>BMAU01018614.1:0-600000 GCA_019973935.1 Trichonephila clavipes
CTAGAAAAATAAAGTTGGAACAATGTTCATTGTCCAATGTAGGTCTGTGGTCTGGACGTGAAAAGAAGAAAAGGGAAATTTGAATGGCAAAGAAAGAGGGCTGAAAATAGAGAAGGATCACTAGGGTTCTTCTTGTTTGTGAAGCCCGTGTTTACCAAAGACAGTAAACCCCTAGGGAGAAGGAAAAGATCACTAGGGCACCTCGGGAGCGTGAAACCTGTACTCACCAAAAGAAGGTGAGCCCCCTGAGGGGTTGTAATGTTTTGGGTTACTTTACTACATGTATTATCTTTTTCTACATTGTGTTATTTTGTACATACTACATATTCTTGTGTTCAGGCAGCAGTACTATAAAAAATACTTGCAGAATTTTAAAAAGAACAGTAACAGATTTGAAATCAGCATTAAAAAATACATTAGAAGTAATAACATTTAAGATAGTACAATAATTTCATAAGAAAAAAATCATGTTAAACTGAAAGATAAGACCAAAAAATGAGTGTGTTCAGGACGTTTTGCCACCACTGTACAAGTAAAAAGCAAGAGCTTCCTGTATATATTTTTGACATAAGAGCTTCCTGTATATATTTTTGACATAAAACTATTTTGATTTACGTAACAGGATTATTACATTTAAGAGCATTAATTTTAAAATTAGAAAAGACGAAAACTCACTTAAACCATCTACCAAACCATTCCAAGGCAGACCGACGCTTGTATTTGTCTTCATCATGATCAGCGACAGGAGGTCTGAAATGTCCATGATCAGTAGCATCATATAACTTGCGAGGGCTTGTATATGAACCTATATTGAAAAATTCCAAAAAAATTAAAGCAATTACTGAAACAACAATATCAGATAAGAAAACTTAAAATTATTAAAAACAGAAATAATACATTTTCTTGTAGTTTAAATAAAGTAAAAGCTGTATGAAAAATAATATACAGGACAATACTTTTTTTAAAAAAAATAGTGTTTGAAACAAATTTAATGACAATGATTTAAAGAAAATTATGGGGGGAGAGAATGTGTATTTTATATAATAAACTTTTTTTTAACCAATCAAAATATTAATTTATTTAATTAAAATTGCTAAAAATATTTTGTTTTGTAATACATTTTTATTAAGAGAGACTGAATGTATATATATATCTCTCTCTCAATTGACTATAACTTTATCAGTATAATTACTAAAAAATATCCAATTATAATAACTAAAATATCTATCTCTATTAATTATTCAGTTTGAATAAAGGATTTAAATAGTGAAAGTTCTTAAATTAAAAAGATTCCTTTGTGATAAATACATCAAAATGAAGGGAATAATCACATTTCATATTCACATTTTCTCTTTCACGTTTAAAATCATTTAATTTTCCAATCTATGAACAACTGTAGCATTTTTTATATATACTTCAGCATAATACTAGTTAAATGTTACATTCCGCATGAATTGTTAAAAGGTACTGTAGGATGGCTTGAAAATTAAAATTGAAATACCTGAAAACTACAAAAAAAAAATTAATATTTGCATACTCATTTAACATTTATGAGATCCTTTCTACCTCTCCCACCTACACTTTTTTTTTCCTGCATCTTGTTTTGATTTATAACTTAAAAATACTAGATCACAAGATCGAAAATTGTTTTAAGACAAGCTAAAGTGTTGATCAATACTTCTATTGCTTGAAGTAGCTATTGGTTTAATGAGATGAAAGTCAGTTGCATATGGAAGAATACATTGTCATAACAATTGTAGTAAGTTTTCAATTTAAAACTATATAATAAGAAAGGAACAGTTCATGGTTTAATTAAAAACTGCACAACATAACCTGAGAACAGATTAGTATTAAAATTCAAGAATGGCAAGTGATGTCTGACCCATGGATCAGTATTTAATCAGAAAATCTCCCAATATTTAGGCTTAAATTTTTAGAACTTTATAGTATACTCAAATATATAAATACTCATTTCTTCATTAAAACAATAATAATTACTGCAAAGTGGTGAGCAATATTGTAATACTTAATATTATAATGATCTATAGTCCAATATATATTGAAATAATATAAAGAGATATATCAGATTTAATAAAATTAAAAATACTGATTAATTAGAAATATTTGTAAAAAGAAAGATTGAGATAAGTTGTTTGCATAAATATATGAATTTTTAAATATTTTCACTGCTCTCAACAACAAGAAAAACCTTCTACGGATATACAACCTCTGGCAATAAGGTTCAGTGAATAGTCATGTAATATTAACGTAGCTGAAACATTAATGAAAGTTACCTTACTGTCCTTCAAAATAGTCACCTCTCATAACTATGCACTGCTAAAATTTGCTACACAGGTCCTGGAAACTTTGCAAGAAGTCTTCTTTTGGGATGAAGTTCAAAAGCCTCATCACGTTTCATTGGATGTCAGGAATATCATCAAATTTCTTTCCTTTCTAAGTGAGTTTGAGATCTGGCGAGTATGGTGGATATTATTCAATTTGCAACATCCCTTTTTGCCAGGAACAATTTGATGATTTGATGGTGTGAGGACGAGCATTGTCATGAACAAAAAACCATGAACCTTATTGTGTTTACTGGGGTCTTACCCTGCATAGAATTTTCATTAAACTGGTCAAAATTTCAATGTACTTTGCAGCATTCATTGTCGTTCCCTCAGGGAGAAATTCTTTGTGAATAATACCTTGACTATCAAAAAAGATGATGAGCCTCATTTTGATGTGTGAATTTCTGCTCAGACCATTTTCCAACAAGATGATGCAGAAGAATGCTATTCCATGCTTTGCTGTTTCATTTTAGGGTCGTACCTGATACATCAGGACTCATCCTCAGTGAAAATACAGTTCAAGAAATTTGGTGTTGTATCCACCATTTCAACAAAATCCCATGAAGCATTTAAACATGCCTGTTTCTGACCATCAGTCAAGTGATGTAGCACAAAATGACAACATGTTTTTCTCATCCCTAAATTCTGGGTAATGATTTGTTAATGGATTCACAGTTAATCTGCAGTTCATAAGTTATCATGCACACAGTTAATTGATGTTTTTTTGTGATTAATTTCCCTGCTTTCTCAGTGTTTTCATCACTCATGGAGGTCGCTGGTTTTCTGCAATGGGGGTTGTCAGAAACACTTTTCCAGTCTCCTCAAAAATGGATGAACCCTTTGAACACCCACTTCTTGGACAGTGCTTGATCTTCATAAACACGTACCAGCATCGCATAAGTTTCTTATGGTGTCTTGCCAAGCTTAAAACAAAACTTTAAATTGATCTTTTGTTTGTTCATTCCCCTATTCTCAGTAAATAACCAATGCACTAAACAAGCACTTTGTAAAACAAGACTTATACAGATCATAGACGGCACTTAATTGAACAACGGTAGGGGCAGATGGTCAACATCTGCTGCTACATATGTGCTGCGTTTTGTTTCGCCAGTGTTGCTAGATCAGCCCTTCTGACTTCATTCACCAAACTTTAATGTCGGAGGTTGTATCTGCCCTGAAAACAATGTTGAAATTTGAATATATAACTACTTTTCAAACCCTTTCTTCCTCCCTCTCCCTCTAAAAAAGAATATGAACACAGCATACCTAGTTTTGTACCATGTACACCTCTCACGCTGAAAAACTTATGGCAGAATTGAAATGGATGATTTTATAACTAGGCCTTATAGAATAAAAGGGAATATTAAAATAAAATAACATTGAGAATAACAAATTTGAATAAAACAGAATAATGTTTAATTCATATCCAATGTTTTAAAAAGTCACTTTCAATTTTTAAATGAAAGGAGGCAGAATTTGTTAAGATATGAAGAAAATTAGTATTTAAAATTTAAATCTTAAAGTATAAACTAAAGTAAAAAAATAATAATCCATAAAATAATAATTTAATTATTAAGTACATTTTTTAAAAAATATAATCATAATAGCACATTAATATTTTAAACCAGCTTAAACATTTCAAATTTTAAATATATAAGAAAATGTAAATGTATACTTGTATAGGAGGCTCCATATGGTTCTGGTCTAACACTGTTCATATCCATCTTAGATACAGAATCAATATTAATAGGAGCAGGTTTAGAAGACGTTTCAAGAGGAAGTGAACTAGGTGCCCGCAGAGGAGTGTATTGGACGCTATTTGCATTTGAGCTTTCACTCAATAAATTGTTCTCCATCTGCAATAAAAGAAATTAAATTTATTAACTAAAAATTAATAGATTAATACTTTATTATTTGGATTTTCTGACTATTATGCATAGAGTGATCCAATAACTACTAAGTCTAGTACTTCAATTGTTTTGGCACTAAAAATACTGTCGTGAAATGTAAAGCATATTCCTACTTCATAAATAAAATGTGTGATGGCTTAAAACACTTGTCTGATTTGCTTTATACTGCACCAAATATTGAAATGCTCCAAATATTAGTGTGGTTCTATGGAGTAAGTTTATTATCACTGCATTAAAAGTTTTGTAACTATTTGTTTCACAGATATTTAGGGTTTTGTATTTTTGCATGCATTTTCCTTTCAGGACATACTTTAAAAATAATTAAACAGCATTGGACTGTCCTAAAATGAATTTGAAATTATACAGTTGCCAGGATTACACTTCAGCTGTATTTGGGAGTGCAATGTAGGGATAATTTCACATTCAAGAAAATGTCTGTGAGTTCCTATTGTTATATTGATTTATAAAGGCAGTAAAAATTTTTAAATACATAGCTATTATCAAAATAAACAAATAAAAAAATTGACAAATATTCTCTCTGACAAAGTGATATATTCTTACTAGCTAACCTGGCCACGCATTGCTGTGGCTTTGTTTTAATAGGTTGATTTAATATTATTCTAAGCCATGCAATGCAGTCAAATTAATCTTCGCCTACTATTACAGGGAGTTGAAATATAGCATAAAACAACATAATGATTTTAATTTTGCATTTTATTCATCTCCTATTTGATTATAGTATAACACATGAATTACTTATGAAGTTGTTAAGTAACAACATAAGAAGATTTAATTTTATGAATGAGGTGACTACAACATTGATTTGTATCAATTTTTAATATTATTTTTATCATTTTAAAGTAAAACAATAAATAAGTTTATATAACTAATCACTAAATGATGCACAATATTTTTCGGTAAACCGTCTTTCGCTAACTCAAATAGATTTGACGTTCTCCCCACACATGAGCATGCAACATATAGTTGCCCATTCAAAAAACATGGATTTTCAAACATCAAATGGTCATTGTTTGGCTTTGAGATTTATTTATAACCATTGCAAAAAACAAACGAATCAGGAATTGAAGCTTTTTGAATGGTATTGGAGATTCTGGCAATATCAGAGGAACACGTGGCAGCAGGACAATTTCTCCTTTAAATGTTACAATTAAAATGTTTGCTTCAAGAAGTTTCCCGGTAATTTTTTTGATGAATAAACATGTACCACTGCATAATCTAGGGGGATTTAAGTTAAGCAGCAAAATAAACCAGTGAACCAATCTTCATCCAAAGATTGTGTGGTGGCATTCCTCATATATTCAGATAATTCAAATACTCAGTTGGAAAATTTACGGTTTTGTTTTCATCAACAATAGTGTTGATTGATTTAAAAGGCATTGAAACACCTGGCAACAACTCTATATCTGGAAGTTTATTTCGTTAACATCAACATATTTTCTGCCTAAGTAACAAGATTACAGAGATAATCATTATCTAGATAACTATTTAGTATATCCATAAAGACACTCCCAATCAGCTCATTTTTTGTCTGAACAGCAATGCAGATGTTGTTTGCAGTTTGGGATGCAGTTCTTCATTGTTTCTAATAAACAGAATTTAGAAAATATTCGTGCCGATTGATCAACTTGCAATTGTACTCGCGTATTTATGGTCAATCAGTGTTTCGACGTTTCACCATAAAAACGATTGCTTTAAACATGCGTTAATCTCATGAGCAAAAGTAGTGCGAGGATGACTGGCAATGTCTGTCAGAAATCACCACACAGTAGAAGGACAGTATCACCGAAGATTTTTTTGCTCCCGCTTAAATCTTGCAAAGTTCTATGAAATTCCTCGAGTGAATGTTTATGGGATATGGTACACTCATCTGATTATGATTGAACTCCTTTGCAATACCGTAGCCAATCCGGTTATTTTCCCAATGGTACACATTGTGCATGGTTTCTAATGAATGCCTAATGGCAGCTTGAATGCTGAAAGTGTAGTTTGTCCACCATCTAACAAAATGACAACAATGCCTGAAAATTCAATTGCGAATGCAATTTCCTATTGCAATTGTATTTTTGCAAGGCTATGCTTGCAAGTTTAGTTGCTACAGGAAATGAACACCCAGACTTGAGACTCGAATGCAAAGCCATTCGATCTCATCCGGCAATATCCAGCTAAGTTAGGAGAGTTTCTGAAATCCAAATCCAGATTCTAGTTCCCCACACTGAGATACACTCAATGGCAACTTTTGGTGCACCTACCCCTGCAAGTTAAGTCTCTGAAGGGAACATTATGGTCATTCGGCAAAATTATAGGAACTTCTAAAATTCGATTTCAGATTTTTGTACCTCACTCAGAAAAACACCAGGTTATCACTTTTCACTCCCCAAGAATTTTAAGGTAAGCCCCTGCCGGGGTTAGTGTAAAATATGGATCTAGCATTGTTTTGCAATGTGATCGTCTGGCGTAGTTTCACATAGTTATGGACTTTTCTTGAATTGAATGGGAATATTCAGATCAGCAATCCCTATCAGGACTCCCTTTTTGCTTTCCTACATCTGCAAATTAGGCCGGTGCCACTGTCTGTGAATATTATGTGGTCATCTGGAATTATCCAGCAATGTTATCAGAACTCTTAAAATTCGATTTCAGGTTCTCACTCCACACTCCAAAATGCACAAGGGATTGACTTTTGATGCCCCAGTGTGTGTACCTTCAGTTGCTAGAGGGAATGAAAATCCGGAACGTGGGACTTGAATGCAAAACCTTTCCACCTAATTTTGGTAATATCCTGCTAAAGTCACAGGAGCTTCTGAAATATGAGATTCTCGTTTCCCGCTCCTAGACACAACTGGAGACTACTTTCGTTGCCCTTGAGCTTGCGAATTCAGTTCCTGGGAGGAAGGGCATTAAGATCGTCCAGGATTATCCAGCAAAATTTCAGGAACTTTTAAAATTTGATTTCGAATTCGTGTTCACCACCCCGAAGTACACCAAAAAGGCACTTTATGCAACAAGACTTTTAGGGTAAGCCCCTGCCATGATCTGCATAAAATATGGTCGTTCAGAATTATCCGGCAAAGTTGCGAGAACTTCTCGAATAGGATATCAGATTCAGATTGTCCGTTTCAAGATAAGTCAGAGACCAAGTTTTTGCGTTCCAAGGCTTTTAAGGTAAGCCCCTGCCCCAGTGAGTCTAAAATGTGGTCATCCGGCATTATCAGGCAAAGTTACAGAAATTTCTAAAATTTAATTTCAGATTCTCATTTGCAATCTTGAAATACATCAGAAACGCACTTTTTTCCACTCTAAGACTTTTAGGGTAAGCTCCAGGCACGGTTCGCGTTATAGGCGGCCGTCCGGCATTATCCGCAAAGCTAAAGTCATTTCTAAAATTTGATTTCAGAATCTTGTTCACCATCTTGAAATACACCAGAAATGCAATTTTTTCGCTCTAAGGCTTTTAAGATAAGTACCTGCCACGGTTCACGGAATAGACAGTCGTCTGGAATTATCTGGCAAAGGTAAGATAATTTCTTAGATAGGATATTAGATTCAGATTGGCCTTTATGAAGTAGGTCTTGGACCAAGTTTTTGTGCTCCAAGGCTTTTAAGGTAAGCCCCTGCCACCATGTGTCTAAAATACGGTTACCGGCAAAGTTCCGGGTATTATTGGAAACCAATTCAAAATTCGGATTCCACGCCAAAATACACCAGAGATTCATTTTTTGTGCACTTTGATCTACAAAATCTGCTTCTGCAGACACACACACATTGCGACATTTTGCAAATTTTCCCGTTTCCAGGATTTTTCACATTTCCCGCAGTAAAAAAATTATGACGTCATTAATTGAAATAAAAACTATCCTACATTTTAAGTTGAACGAAATCACACACAATACACAAAATTATATTAAAATTGGTTGAATAGTTTTGGAGTTCATCATGGACAAACACTGTGACACGTAATTTTTATATATAAAGATATTCTAAATAATATGTTGTAGATGCTTTACATTTTCTACAAAAAATATAAATACTCATTAATTTTATTGTATTACTGCCAACAATAATTAGATTAATAGAATATATATATGGATTTTTTTAAAGATAGTACAAACATTTTGTATAAATATGTTAAACTCTTTAATTTACATTAAATTTATTATTTTTTCTTATTATTATTAAATTCAAATCTTTCAAATAATTTATTTAAACAATACTTACAGCTGGATATCCCAAACCCACTCTTGCCCAGTTCACATTCATCAAAACATTTCTTAATGCTTCAGTGACTGGGGAAACAGCATTTGGTTGAGGAAAAATACAAATATTGCACATAGGGCATGTATATCCTTCAGGAGGAGTCTGAGGAGGTGTACTAAGGGCATATTTGTTCAAGCAATCCCAATGAAAAACATCTACAAAAAGAAATTTCACACATTAAATAAAACTGTTCTTCCAGTTTACATTAATGATCATAAAAATTTTGGAAAGCTAATTATTTATGCCGATGGTTTTCAAACTCTGCTGAATTATGGTTTCAAAAATTTATGAAAGAAATGTATGCTTTTTTTCTTGTAGGATAATGCAGTCTTTTAAGATTGTTCTGGTACTAGAAATATTAAACTAGTAGAAATTAATGAGCTTTTGTAAGCATTGATAAATAGATACATCATCACTCTGGGCCTGGAGAAAGACAAATGGTATGAAGTTAAAGAGGGAAAAAGATCATGTGTTATAAATAGATATATATAATCTTGTAAAACTTAGATTGGAAAAAATTTATTTGAATTTACAGTTCTATTTCAATTATTAAATATTAAAAGGAAAAAAACAAAATTCTCCTTTTCTAGCTAACATTTATATGTAAAAAAAAAAGAGTACATAGAAAGCTACAGCTATACTTTTATATCCAAAGGATAAATAGGGCAAGTTATAAATTGTACAATAAACTGTAACTATAAAATAATAAAACTGTAATTCCCCTACTGATTAATGCAACTAACTTTTAAATGTATTATTTTGATTTTATTATTTTAACTTAATTATTTGTATAAATATTCTTTGGAAATATGTCAAATCATACAAGATAAAAAAAATAATCAATTTTATTATTCTTCAACAAACTATCATCATCAAATGTTACATTTGATGATGATATTAAGCTTAAGGAAATAGCATGATTGTCCAAAAAATTTAAATATCAAATTCAATACTTAATATTTATGATAATTTGATAATCAAAAGAACAAAGAGAGACTTCTAATTTGTGGTTTAAACTTTAAATGTGATTATTTAATATTATAAAGTTCCAATCTGTTCTCATAATAATAATCCCCCCCCCCTTCTGAGATTTGTCTACAATGCAGTTCAGTCCTTAACACAGGCATTTTTTTCAATACATAACAAATACCAGGATATTAAATCAATTCAAACCCTAATAATTAACAAAATACACATATAAAACTGATCACAAATTAAAATAATCAAATAAAATAATTAATTTAAACAAGTCAGCTTTAATTTCAGAATGTATATTATACATCAAGGGTCGGCAACCTTATAGCTGTGGTGTGCCCAACCAATCTACCAATATGATTCAGGATGACATGCAGTAGGAAATATTTGAAACAATTCAATACCCGCTGCAATATATGCGGAGTTAGGGGGATAGAGGTCAAAATTTCAGACTTAGAGTTTTTTTATACAATAATTAAGCAAAATTTCAAGATATTTACTAACAAAAAAAAATACGCACAACATAAGCTTATCCCTGTAAAGCTCTACTTAATACTACAATATCAGGGGTATAATTTGTTGTTCAATTTGGCACATGCTTCTGAATGTTCAGTTGATGAACAACTTGTTTGTAAACTCAAAATATATTTCATACGAGGAGAAAAAAAATTGTTCACATAGATATGTAGAGCCAAAAGTGGAAAGCGGAGTCCACATGCAATTTTCTTTAAACAGTTAAATCCCTCTGGCAATGACATAGAGCAATTTAAAATGGCTACTAATTTATCAATAGTTATCTTTCACAGAACTTTCCATAATTCCACAAATTTTACCTTCAATAGTTCTGAAGATTTTTTTTTCACAACGTAACAATGAGTGATGTTTTATTTTAAAAGTATCACACAATCTTTTTCATTTGAATTCATTATTAAACACTAAGAATGAGTCCCATTTAAACAGAGGATGTTGTTTTTTACATAAATCACACAAACTACATGCAAGCTTATTCAGTAGAATCGTTTTGTGTTTTTATGTCAAAGAATCAAAAGTAAGAAATAGCCTTTAAAAATAAATGAATGAATGAGAGGTACAGAGTAGAGACAAAGCAATTTAACTTTATCTCATTAAACTAAAGATATTAACTTTTGACTAAGAGTCGCTCTGTGTGCCACATGTGGCATGTATGACATAGGTTGCCAACACCTGCTATACATCATGAATAAAAATTAATACACTAATATAGAAATACATGAAAAAATTCTATGCATAAATATATGCATAAAAAAAACTAGCTTACGATAACAAGTCAGTCTAATACAATCTCCTTCAGCAAGCTCTGTTTTGCAGATATGGCAATTGGGATTATAATCACTGTCTTGCAACCACTGAATGTAAGACTGTACAACACACTATAATGAAAAACAGAAACAATTTATAAATTATGACCAACATAAAAATGCTTTTTATACTTGTTTTTTATAGTAATCATAATTGATAAAAGTTGCCAAAGTTGAAAAATGCACAAAATTTTCATGGCCTTAATGTCAGTACTTCCTAATCATATAAAGGGTGTTTTTTGAGAGGTATAGAACTTTAAATTGCAATAAAACAACGATGTATTATTCGATTGGCATGAATTTTTTTATTCGAAAGATAATCTTGTGGCATTACATTTTAAATATGATTTCTGGCATATGACTGCCACGGCTGGCTCGGATGTGGAGTCCAATTTTCGATGACTTTTTCCAACATTTGTGGCCGTATATCGGCAATAACACGGCGAATATTGTCTTCCAAATGGTCAAGCGTTTGTGGCTTATCCGCATAGACCAATGACTTTACATAGCTCCATAGAAAATAGTCTAGCGGTGTTAAATCACAAGATCTTGGAGGCCAATTCACAGGTCCTAAACGTGAAATTAGGCGGTCACCAAACGTGTCTTTCAATAAATCGATTGTGGCACAAGCTGTGAGACATGTTGCGCCGTCTTGTTGGAACCACAGCTCCTGGACATCATGATTGTTCAATTCAGGAATGAAAAGTTAGTAATCATGGCTCTATACCGATCACCATTGACTGTAACGTTGTGGCCTTCGTTTTTGAAGAAAGATTCCACCAGCTGATAAAGCGCACCAAACAGTCAGTTTTTCTGCATGTAACGGTGTTTCGACATACACTTGTGGATTAGCTTCACTCCAAATGCGGCAGTTTTGTTTGTTGACATAGCCATTCAACCAGAAGTGCGCTTCATCGCTAAACAAAATTCGCTTATGACAAACACACACACACACAACCATTATTTTCGAAATAAAATTGCACAATTTGAAAGCGTTGTTCAGGCGTGAGTCTATTCATGATGAATTGCCAAACCAAACTGAGAATAAATCACTTGACAGCTGTTAAATCGATCGCCATCTTGGAAAGTAATGCCTAACTTAAACTTCTATACCTGGAAAAAAAACACTCTATACATCATTTTCAAATGGTTTTGTTTTGGTTAGTAGCATAACCTTTTTTGACAGTATATTTATTTATTTATTTATTTTGGATTTTCATACAATTTTTTTCAAAATAACCTGAAATTTTTTTAAATTAAAATGTCAAACTAAAAATAAACTCATAAAACATGGCAGCATAATTTCATACGATTCGGTTAGCTTCAAGCACTGAACTGTCCATCAAACATATAGCTTTATAACTATAGATACAGTCATTTACATGCAACACATTAAAAGAACATAGGAATCAGTAAAATGACAAATAAATACAGAGGATGAGCCTTCTTAATTTTGTCTGGAGTAATTTAAATGGCTCTAATCAAAAGAAGCAGTTGCTTAGATTCTATTTTGATGAAATTTATATTCAAAGGAAAAACATGGAAAACTGCTCAAATTTTTAAGAAACTCAATAAAAAGTAATTCAAGATTGTACTATGTTAATACAACAATGAAAACATTCAATAGTGTTTATTCTCTGGCAAAAATATCAATCTTTGACAGCATGGTTGTAATGGTACACAAATCATATATTTTTCTAAGGAAAATTGTAATACTTTTTCACATATTAAATAAATATTAGAAATACATGGACACATGTTTTCATAACACTTTTAAAATTTTGAAAATAATAAAATTTGATTATTAATTTAAAACATCATGGAAATTTAGATTATAGCAATATTTTAATATAGTACTTGTGTGTAACTTGCATATTATTGCAACAATTGCCAACTCTTTTAATAACTTGCCAAATTGGCAACCACGATTTCCTATGTGTTGTATGCACTGAATTGACAACTATGTGCTTTGTTTCATATAATGTCCCCAATAGGTTGCAATAATACGTAAGTACCCTTGGTACTTGCGTATTATCGCAAACGAGAGAGAGAGAGAAGCCCATGGTTACTAATTCAGCGCAGACGACACATGCAAAATCGGGGTTGCCAACTTCGGCGAGTTATCTTAAATATTGGCAGTGTTGCAATTATACTTAAGTACCTGGTACTTTTCAAAACAAAAAATAATTTTGAAATATACTTCAAAATATCTGACAACATTTAATTTTTCTACTGACCTAATTTCAAAATCATAAAGAGAATAACAAGTGATTCATTTAAAGCAAAAATTAATTTTCTGGGAACTAATTTGATATCGAGGGCAATAGTGCCAAGCAGCGCTTCTTGTTGCGGGAATGGAATCCAATATGGCGGCCTTGTGTTAATTTAATGATACACAATAATTTTAAGAATTGTTTTGAAATACATTGAAATGTATTTCAAATAAAGGATATAGAAAGAGATTGAGAATAACCTAGATCAATCAATAAATAATGAACAATAATATTATATAATCAAAAGTAACATGTACTAATAATAGTATTATAAGCAGCATATAACAAATTATATTATTTTATGGTAAATGATAAATGTTTGTCAGATGATTTTATAACAGTTATTAGAAATAATAATCATATATGTTAATTGGGAAGATCAACAAAATAGTGATACCGTGCTCATACCAATATATAATTAAATAGTAATTATAAAAAAAGAATAATCGTCAAATAGTAAAAAAAATAAAAATAATGCATTAGATTACTTGTATTACATAATTATAAATAAATAGCATAAGAATAGCAATAAATAAGCAACAGAAATAGGTATAAATAAATAAGATAATAATCACAAATGAACAAGATAATTATAAATAAATAACAATAATTATAAATAAATAACAATAATTATAAATAAATAACAATAATTATAAATAAATAACAATAATTATAAATAAATAACAATATTAATTATAAATAGATAACAATATTAATTATAAATAAATAACAAAATGTGTAATAATATTTATAAGTAAATGCTATAAGAAACAATTATAAATAACAAATATATGATTATTACACATAGTTATAATTGCATTTTTTTTCATTATGAATAAAATAATTACATAATGTATGTTAAAATTAATTAAGAATATCAATTACAAAGTAGTAAAAGCTTGCAATATGAAACTTGCATTGCAAGTTCCTTCAACAAATTTCATCGAACAAAGAACGTAAAAAAAAAACCATTTTTTAAAGGAAAATAAATGATTTATAGCGATAATTAAAAGCACAACACTTATTCTTTTTAGAAAAAAATATTCTAGTACTCACTCATTTTAGAAATGTACATATTTGAAAATAGCGCAGAATTAAACAGAAGACGCAAACAAGAGAAAAATTACACTGTAAATGGTTAAATTTTTAAAGAAATCGTCTGAAATTAATAGGGTTACAGCGGGGAAAAACGAATAAAAGTTATTTCTAACATACGTTATCCCCATGGCAACCACATCGACAGACGATAAAAATGTTAAGGTAACCATATTGTAATGTTATCGCCCATCTTGGCAAACATAAACAACTTGGCACTATAACCCCCAATATCAAATTAGTACCATTTTCTATAATGCATTTAATCGAATAATATTACATGCAGAATTTGGTTTTAGGAAAGATAATAAGATATCTCAAAAATAACCGAATATAAAACACAAAAGCAGGGAATGATTTAGATATTTTACTTATGAATAATTGTGTATTTTTATAGAAGCACATAGAAGCTTGGCTCCACAAAAATTAAGCATTTGCATATAGATTTAACTCTCAAAAAACATATTTAGATTATAAAATAAAAAGAGTAATAACACGATGTGACAAAACTTATATAACAAACCAAAAATTAATAAGGTTAATCACATTTTAATGCAAGATCTATTTTAAAGTTATTAACTTAGACACATCCTACCAATCTTGCACTTTACAATTTATCATACACTAGAGTAATAATGTAATACTTTATGGTGTAATATCATTCATACTGGATATTTCACCAAACTTATAATAATATGGAATTTAAGTTTTTCAGTACAGTAACGATAATTTCAGCAAAAATCAGAACTTTATTTAAAAAATATACAATTTTCCCGAAAAGCAATACCGGTATAATCGTCAACCATATTTCAGTTTATAAAATCTTTCTGTGAATACTATGTGATGTATATAATTTTAAGTACGTAAATGTATTTATAAACACTTTTATTTCACTCATTTTAACAAATATTTGATGAAATATATAATTAAAAATTGAACCTATGTATTACACTGATTCATTACATTACTTGCATAAAATATATATGATTCAATTCGGAAAAATAAAAAAGAACCTTTACAATAATTTCGTATTTATAATCTAACATTTATAACATTGGTGCGCGCCTATTTTTTTTTACCTTAGAATGATTTGTAACCATACAATGTTCACAAACATTCACACGGTGCTCGAAGCAGAACTGATTTGTCACTTTTTTCTTGGGACATTTGCAGAGGCCCATTATGGAGAAGTCTGTTAAATGTAGTCAAATTCCACTGAAAATTTTATAGAAACAAAAATCCACTACATTCCGCCCAACGCAATAAATCAATAATATGAAAAAAATACTAAATAATCATATATTTACACCAAAACACGTCAGACTATAAACATTTTACTAAAATCGGAGATAATTGTTGCCAAAACTTTTTTAACTTTCTTTTAAAACCGAAACTAAGGTGACATTTATTCAGCTTGTCGAATATGCATCAGATTAAATCACTCAAATGTTTACATTTTGTTAAATTAGTTTGAACCAATCCTTTAAGAAATTAATTCAAATGAAATAGAAAAATACAATTTTCTCGGAGGTCTTTGTAAAGGATATAGCTCGTATTTATCAACATTGCATTTCTAAGCAACGCAATGGGAATGGCAAAGCGAAGGACCTCAAAAGTTGAAATCAGTCATGTAGAGAGAAATACTTCTAAGCTGATACCTTACTGTCCAAACTTCTAAATCATGTTGCGTGAGGACTTTCAACCTTTTTTAGATTTAATCGCGCATCAGCCTCTCAATCGGGTTAATCTTCATTGGCACCGGGACATGAATTCATAACTTCTCATCTATTGCACATAGGGAAGAGCAAACATTTCAAGTGGATTCGAGACGGAGAGATCGTTTTGAATTTTTTGTTTGTCTTAAAATTTATTTCGTATAACTTTTATTCTATTTTCGGATAAGAGCTTTTAATTTTAGAATTAACACAAAACAGTGTAATAATACAAAATAGAGTGTTGGAGTAGGGAAGAAAAAATAGGTGATTACGCTCACCCAGAAAATAAAATGGAGGTAGAAAGTACAAGAGCAGTCTTATCAGTAAATAAATATAGATGTAATTTAACAGATATGGAATTGTTAGTCACACACACACAGTTTTGAGTAAAGGCAGAATTTAAATACATTCCGAATATTACAATTTTCTTAATATCAGAAAATAACTTTCAGGGTGGTAATCCACTTGAATTAAAATAAATAATACTGAAAGCGTTCACAATTAAAAAAGTATTCTAAGTATAAGCAAAACAAGAAACGCGGTGAGATTATAATCAAAACAAATAATTGCGAGACCGCCAAAGGAGCATTAAAAATTAGAGAAATTAATGGTGTAAAAATAAGTACAAGATTGTCCCTTATTGGCCTAACCAGTAGTTACATATTACAATGAATAGACACAGAATATACAATAGATGACATAAAATCGGAATTAGAAAATAACAGTTACGCAATTTTTGATATTCAACGTTTTACCAAAAAAACAGAATCTGGATTCAAACCTATCAAAACAATTAAAGTTTCCCAAATTGGTTGCAGTATTCCCGAAAGAGTTCCAATAGGTTTTGAAATGTTTAAAACTAATCTTTACTTTGAAAAACCTAAGAAATGCACAAACTGTTGGAAATTTGGACACAATCAAAAAATTTGTAGAAACTCAATAAAATGCCGAATTTGTTCACTAAACCACTCTGAAAACGAATGTAAAGAAAAAGAAAAAAAATGCTGCTCTTGGAGAGAAGAGCATGAAGCCAACGATAAAGGTTGCAAAATATATCAAGAGGAAGTTGAAATCTTAAAAACTAAAGTACAGCAACAAATCTCGAAAAACGAGGTTGTTGAGAAATTCAAAAGGCAAAAAAAAAACATCATACTCGGCAAAAACTTATAATAATCAAACAGAGAAGATAGAAAATCTTGGAAAAAAAGTTTACAAAATTAGAATTGAAATTTGAAGAAAACAACATACACTGCTCAAAACAATTAAAGGATATTGCGGTTTTAGGTGGATGATGTGGTTGGGAAACTTTTTAGCTGATTGAAACATGGTCGACAGACGTAGTAGGTTATATGAGAATAAATTACATATGTTTGGCAGAAAAAATGCATTTTATTGCGCATTTGTGTACAAAAGGGAAAAAAACACAATTTGTGCATATAAGAAAAAAAGAATAAGAAAAGGTATTTTCTTCAAAGGAAATCATTTTCAGTAGGGGGTATGGTTTCCACGGATGGCCAGCAAGGTAGAACACCTTTGAGGCATGGAGTCAATGAGGCTATTAATCACGAGTTGGGGTATTCCGTCCCACTCTTCCAGAAGAGCTCTTTCCAGTTCTTGGAGAGTTGGGGGGTGGGGTGGCGGCCAGCAACTCGTCTTCCTAGAGCGTCCCAAACGTGCTCTATTGGATTCATGTTTGGAGAAAACGCTGGTCATTCCATTCGAACGATTCCTTCCTCGAAAAGGAAATCCTCCACCAGGTTAGCACGATGTGGCCTGCAGTTATCGTCCATTAAAATGAAGTCATCTCTGATTGCTGCATCATAAGGGACTACAATAGGTCTGAGGATCTCATCCGTATATCGGCGAGCAGTCAGAGGTCCATCTCGAATGATGTAGAGGACTGTGCGCCCATCAATGGAGATGCCACCATACACCAACACTCCCCACGGCCAAATCTGGCACTTTCGTGCACGAACGCAGGATTATTCCTATTGCCACGGTCCCTCCAGATGACAATACGCCTATTATTCGGATGAACAGAAAAACGGGACTCGTCAGAAAAAAGAACATTTCTCAATTCATTTCTCCTCCAGTTCACATGCTCTGTTGCCCACTCCCTGCGGTCGCGACGACGCCTTGATGTTAGTCTAACACATGCCATCGGTCGGCGAGCATACAGACCTACACCATGGAGCCGGTTTCGGACAATCTGAGTTGAAACCGTGGTGCCAGTAGCCGAGCGAAGGTGTTGTTGGAGAAGAGTAGCGTTCATATTTCGGTGTCTCCGAGCCGTTAACACTAAATAACGATCTTCATTGGGCGTTGTTGCCCGTCTAAGACCTTGTCCTGGTCTTCGGCCTGCACTTCCAGTCTCCAAAAAACGGTTCCAGATCCTGGAAATCATCCTTTGTGACACTCCAATGGCTTGCGCTACTTCGGCTTGATTTTGGCCCCCTTCTAACCTACCAACAACTCTTCAAGCTTCTGAATCGGTTAAATGACTTCGCTGAGACATCGTACTCATCGAAACAAAGTAGTCACTGAATGCCGATCATCCTTGTCTTCATTTCAGTTGAAAGTCAAATTTCATTCGCTGCCGCTGAAGCGACGTTTTTGACGTCCAACTCAAACTTAGCATACTTCACAGTTTGAAAATCAGAAAAATTTGCATTTGTGATTCTCTTCTTCCATTTTCGGCAAAAAATTTTTCGCTTATATCTTTATTTTATATAAAAATTACAATATCCTTTAATTGTTTTGAGCAGTGTATTTGAAAAGAAATTAGAACAAATAGTACAGCGCTTCAAGATAGAACTCTGAATACCATGGTAGTACAAATAAATTTGAGTTTTTCTTCTTTAATGAATACCATAGAATCCACCTTGAAAAAAAGTTGCATCCAATGTAACAATTCCAAAAGATGATGCTTATCTAATAAATAGAAAACTGAATGAAAAAGCAAAAAGACTCAAGAAAATATCAGAACAGAGAGGAAATACAATAGAAGGTGTGGTAGAACAAAATAAAAAAATTTAAATAAATATACAAATGTTCTTATATTCTCGCTAAAAAAATCAATATTAAACTGCTTTCTTTTTTGGACATTTAAACTAATTCGTAGTATTGCACCTTTTTTCCCTTTAAATCATGAATGTATAATCCAATGGAACGCACATGGAATTAAAAACAAGAGGTCAGATATTCTTTTCGCGCCAATTTTTCAAAAACCAAGCATTTTAATAATTCAAGAAACTTGGTTACATCCAAATAATATTTTCGCAATTCCCAATAAGAATATATTCCGAATTGATAGAGAAATCAAAAGAGAAGGAAGGTTAATGATAGTTTTAAACTAAGATATTAGCGCAATAAAAATATTCCTAAGTTTTAGTGAAGACTTAGAAATTTTAATAGTCAGAGTTCAGATAGATATAGTTCCTATCACAATTTTTAATATATATGTTACCGGCAAAGTATGAAATCCGGCATTCTATAGAATGCCTAAAACTAGCCGGCAATGTATGGAATGATTTTTATTTCATACATTGCCTAGGCATTCTGTAGAATGCCAAATGAGAAACCGGCAAAGTATGAAATACAGCAATTAACTGAGTCGTTGGTGAGGGAGCAGAGCGAGAGGAATGACTTGTGTGTACGTGCGACCCTTTGATTGACAGGGGAGAAAGAATCACTGAAGGTCACCGCTTATATGTTGCAGGGAAACGATGAAATTAGGGCTTTTGTCAAATCCCTAAAGGGGATGATCATTTCACGCAAGATGTTAAAATAAATTCTCTTTTATCTTTATCCTGTTGTAAGTAAGTGAATTAGTTAAATCCCCAAACTGTTTAGGTGAAATGATGAAGTAAAAAAAATATGCCACTTTTTTGGTGCTAGGGGACAGATATTTTGGGGATCGTAATAACTTTTGTTATGGTTAGGATCTGCTGGGACACATACCCCCTGTGCATTTTCACCCCCTCTACAGCTTTTTGGCCAATATCTCGACACCCAGCTTCACAGCCCATTCGAACCTGGCTCATTTGATCCCTCTCTAACTGCTCTTCCAGTTATAATTTCATGCTTATAGGGCTATTCTTTGTAAAAAGTTCTTAATTGTTTTAAACTTTTAAAATTTATTTAAATCCACAATATGTTTGTTCCTGTTTGAGTCTCCGACGTGAGATTTGAACCAACTGTTCCACTCGTTGAGACCCATCCAGTCATATACTTGATTCCCGTTGTGTAGGCATGAGGAGGGCTTATGCACTAAAATATCATGTTCCCATGTTAACCCAAGGGGTCTGAAAAATTTCACCCCCTTAAGGAATGGAGCATGGGACTTGATTTTTGGAGGTACGCCATATTTTCGTGTATGCGTGAGCCTTAAGTTGAATTGGCCCCCTCCGGTGCTCTCCCCCCTACAGGGCTTCCCCATTACTAACTCGAATCCTATGTTGCCTTGGTCGATCGCACCGGCTGAATTCTATTGTTTTCCCTACGAGCTCTTCAAATATGTAATTTTATCCCAATAGCCCCATCCCCCCTCCATTTCATGTTTTTAAACAATTTTAAAATTCTTTAAATTCTCCATAGCTCCGAGGCATAAGCCCTCCTCATGCCTACACAACGGGAATCAAGTATATGACTGGATGGGTCTCAACGAGTGGAACAGTTGGTTCAAATCTCACGTCGGAGACTCAAACAGGAACCAACATATTGTGGATTTAAATAAATTTTAAAAGTTTAAAACAATTAAAAACAATATAAGGAATAGCCCTATGAGCATGAAATTATAATAACTGGAAGAGCAGTTAGAGAGGGGTTGAATGAACTAGGTTATAATTCCCTTAAGAGGACTTGGCTCCCTAAAGAATGATCAAAATATCGTTTGTTTATTTTTATTTAGTTATTTTCTTTGCATTATTATCTTTCAATTTATACATCATTTTTGCATGCCTGAAAATTAGAAGTTGGAAAAACTTCAATTAAAAAATATAAACAAATATCCCTGTATAGATTTAAAAAAATGAAAGAGATAAAAAAAAGCTATTGTAAAAAGTGAAATAATAACTAAAAAAAAAAGAAGCTTTTATAAATAAAGCAGGATATTTTTTAAATATTACATTAATGTGATTTGTATTTCTTTAGAAATGTGTACATGCAAAATTTTTTCATTAAGGCTTTTTTTTTAAAAATTTTATTATTTCTGTTTTTATTCATCATATGTTTCCCATAAAAATATAATATTTCAATATTATGTGGAGAAAATAAACTTTAAAATTTGTACACACACACACAATTGTAGGAATTTTTTTTTAATATTTTCCTTGAGTTTTCTTATGCAATATTAATATTCTCTAAAAAGGGATCGTTTATAAAATATGTGATTTGAAATAACTTGAAAATTCGATTATTCTTACGAAAATATGTAGCTAATCTTTTAAAGTGATATTTTATGTTATTTAAGCTTATAGTTATTTTTATAGAATTACAAACTTTACAGTGGTTTATCTCAGTTTGTGTTTTTTCGCATTCAAAATGCTTCTCCTTCCATAAATATTAATCAATCACTTCGATCCCCCCTGTGTTTTATGTATAATGCATGTAAAAAAATTAGGCATCCAGTTTGTGCTGTAAACTTAATACTTTTTTAAAAAATTTTATTGTTGGAGATTTTGGCATTTTCGTTGAATTTTAGCATGCGTATCTACATTTTATTTTTTTCTCTCTAACATTAATTTATTGTAAAATCGATTCATAAATTTGTTTAAGACATTCTTAGGATAGTTACAAAAAAATTCAGGTCAAATAAACAGTAAATACAAAAGGAGTGTTATTTTAAGATGTTCCATATTTTTTAAAACTTTCAATTTTTCTAAATTGTGTGAATAATTTACACAAAATTTCATCTCGTATTATTTTCTTGAATAAAAACATTATATGTAATGCTAAAATAAAATTTTTAAATACATAAATAAAAAAATAATTGTTCAAAATATGCGAAGTCCCCATAATAAGAAAGGCAATAATCTTGTTCAGTGTAACGTTCATTTTTCTTTACGTATTTTGAATTAATTTTTTTAATGACATTTTTATTATTTTTCTAGTATAACATTTGTATTTCTTAGGAATGCACGTCATTTATAAAATAGCTTTATTAGGACCTTTTTTCATTCTTTGCCTAAATAGCATTTGGCCTTCTATAAAACGCCTAGGCAAAGTATGTAATAATTCACCTATTTCATACTTTGCCTAAAAACGTCAGGCATTCTATAGAATGCCGGCATTTCATACATTTCCGGTAACATATACATCCCACCGGGTAACTTTAAAGACGTCAATTTATTTAAAATAGCATCATATATTGATAATCAGTTTGATATTGGGAGATTTCAACGCATCTCATAAGATATGGGGTTCAAAAAATTCCAATGCTTCTGGAAAAAAGATTTTTGATGGGATTATTGAAAATGACTTAATGTTATTAAACGAGATAAAAGTCCAACTTATCTCCATTCATCGCGAATTTTTACATCTATGAATCTTTCTTTAGCATCCATAAATTTAAATTATGATTTATCCTGGTCCACAAATACCGATAATTTTGGAGAAGTGACCACTTCCCTATAATTATTAATTTCAAAAGAACAAGCAGCTCAGCAACAAGTAATTTTAAACAACAAACAAATTGGAATAAATTTATCAATATTATTCAACAAAAGTTAAATTTAAATGAAAACATAAATATCGATATTATAGAAGAAATTAAAAAGCTCAAATCTTATCTCAAGAATCAGAAAAAAAACAGATTAGTTCAAGAGCTCCATGGTGGGCAGCAGCATGTGGGCATTTAGGAGCAAAAAAAAAAAAAAAAAAAAAAAAAGAAAACTCCTTAATAAAGCAAGAAAAAACTGAAGAAGAAGAAGACTGGATAAATATAAAGAAGTAAGCGCAAAACTTAAGCGAACAATCAAAGCCTGTAAAGAAAACTTTTGGCACAAGACATGTAAAGTTCTTTTTAAAATAATCCGGATAGTCAAAAATAGAACAAATCCTAACTATTCTTCATTTATTATTATTGAGAATAACAAGACCATACTGTTACGACCCGCATGTGCAGAGGGCGCTAGTAGTCCTCCTTGTTTACATTTCGTCAGTATGCTTGTAATGCATCCTCGGAGCGGACGTACCTACCGTCCTCAATAAACAAACATTTTTAAAGTATACAGTCCACGCCTTTTGCTTGAGCAGTCAAGTTATACATAACTCAAAGTCTGCTCATAATCCGTTATAGACATTTCTAGAATAACCACACCATTTGTGGTTAAAATCAGAGCTATCGACCTCACCCAGTTTTGTGGTCGGTGTCGAGCCCGAGCCAAAATTCAAAATGGCTCCAAAGGAACTATCAGAACTCACCATGTTTAACAGAAGGAAAGCACATCTGCTCGGTCAGATCACATGCATTAGAAACTCCTTGGAAAATGTGGATTCACCATTGAATCAAGTTGAAATAAGAACTAAACTCGCATCGCTTTCTGAAGTGAAAGCAAAAATAGACAAACTTTGGACCGAAAGCTACAGGATTCTTTCGGATGAAGAGCTCATGGATTTCGAGACCAGTTTGGACACGATGGAAGTGGACGCAGATAATTTAGAGGTGAGTCTCAATACCTTACTTGAATCTTCTAATGTGGATACCTCTGAATTATCTGTGAAAAATGATTTTGCTAATTACAATGTGAAACTGCCATCCATTAATTTACCTGAATTTTCGGGACAATATATTGATTGGTTGCAATTTAAATCCCAATTTGTATCATTAATTCATGATAACGCTTGTTTATCAGACTCGCAAAAACTATATTATTTGCAATCTGCCCTGAAAGGCCATGCAAAACAATTGCAAACAGTAAACGATTCTTACTCATCTTTATTTGAAGCTTTAGAAGGTAGATACGAAAATAAAAGATTAATTGTAAATAGTCATATTGCTGAACTTTTAAATCCTAACAAAATAAAATTTGAATCTGCTTTTCATCTCAGAAGTTTAATAGATTCAATTCAGAGTCATCTTAGAGCCTTAAAACAACTAGAATTAGAACCTAACGCTTTGTGTGAATCAATGTTAATTTTTGTTATAACTCAACGTCTAGATGATGAATCGCGTAAACAATATGAAATGGAATTACATTCTAATGATTTGCCTAAGTGGAATAATTTTTTAGACTTTTTAATAAAAAGGAGCCAAGCCTTAGAAAACGTACAAAGAAATTCTTCGTTGAAAAACAAGAACGAATATTCTCCAAAATTCAGATCATTTGTCGTGAAAAGCAATGAAAAAACCTGTCCGTTATGTCCTTCAGAGACACACCCAATTTTAAGTGTAAAATGTTTCACGAGATGTCTGTTCAAGAAAGAAGCAACAAAGTGAGATCCTTAAACCTATGCTTTAATTGTCTAGGCCATCACCTTATTAAGAACTGTTTAAAACTGAACAGGAAATGTAGGGTTTGTAATGCGAACCACAATTCTCTTCTTTGCAAAACAAGTGTTCCCCGACAGATAAACAGAAACCTCCTCTCTCCACAGAGTTCATCAGGTGTCATTTATGACCCGAGTCCAGCCAATGTAATAAATCCTCAAACCGCGACGTGTCTTTACAATGAGAGTGGGGAGAAATCCATTTTGCTTTCGACCGCGAAGGTCAAAGTTCAGAGTGCGACAGGGGCTTGGCTTGTAATGAACGCGATCCTCGATTCAGGGAGCCAGAAATGCCTTTGTAGCTTGGAAGAGTCAAATTTCCTCGGGTTGGAAAAAATACTCTATGAATTCAACTATTGTAGGCTTGAATGGAGCTTGCATTTCAGTGAGGAAAAGAATTTCCGCTGAAATTTCGAACGGAAGTTCATTTAAAAAGAAAACTTAACTTTCTCATAGTCCCTAAAATTACTGGTTGCGTTTCTACACAGCCATTGGATTTAACAAAAATAAAATTGCCTCCAAATATAACATATGCAGATGCGGAATTTAATATTCCCAAACGAATTGATATTCTCCTGGGAGGTGAAATATTTTATGAATTATTAAAAAGTAAACAAATAAAATTACATGACAATTCAATAATATTGCAGGACTCCGTATTTGGTTACATTGTAACAGGTTCCATTCAAAACGAACCATCGAACTATTATTTTTGCAATTTCATCCAAGATCAGGTTGATAGAAATTTAACAAAATTTTGGGATTTAGAAGCAATAGGAATTAAAGCAGAGTCTAGTTGTGACCCAGACGACCAAGCCATGCAACATTTTAAATCTTCAGTACGTTTCAATAGTGGTCGTTATGAAGTTGGGTTTCCTTGGAAGGGCCATACACAAGAGTTAAATGACAATTTTCCGTAGCAGAAAACGTGTAAAATCCTTAACAAGAAGATTCATTCGTGATCCAACTCTGTACATACAATATTCCGAAATTTTGAAAGAATATGAATCTCAAGGAATAATTGAAAGGGTTCTAGAAACTGAAAACCAACTGATAGAGCAGTATTCTATTTACCGCACCAAGCGGTCTTTCGCCAAGAAAGCCTAACTACAAAAATGCGCATTGTTTTCGATGCAAGTTCCCATGAAGATGGACAACCATCTCTTAATGACTGTATATGGTCAGGTGAGAATTTAAACCCAAACATATTCCACCTGATAATTTCTTTTCGCTTGAACACGATCGCTATCACCGCAGATATAGAACGTGCATTCTTGCAAATCTCATTACGTGACGAGGACAGAGATGCAGTTAGATTTTGTTTCCAGACATTAGATCAAATCAAACAGATCCCTACAAGTTTCAAGTGTATAGATTTAAGCGTGTGATGTTTGGAGTCAACGTAAGCCCCTTCTTGCTCCCCTTCTCGCCCCTTCTTGCATCACATCGAGAATTACCGTGATCAATATCCAGCAGCAACTGAAATGCTTGACACTTGTCTCTATGTTGGTGACGTAATCAGTGGTGCTGATGACATCTCCCAAGCCTTAAAAGTATCAAAGGATGCTGAAACAATCATGAAGAATGCCAGCATGAAATTACGCAAATGGAATTCAAATGATCAAACATTGATGAGAACTTGGGAAAGGGAAGGCCTTGAGACACATCCTCGTCACCCGGACGACAGTTCCAAAATCCCTTCGTCAAAGGTTTTAGGGATACCATGGGATGTTGTCCACGACTATTTTACAATTGATGTTAAAGGACTTCTGCAATTGACACGTCAAAACCCATCACAAAAAGAATTGTGCTTCAATCAGCTGGGAAAATATACGATCCAGTTGGGTTCTTGTCACCCTACACGATTAGGCTCAAATGCCTATTACAAGAACTTTGGCTACGGAAGTTATCCTGGGATGACGAGCTACCGCCAGATATTCATGCAGTATGGTCACAATGGTGGTTAGAACTTCCATTTTTATCAGAGTTAAAGATTCCGCGAAAGATCCTCGATTCCAGTGGAGATTCAAGTGAAGTCCAAATCCATACCTTTTCTGATGCCAGTCAAAAGCATATGGAGCAGCCGCCTTCTTGAGAGTCAAGCACAAGGACAGAGTCAGCGTTGATCTTGTAACATCCAAGAGCCGTGTTGCACCTCTGAAAAGGTTATCCCTCCCTAGATTGGAACTGATGGGCGCTCTGCTTGCTGCACGCTTAGCAAAGGAAGTCAAGAAAATCCTAGATCAGAAGTGTTCAAACAGAGCCTTTTTCTGGACGGACTCTCAGGTCACCTTACATTGGATCAAAGGTCCAAGCCATAGATGGAAACCCTTTGTTGCGAACAGGGTTCGCGAAATCCAATCCCTCACCGATCCTAACTCGTGGTTCCACTGTTCCGGCAAGGACAGCCCAGCAGATCTACTTACGAGAGGAATCAGCGTAGACGCTCTTACAACCAACTCCAAGTGGTGGAATGGATCCTCGTTTCTACGTCAAATTGACTTCCAGACCAAAGGACTAGATGAAGCGATCCCAGAAAGAGTGTATTTAACGGAAATGAGAAGGAACTCAAATCCAAAAGAGGACATTTCCTTGACATTGACAGTGACTAAAAACAATTTCCTTGAAAACATTATTGATATTTCAAACAACTATGTAAAATTAATTCGTGTTGTAAGTTTTCTTTACAGATTCATACACAACTGCAGAACCAGAATTACAAAGATAAAGGGACCCCTTACTTCACAGGAGGTAAGTCATGCTGAGAACTGGCTGATCCACTCATTGCATGAAAGGGAGTTCTATGAAGAAATGCGCAAATTGTTGGCAGGTGAGCCTATTCCTATGAAAAGCAAATTAACTCCACTTAATGTTTTTCTTGATGAGAGCAACATCATTAGAGTAGGAGGCAGACTTGCCATTTCAAATTTAAATGAGAAAGCTAAATTTCCCATGATTTTACCTAGTAGAAACGTTTTAACTGATATTATATTGAGCCATTATCATAAAAAATATTTGCATGCAGGATCCCACTCACTTTTATATCTTGTTCGTCAAAAATTCTGGCCACTCAATGGCAGAAATAACTGTCGTAGAATTATTCATGAATGTGTGAATTGCTTTAAGAACAAGCCCATCACTATGAATCAAATCATGGCTAACCTACCGAGAGATCGTGTAACACCGAATTATCCCTTTAATGTCACGGGCGTTGATTTTGCAGGCCCATTCTTCATTAAGTTTAAAAATCAAAGAAAAGGGGCATTAAATAAAATTTATGTAGTAGTCTATGTATGTTTATGTACAAAAGCAATTCATTTAGATTTTGTGACAGATCTCACATCCCAAGCATTCATTGCAAGTTTAAAACGTTTTTTTGGTAGGAGAGGAAAGTGTGCAAAAATCACCACCGACAACGCTAAAACATTTGTTGGCGCAAATGCCGAAATTAAAAAATTGTTCAAAATGATTAAATTACCTGATCACACATTAGCAGAATTTTTGACAAATGAATCGATAGAGTGGAATTTTATCCCACCCAGGTCCCCAAACCATGGAGGGCTATGGGAAGCAGGAGTAAAGGCATTTAAATTCCACTTAAAAAGAGTCGTGGGGAACGCACATTTAACTCTCGAAGAGTTCATCACAATACTTTGTGAAATTGAGGCTGTGCTAAATTCCCGACCACTCACTCCTTTGACGTCAAATTTCGATGATTTCGAAACACTGACCCCTAACATCCATAGTTGAACCGCAAATAACTAATATAAACGAGAATCAGTTGTCGAGATGGGAAAGAGTAAAGAAAATTACCCAACATATATATAAGCTTTGGAAACGCGATTATTTGAATAATTTACAAGAACGTCACAAGTGGAAATTTAACAAAAATAATGTTTCTGTAGGAACCTTAGTTTTAATCAAAGATGAAAATCTTCCTAGTACGAAATGGAGTACCGGAAGAATAACTGAAATTTTTCCTGGCACCGATGGTAAAGTGCGAGTTGTGAACCTGCGTATGCCAAACGGAAATATATTAAAAAGGACAATCAGAAATCTTTGTATATTACCTGTATGAATTTTGTTATGAGTAATTATTGTATGTGTATAAATTAACTTCAATCGTATTTAAGTACAATAAAATGTATTGTGTATTTTTCATTTAAGTACTGTAAATATTGTGTATTTTTCATTTAAGTACTGTAAATATTGTGTATTTTTCATTTAAGTACTGTAAATATTGTGCATGCCTTTTTGCTTTGCAAATATTGTGTATTTTGTATGTAAGTATCGTCAATTGCATTATGTATTTGTATTGAAATTTCATTTCAATGGCGGGGACTCTGTTACGACCCGCATGTGCAGAGGGCGCTAGTAGTCCTCCTTGTTTACATTTCGTCAGTATGCTTGTAATGCATCCTCGGAGCGGACGTACCTACCGTCCTCAATAAACAAACATTTTTAAAGTATACAGTCCACGCCTTTTGCTTGAGCAGTCAAGTTATACATAACTCAAAGTCTGCTCATAATCCGTTATAGACATTTCTAGAATAACCACACCATTTGTGGTTAAAATCAGAGCTATCGACCTCACCCACATACTAACAAACGAACAATCCCAAGCAGACTGTTTTTTACAATATTACGCAAAACAAAACAACGAGAGAGTATTCCAAATATCTTTATTCCGGACAATAGTCAAGATATTAATAAACTTTCTCTTTAAAAGAATTAGAAATAGCAATATCTCATCAAAAGAATAGCAGTCCAGGGTATGATAAAATTTCTCTTCAAGCAATCAACCATCTCTCCATCAAAGCAATAAATCTTTTCCTGAAATCCTTTAATGACAGTTGGTTTTCAAGTCAAATTCCAAAAGATTATTCTCGTGCAATCATTCTACCTTTCATAAAACCTCACAAAAATAAAATTTAAAAAATAATTATGGTGTACCTCAGGGGAAAGTTCTTTCCTATTTATGATTTATATGGCAGATATATTTGAAATTAAACATGACAGCCATCTTCTGGTATACGCAGACGACATATTCTTATACAATAGCGTTACAAATTGGAATAAAACAATAGGCGAAATGCAAGAATCTTTAAATAATATTTCAGCCTGGTGTAAAAAATGGAAATTGTCCACCTCTCCAGAAAAAAGCAGTCTAATCAACTTTTCCAGAAAAAGAAAAGCACACCTCCATTACTTAAAATATGCGACAAACCTATTCCCGAAGTGAAGAGTCTTAAAAAAAAATCCTGGGTATCATCTTCGACCTTAATATCACCTGGAACAATCATATTAACTACGTCAGAAAGGATTCAAATATTTAAATGTCATTAAAGCCTTATCTTCGAAAATAGGAACAAGATCTGATCATCTTTTAAATATTATTATGTCACAATCCGTTCTATCTTTGACTATGGAAGTCAACTTTTTTCCCTTTCTAGCTATAGCAACAGACAGAAACTAGAACCGATTTACAATGCTGCTTTACGTTTAGCCCTAAGTCTCCCAAGAAACACCCCCGTTAGATTTATTAAGAGCAGAGTCTATGAATGGAAGTATTAATAATCACCATAATTTCCTTTGTCAAAAATTTATAACTAAACAAATAGTATTAAAAGACTGGTCATCGAATGCAAAGTTATTTTGGGATATAAATAATTTTTTATAAATATAGAGAAAAAAGATATCAATATTTTTCAAGAGACAATCAACCTGCCCCAAGAACTATGTATCTCTAAAGTGGATATTCTTCAGTGGATCCCTCCTCCTCCAATTTACGAAAATCCCAAAATAAACATCTTTACTCATGAAATACTATTTCAAAACAAGGATCTTCCAGATGTCATAGTGCAAAATATGTTTAATGATTACATTCAGTCAAACTTTAATAATATCATAATAGCAACAGATGGCTTAAAAAATACTAATGAAACGTCAATAGGAATTTTGATCCCCAAGAAAAAAGTTCGACAAAATTTCATACTGAAAGAAATGATTTCAATTTTCCCAGCTGAAGCTATAACCATATGGACTGCGTTAAAAAATTGGGTTTCTGAAACAGAAAACTATGTCATCCTGACGGACACAGCTTATCAGTTCTAAATAGTATCCAAAATATTAATAGAAAATCCAATACCATAATATTAAATTTAAGTTCAACTTTACGTGAGTGTCTCCAAATAGCTTAATCAATTACATTCATTTGGGTACCAGCTCACAAGGGAATAGAGATCAATGAAGAAGTTGATAAATTTTAGCTAAAGCCTTTCCAGAACCGTGGAATATTAATCCTTGGATTACTTGGGAAGATCTACATACATATTTCAAAAAACAACACAAAAGGAAAAACGAAGAAATATGGAAAAAGAACAAAAGACAAAAATTATATTTATATTTCTCATCTTGAAAAGTGGAATAGACAGGCAGCAAAAAATAGAAATACAGAAGTTTTAATCAATAAGTTGCGAGCTAAAAAATTACCATTAAATGATATTTATTTCCTTTTTAAACAAACAGATTCTCCTTGGTATGCAGATTGTCAAGTACCAGAAAGTAGTGAACATTTTATATTAAACTGTATCAAATACAAATCGCAGCGTGAAATTTTGAAAAATTTTATCTTCAACCACGGAAAATGGTCTTATTCCTCAATAGCGAAATGTAAAACAATAGAGCATGTTCAAAAATTTAAAGAATTTTTAACATCAACCACACACACACACACACAATAGATTCTAAAATTCCAGCTAATAGATTTTCAATACTCTACTTTCATCAATTTCAGTTGAAGCACAAGGCGATAATTAAAACTACTGATAGCAAGTGCAATCACTAGCTGTACACGTTACAACTTGAGTTAAAAACTAATCCAAATTCTATTGGAGCATAAGGCGTTGGCCAAGTCTCCACTGTTACAGTGGTATCACAGTACTGAACTGAACTGAACTGAATTGCACATAGCCTGATTTAGCACACTTTGGAAATCTCTGTACAGTAATTTAAAAAAAGTTCAAACGTTGCTTCTGTTTTAGTGAAAGCAGAAAAAATACACCTTGAAGAATCTTCAAGTAAACAAAATGAGAATTTCGTTTCCTGTTAAGCATTAAATTAGTTTTAAATAAATCTAAAAAGAAGCCCTGCCCTGGTAATTTTTTAAGCCTGGTCAATGTTTAAGTTTCCCGTATATTGTATATGTTCGAAGTCTCAATTGAAACTTAATCTAAATTCGAAAATTATGAATAATATTAAAACAGAAGTTATAGTTAAAAATCAAATCTTAAAATTTAAAAATTATTTTTATGAACACGAATAAAAGGAAATAAATAATTTATTTATAGATAATTTATTCACGAATAACAACGAAAATACTTAATGAAATTATTACAAAGATACTTAAGAAATTACACAGATATTTTCAAATGATCTAATGCAGATAATAATGCATCTGTATATTACAGATTTTTTATAGCATTTCCACAATGTAAAATCATATGAATCAATGTATTTAAAGAAATTTATGACTTCTTTGATTTTTCAGGATCGAATTTTACTATTAATAGGCATACACCCAAATAAACTATACATTCTTATTCTGTGCATAAATGGTGAATTCTGTTCTCTAATGAGACAGTATAAGGTATGTGAACTCTTTAAAACAGTTAAATAATAACTGATTACGCTTTTTGCATAATTCTCAGATCTTTTACCACCGAACCTTCTTTTGAAAATTTTCAATAGGTATTCCAACACACAACTTTATTCACGCATACTCTCATCATTTTGAAATTCTAAGAATTACACTATATTTATATACACATCTAAACGGGGGGGGTAGGTTTTACGTCCTTATTGAATGACTTTCAGCGACTTTATTGCTGCTTCAATTAATTCTAATCATCCAGTAAAAAAAATAAATAACTTTATTACATCATCAAGAAATTATATTCATTAACTTCTTCGTTATCGGTGATCAGTGACGCTCATAAGGAAGGAGTTTGTGGGTACAAACCTCTCCCGCAGTTCCGATTTAAGCTCAGTTCGGGCCTTAGGCTCAGAAAATCTTCGGGTCCTTGTCACTGGTGGATCGAAATTTATAACCAGAAAATCTGGTAAGTCTAGCTTATCTGAGCACCAAGCACCCAATGGATAGACCGGCACTGTTTTAACGTAAAGATTTTGCCTCGGTTCTTTCATATAAGTTGGTTTTTTTTAAATACAAGCCTCTCATGAAAGTAGTCTGTGTACTAATTCAATAAATTATGTTCAATAGTTTCCTCAGTAAAAGTAATAACTTTCTCAGTAAAAATATAGCAGCCATAACAAAATATATTAATTATACCAGTGGTCTTCAAACTATGTTCTACGAAACCCTGGGGTTCACGAAGCCTATCTAAGGGTTACACGAGTCACATCAAAAAATTGAAAAGAAAATTATAAATATGTACGCAAAATGGATTCTCATTCCCTATGAAGTTTATACTACCACAAGTATCTAAAGCTCATTCCACACACACACAGTCGCGTGTTAAAACTAAAAACTTCTATTTATACATAAAAACTTTAGGGGTGCGGCGTATGCTATGCACCGGAGTCCTGCGATTGAGGGAAATCACAACATGATAAAAAACTAAAATAATGTATTCCTGTGCACATGTAACCTTGAAAATATTCATATCATTGTCAATGTGAAGAAAAGAACATTTCATGTGAAACATTATTATTGCAGATCCTTGAATTAAGACAATCTTCAAGGTGGTACTGTTGTTGCTACTTATGCCCCTTGATCGACAGTAGCATCAGATCAAGGTTCACGAAATGCATCGCGGCAAAGGGTTAGAATTTTACGTCTGTCGTTAGCCTTAGCTTTGAGCACCATACAGGTGACAGGGCGATTTTACTCAATTCCACCTCAATTTTGAGGAAGAACACCCTTGGGTGATCAGAGGCATCCCACCTCTCTTCCCCTTCCACTAACCTCCCGAGAGGACTTGCGGCTCGACGGCTATTTAAAGTGCCCCCTGCCGTGAAGGCACTTTACATTTACAAACATCCATGCCTTCTCCGAGATTCGAACACAGGCCTTACGGTACCACAATCAGTGCCACTAACCTCTATACCGAATGAACGGCACCCAAATCATTATTCTATGTGTTGCTTTAACTGATTTATTTTTCCAAAGAGGAAAACTCGTCAGATTTTATTATTTGCAAAAGAAAAAAGTTAACTCGGTTGTTTTTCGTTTTTAAAAGCATTAACATTGTAATCTAAATAAGATTAGTTTGTTACACGAGATTTGTGTGATTTTGAATGAAAGGAATGTAAACAACCGAGGCGTAGCTACTGCCGTATCAATGATACGTGGCTCCTATGAGTCAATGCAAAAAATCGCAATTTGTTATAAATAGTCTTATTAACATAGCTCCCATTTACGTTTATAAAATCGTTAGCGCTGGCTTCAAACTGATAAAAACATTTCCATGAACTCTACATACTATCTATTCCGATGATTAGAAACCTTTAAAAGCAGGTATCGTTTTACTCAAAATGATAAAACAAAGGGAGTTATAAGTTCGGAAAGGAGTCTAAAAGTTTCTTATTCAAAGCGGCTTGTCAGAGAGATCGTTTTAAGTAAAGTTAACATAACATTTAGAATAGAAAAAATCCATTCAAATTGCTATTTGCTTGTGTACATGACATCATCACTTCGTCTATTGATAAACGTCTGACTATTGATTAATTATAGATAAACGTCGCACTTAGAAGGTATACGAAAGCTTGTCCTTTAGTCGAAAGTTTGTCCTGAAGGGGTCTAAAGAAAAAGAACAGATTTTGCTTATCTATGTTCTTTGTTTATTTGTTTATCCTTCAAACAGCGTAATGTGCTTTCATTGTCAGCAAGAGTTCCTAAGCTGTTTTCCCTTCTGAGAAAAGATAGGACCATAAGTATCAGATATCATCTGTCACCCTTTCAGTAGCTAGTTTTTTGTCCAGTATAATAGCTTAGTAATACCAGTGTACAACCTTACCCAGTAAGATTTTAAACAAAAAATTAAGAAAAATAACGAAAATATTGCAAAGAAATAGCCAAAAATTTCATCTTTTTTTCTGTATTCAACAAGCTTGACTCATTTGGATTGTAACGGTAAGAAATGTTTTTTTCGTTATTTTTATAGTACATAATGGAGTTCACTAGGCTTTATTTTTTACATGGTTAATAGACCGTAAAAAACACAGAGTAAAAACGTGCAAAATGGACACTATATTTGTAGAGTAGAAAAAGAGTGACATTCCACGTTCTTTTAAGCAACGCTAGATGACAAAAATTACATAAATTTATATATATCATAAATCTTAAATTTGTATATGTTTCAGAAAATAATTCAGATAAAATGAGGAATGCATAGATATTGCGTTAACATCGGGAAAAAAATTAATATTTGAAATAATATTAAATTATTCACTCCTATTCGTAAATAACGCATTTGTCAACACGCCAAGATGAGGTGAAATAGCTATTTTTAATATTAAGACCTATCATACCTAATACCAATAAATGGTCTCACCCTATAATATCAGCTTGAGAAATTGAACTGCCTTCTCAGAAACTTATTTGAATCGGAGAAACTTTAAATTTATTACAGTTGCATAGCCTGGCGTTCGACGGGCTGTTTTGTGAAAAGGAAACTCCAGAGAAAATTCTTTATCCTAGGGGAAAATCCCCTTTTCCTCTCGACATCAACTTTTTTTGAAGATTTCTATATTTATGTTATTAAAATGTTATTTTTTTTAAAAAATTCAATCTTAGATCGAAAGGTGAGGAAGTAGACTTCAGAGAAACTTTAATGCAATTAATTTTCTTAAGGATAGAGTTTTTACGTTAAAGCTTCCAAATTGCCCATATGGATAACAATGGACAGTAATTTGTAACACAAACTCTAAGGAAAAATTGCATTAATAAATCCTCCTCGCTATTAGACGAAAGATATACGCAAATTTTCAAATCCGTAACTTTTAAGTAAATTTTATAGCCGTCCGTCAAAGCTTGGATAAGAAGGTTTGACATGGAAAAAATTTCGTACAGTTATTTTCATAGATTGTGAAATTTAAGTCAAATTAATTAAACATTTCAGTAAAATTTTTAAAAATTCGTTAAAAGAGGTAATCGATTTTTTTTTAAATCAAACAATCTAAAAAAGCAAAGTGTGAACTTTTTAGGACATAAACTCTACTTATCACAACTTTGAGAAGGAGATACAGAGCGATTCAAACATTCTTTAATTAAAAAAAGCTTCAAAATTGACTCGGCCGCGGTAGCCGAGTGGTATAGGTATCGGATCGTGGCTTGCCTTGTCACGAGTTCGAGCCCAGTACCACTAAAGACCCGCCGTGTAGGGCAGCGATGCACGTTAAATCTGTCGAGAGCTGAAACGTCCTCCCGTTGGTGTGGTGTGGTAGTTAGGAGAGGGGGGTGCCAGCTCAGGTGTCGTCCACGTCATTTGACCATGGTTCAAAATTACGTGGTCCGTCGCCAAAAGCCCTCGTGTAGCTGAACAGTGCGACGTTAATATTCAATCAATCAATCAATCAAAATTGACTCATTTTAGAAAAAAAATCGCTAAAAATGCAAAATATCGTTATTTCGTTAAAAACTAAAAAAAAAATATATATATACCGAGTTATAGCGAAATAAACGATCTGTCCAATTCCGGAGTTATGTTTTGTCTGATTTCGATGTGAAATGACGTATGGCAATTTTGAAATGGATAGAAAGGCCGGAACTCTTTCCTTCGGAGTCTTTGTTCGATAGATGGCATACAGGGATAGATCAATTATGCATTTTCTTTTTAACTTATCGTAATTTCGAAATTTGAATGATCAAAATGAATTCATCGGATCGTTTCCCATCCTTTGATACCTTCGGAGCGTTTCTGCATTTAGCGGTTCTTCAGAAGATAGCCTCACATAAATAAACACATTTATTTACTCTCGATTTTCATAGTATTGAAGACTGTTTTCGTTCCGATTCTAGTTTCCTGGTCCCATTGGTGTGATGTGGTAGTTAGGAGACGGGGGTGCTGCTCCAGTGTTGTTCAAGTCACTTGACCATGGTTCAAAATTACGTGGTCCGTCGCCAAAAGCCCTCGTGTTGCTGAACAGTGCGACGTTAATATTCACTCACTCACTCACCCAATTTCCTGGATGTTATAACAGCATGCCTGCTATTTTTTTTTATCTTTCCGATCATTCCTGCAATAGCTAAGAGGTTTTTTCTAACCTAAGAATCACTAGAAAATGTCTTAGAAATTCCATAGCATAAAATCGATTCTCGGACTTAGCAAAACTTTCAATAGAAACAGATGAACTTGTAAAAAGGAACTCCACTTCTGCTATGTGTGTTTTAAAAGAGATAATTGAAGAAAATCTACAAAAGCACCCGTTAAACAACTGGGCTAATTTTCATGTAATAAGGGTTTTTAATGCATGCAATGAAAATCTCTTAACAAGAAACTGAGTGAACTGAAATATTTTTTTCACGTTAAAGGATATTGCGAAAAAAAAACAAATATTCAACAAAACCAAGTTTATTAATGCACATTTTATTTACATAGATATGTATATAAAACAGTGAAACAAAAACATTCAAAAGAACTTAATAAAATTAAATACACACAAAAAAAGTTTTCAACTTTTTTAAAAACTAAACACTTAATGAGTTTTTAGAAAATAATCTGATATTTTGCTTTGCATTGACCTTTTTTAATTTCAAAATATCCATAAATAGTTCGATGTCATTCATTTTACTATTCATTTCACAAATGGAATGTGCGTCTAAATTACTGCGCATATTTTTTTTCGTGATGTTCCTCATTTCGGATGTTTGTGTGGCCTTTTTAGTGGTGGAGGGTGCAAGTAACTTAGATAAATAAAATTGGCTCGCGCCAAGTTAGCTTCCTTTCTACGAAAGATGAGAAAATCACCTCTTTCATTTCATATCCCTTTTCAAATTCGCCTGTGTAGCTGGTATTTTCCGTATTTTGTTCATTCCCTGAAGGGAAGTTTTTTCGTGTTGAGAGAAAACAAATGCATAAAAATACAAAGTAGTTTGTTGGTACCGTTGTACTATACCGTGTTAACCGAGATTTCGTCTTAAGCGTTTTTGCGTTAAGCGAATTTCACTGTATGTCCATGTCTATTTAATACTTTGAAATAAATTTTTTATTAAAACAATCATTTTAATTTATTTTCCAAAAATGAGCCTCTAAGGAATTTTGATACGGTGCCCAATCAGGGCTGGCACCGCTAGTCGTAAATAACGCACAAGACATATGGCACAATACATAGTAAATAATAATTATAATGAATTATTTCTAAATGTATTGTGTCAAAACTTTTCTTTATATTATCAGTTACTATAGCAAGTGCTGAGCTCTCTTTCAGCAAATTAAAATTAATAAAGAATTATCTTCGGTCAAAAATGTCTCTCTCTCCCTCTAAAATGCAATTTCTATATTAAGCATTGAAAAAGAAAAATTGCAAAAGGAATTTTATTGAAGTGATTCATATATTAGCAAAAACAAAATCACACATTAAATAAACATGCTTTAGTAATACATGGTGGACCCGAATTTATGGTACAAACTTTAAGGGTAGGTAGGGGATATTGTAACAATCATTTATTGCATAGGATTGTATGGGCGCAAGTGATGCTGTGAGGCATAAACACAAAGAAATGAGACAAAAGGAACCACAAAGTGTGTTTATCGAAAGCGTCGTTAACAAGTGTAATGTTTACAATAAATGTTCATAACTGTTCAGCACATGAGCTATGGAGTCCAACTGCAGCGCACATTGCTGTTCCAACCACTGGCAGTTGGAGAAGATAGTCTGTCGGATTCAAAGCTTGTACTTGCTGAAAATGGAAGATGTGTAAGCGATTTTCGTTTAACACTCTACAAATGGTCTGATGATTCACACTTACGTGACGAGCAACAGCTCTTGTGCTTAACTCTGGTCTGTCGGTCACAACGTTCAAGAGGCTTTCTTCCAGGCTTGAACTGCGTACAGGTCTTCGTCGACCAGCATCATGTCTGGTGACGTGAAACGAACGTGTTTCACGAAGTTGACGATGCAACCTCTGAAAAGTTCTGTGATCCGGCATTCGTTGATCAGGAAACTGCGAGTGATACATTTGTAGAGCAGATCTGTCGTTACCGATTGCACGGCCGCACATGTAATGCATGACTGCTTCTTCGGCATACGTAAAGTCTTCATCGTAGACGTCAGCACAATTGTGAAGGGTGCTTTCCCCTACTGAAATGCATCATGTTGAACGGTGGCTAGACATCTACTACCCTTACCGGCAACGCAACCAACCGATAACTCCATTTCACTTTTCTTTTATATCCCCTGTTTGCGAACTCGCAGTGTCACTTGCACCCATACATTCCTATACAATAAATGATTGTTACACAATGTCCTGTATCTACTCTCAAAGTTTGTACCATGAATTCGGGACCACCTTGTATATGTTCGTGTTTGTAACTTTTTTTACTTTACAAAAAAATTTAGGGCTCCAAATGAGTTTTTGAATCCGGGCCACTTTATGAAAAAGGTTGACTCTGGTTGCATTACGTATGTTTTCAAAGTTTCCTAACAATGTGAAGTATTAGAAAATGTAACACTTTTGATAGAAGTTTCATCAATTTCTGCTCATTGTTTGATAATTGTAGCTAAGGGGTCGTCGTTGAAACTTTAAGACGTTCTACTAAAAAACATTTGTGTGGTCTAACGTTATTGTTAAATTCATGTAAAATATTGTTGTTGCTAATGCCACTTGTCTGACGTAGTCAGATCGAGTCCCACGGAGTTTCTCATGGCAAGGGACCAGATGTACGTCTGTCGTTGGTTTTAGCCTTGAGCACCATTCTGGTGACAGTACGATTTAGCTCGGTTCTACCCCAATTTTGAAGGAGAACCCCCTGGGGGAGGGTCAGGGGCCTCCCACCACCTGCCACCAACCTCACGAGAGGACAAGTGGCTCGACGGCTGTTTAGAGTACCCCTATGCCGCGAAGGCTCTATACATTTACAAACATCCATATCTTCTCTGAGATTCGAACCCAGGCCCTACGGCACAGCAGTCAGCGTCGCTAACCACTATTCCGGATGGGAGACTCATGTAAAATGTCAAGCTTTTTACTCATGTAAAATATTAAGCTTTTTACTCAAAGATAAATATTTCTGCTTGGAACGATCTCTGCCTAGCAGCACAAATTTTCAAAAACAGAATTTGTTTGCAAAAAGCCATGCGTGTATAACACACTTCATTTCTCTCAAGAAAAAAGAGGGAAGGGTAAAAACTTTTAAAATATTTCCTGCATTGTGGAGTGGAATGAGATAAGAAAGAACTTTCCTGTGTTATTTAAAATTCACACGATAGGCTACACTCATGCCTCATCTGTACTCGAAAAGTCTAATAATGGGCTACATTCTTTCTCGTCAAAATTTGTTTTCTCTTTCTCATTGAAAGAAAAATCTCTTTCTGTTCCAGACAAAAAGGATATGTCAGTTGAAAAAAGAATCTAATTTTTTCTAATTCTAACGAATAAACAAATTTATTTCAGCTGCTAAATATTTCATTAATTTAAGGGTTTATTTTTCCGTAAGTAAGAGGATTTTGCCTTCATTTTGATCGGGGAAGAAGAAAAATTGAATTCGTTAAACAGAGGTTCGGTAAATCGGAGTCTGTGTGTGTGACTGTCCTTATTTTTTTCCCGAGATTGGCTTCTACTTTTAACCCACTCTTATCTAGCGCCAAATTGGCGTATTAGATTCATACTGTATTACGACCAACATTTACACCTTTCTCAATTTTACCGATCCGGAGGAGAGGAGGTTTTGGTGAGTTATTCCACGTCCATTTTACGATATCCCCCATCACTGGAACACATTGGAACCATCCATACCATGTTATACTCACATTGTTGCATTTCATTGGAATAGTGTTTTTACACCAAAATCAATTTTGAAATTTTCTTGATCTAGGTTAAACGCTTATTTTGTTACACATCATCATGTTTTCTCTACATCAACCTTTGAAATAGAATTTATGACACTTGACTTTCCATTATAACTATTTTGTTACGGTAGATCCATTCATATTAGGTATTGTTCGTTAACTTTACGTGCATTAAGTATTCAATAAACGATTCTAATTGTCTCCAGGGAAACTGTACGAGTGAATCGATGCGGTAAAAATATCATTTCTATAAATTGCTTTGATTTTTTTTTCGTTCTTATTTTTCGTTTTCGCACTTTAATTTAAGCGTGTTAACTATGTGCAATAAGCATGAGTTCTAAATTAAGTGATACATTTTTATTTGATGTTCATAAGTATTTACAAGTACGTAATAAAAGACTTCACTTTCTTCTATGCACAGCCATATTAGATAATGTTATAAATAAAACTCTGTAAAAAAACAATTAAGCTACAATATCAGCACTGGCATATTTTTCTACGGAGAACAACAGGTGTGAAAATTGCAAAACAAAGGAAGCAATATTTAAAATGCTTATAAATCAAAACCATGATTTATGAACTATTTGGCTTCGGATACTGCCTTTGAGGGTTTATGTAACTTTTTCATTTTCTTTTTTTTTTTTTTTTGAATAAAAATGTCATTTGAACCTCCCCCTACAAAAAATTCAATGATAAAAATAGTTTTAGCATGGCTAATTAAAAATATTAAAAAATCCGTTTTTCTTAAATTACTTTTTTTTTTCGAGATTAGCGGATCTGCAAATAAACCTCTCTCTCTCTCTAACCCTTTACTTTAACCGTAAGAAAATTTACCAAACTTTCGGTTTCCACCTGGAAATATACGTAGATTTACACTTACAGAGAAGTTTCTGAACATTTAATTAGTGCAAATAAAATATGCCTAAATGAGAGAGATGGATAATTTGCAAAATCTTTAACTGTAATTTGTCGAATAATTTTTTATTTAAATTTACAAAAATGTATTACTTTTCCTCCACATACGTCACTGTATAATTAATAATCTTACCTTCTGCTACAATAAAAAAATGTGTGCTATAGTTTCAAAACCAAGTAACAAAAAATAACTTTATTTCAAAATTGTTTGATGAAAAAATTACGTATGTGTTAAACAAGTTTTATAATTAAAATGAACGCTCAAAATATTTCCTAACGTATATACTAATGTAAAAGATTATTATTGAATAACCACCATTTTTCGGCAAATTTTATACTGTACTAATGAATTAAAAATGCAGAATAAATAGAAGTAAATAAATAAGAATAAGTATAAAACACACACACATTAAAAAGTTACATATAGTCTCAATAAATACATAGTATAGATAAATAAAAGCGCTACAGATTAAATAATTTTTTTCCTTTACACTAAAACTTTAAAAAAATCAAACTAATTTTAAAATTAAACTAAATGTTAATAGTAAATAGTAATTATAAGCTATTAATTATTATAAAGTATAAATACTTTAATCTTAAACGTTATAACTTAACTACTATTGATTTTTATTTTTTATAAGCACAATTACGTATTCTTACTTAAAAGTTATTCGAATTCCTAAACTTTTCAGCTATAGTGTTACACAAGAGAAGTTGTATGTTTTTTTTTGTTGTTTTTTTTTACTTTTGCCATCAAGTGACCTAAATGTTTTTCTTTCGTTTAATTTTTAAAAAATTATTTCAATTTCTTATTTCCGTTTTCCTTTTTATTTCGCTTTAAATTCCTCATTTCTCTTTTACCATCTAGAATTAATATTTTTATTTCCGTTTTGCCATCGCTATAACTATTTCTTTCCTTCCGTATTGCCATCGAATATATAAATTTCTGTTTTCGGGTTTGCCAACACGCTAAAAAGTTTTTCTCCCACTTCTCCATTTCTATAATTTTTTTTTTCGTCATTGCCAACGTAGCAATGAATTTATTTTTTCCTGTTAGTATTTGCAGAAATAAAGTTGATCATTTTCTTTTTTAATAAAAGTTATGTTAATGTTATAGGCTGTTTATGTTATAAAACTGAATCGCTTGCGCAATTCAATTTTTGAAACTAGAATCACGAATTTAAATTTGATTTTTTCCCCTATTTTTTTTGGCTCTTGCTTAAATTCGTTTTCTGAATATGAAAAAAAAATTGTTTAGTTAAATTTTTTATTGTTATTTTTGCTAATGATTTGTTCTTAAGGCAAAGTTGTAAGTTTGGAAAAAAGTTTGCTTTATTATAATAAATTAACCAATAGTGAAGAGATGATTTTTAGTACTTCAAATTCTTTTTTTTTTGTTGTTGTTCATTTTTAATAATTGTTCTGTAATGAAAAATAGTGGTCTAGAATGAATTTTTAAAACTAAAGTCGTGAATTTAAAATTATTCTTTTTTATGCTCTTTACATTAATGTGTTTTAGTCTGTTGGAGAAAAACTGCTTTAGAAACTTTTATTGTTCAATTTTGCTAATTATTTTTTTTACAAGATAAAGCTTTTTACTGGGGAAAATTTCACTTCATTGAACTAAATGTATATATCAGTAAACTCAAGAGAATATTTTTGCTTTTTACATTCTTTATCAGCTCTTTATTTTATTATTATTATTGTTTCATTCTTCATATTATTATTATTTTGTACTTTTAATTATTGTATTGCGTAGATGAAATACAGTGGAGTATATATATATATAAAACGGTTTTCGAAAACGAAAAGAAGTACAATTTCCGTAGTTTAAAAATGTATTTATAATTTATACGAATGAATATATAATTAATACATAAGCCGAACTAAAAGAAAAAGCATGTTTTCACAGGTTTTGATTCCCTATGGAAATCTAATTTTATGGAAGTATTATAAATGTGGCATTATAGTTATTGTGAAAAAAACTTTGTGATGCAAAACGGTTTGAATTATTGTATAATATTTAATGGACATTATAAGACTTCCACAAATCATCACCTTCAACTAATTTTGTACTTCCCATTTGTTGTATTCAAAAATTGCTTTTTTTCTACACAATCGTAACATTTTAGAGAAATCTTGCTTAATAATAAAAATGGAAAAACACAAGTGGGAGTTCATACCGGAATAGCAATTTCTTTAAAAAAGATTTTGAGACTGTGTGTATTTTTGTTTTAAGTCCTGAAATTATAATCAAATGCTATCACTAATGTTTTTTTTTTTTTTTTTTTTGCCTATAATTTACAAACAAATCTAAATTCAGTGCTTTCATTTTTAAAAATTTGCTATGACCTATGAACAAATCGAAATTCGGTGTTGATTTAAATGTTCGTTTTTGTTTTAAAAGGAGAAAATAGATTTCTTAAACAGTTCTTTTTTTAAACGTTTTCACATTCTATGTTGATATAATATTCAGCTTTTAATAGTAATAAAATGCTTTTAAAATCCTATTCTGATTTTTGATGTGTAACATCTTTCCTCTCGGTTACCGAATTTTGTTGGAGTGATTTCGTCAAAAGGGAAGGATGTGGGTAACAGGAAGTGACGTAAGCGCGAGCTATTTGATTTGACCAATGAGTGTGCGTGATGGTGTCTTTTCACTACTCTCGCATAGGGTCTAACTCTAGTAGGTAGTTGTTTTTTTATATTGTTAAAGTTAGCATTTCAAAAGATTCCAATTCTTATTTAGGATAAACTTACGATCCTTACGCTCAATTGTCAAAGTCTCAGGACTCGTTGTGTAAGAAATCTGAGGTTAATTTATATATGTAAACTATATTAATAACTATATTTACTGAAACTATAGTGTCTGAAAAAGTTCAACATTCTTAAGAATATATGAGTAAGTAATATGGAATTATTTGAATAAATATTTTAGAGTGCGTATCTTTTTCATACTTTGAGGTTAATTCCTGTCGCTGTCAATAGCAAACAGAACAAATCACATGTTGTGACTCCTCACATGGACATTATTTATCGTCAAACAAGGGGACTGGGTATGGCTAATCAAGATATTGGGGACATACGTGTGGCAGAATGCATATTTGAAAATGGACAAACAGTGATTTCGGTGGCTGTATACATTTCTCCGAGTCAAACGGTTCAAAAAATTAAAAACTTCCTGCATTTTGTACTTTTACCATATACCGAAGATAGTTCTGCTCTTTTAAAAACAAACTATCACTCGCTTCCCATGATTTTGAGTGGTGATTTCAACGTTAATTTCAGTTTGTCAGAAGTTGAGCCGCCCATAGCTTTTTTTGACTGATTAACTAAAGCTCGAAATGAATACAAACCGAAATATTTCTACAGCTAACAGTGGTACTGTTATTGACGCTGTTTTTCAACGTTTTTTAAATACTTTGAAATCACAAGTATATGTGTCATATTTTACTTATCATAGGTCTATTGTACCCACTCTTCCCCAAATTGAACAAGAATAAATATTTTTGATAAAAAAATTGCATTACTCCAAAATAATATTTTCATTTAAAATATAATTATTCGATAGAAAATTATTTCTAATCATACTCGATTCAAAACTCAATTCAATCTCACTCTATTCAATCTCACTCAATTCAATCACACTCAGAATCATGGGAAGCGAGTGATAGTTTGTTTTTAAAAGAGCAGAACCATCTTCGGTATATGGTAAAAGTACAAAATACAGGAAATCTTTAATTTTTTGAGTCGTTTGATTCGGAGAAATGTATATGGCCACCGAAATCCCTGTTTGTCCATTTTCAAGTGTATTGTATCCACTCTTCCCCATATTGAACAAGAATAAATATTTTTTGATAAAAAATTGCCTTACTCCTTCTGTTATATAAATAGATAAAATTTTCATTAAAGATATAATTATTCGATAGAAAATTATTTCCAGTCATACTTGATTCATTTTATTCAGGATTTAAGTTACTATTGCATATTTACCACGATAACGTGTCAGATGTTACACATCATATGCGAGTACTGTAAGGCTCGATTTTTTTTTTTATATTTCTATCTAGCGTACACTTTCTCCATTTGTTCTTTTTTTCGCAAAACTCGTTCTTGGGGCTTACAATGCCGTCCTTTACATTATAATGATGCTTCAATGGAATTGCGACGATACAGAGCCAAGTTGACATCAGTTTTGGTGATCATACGGATGCTTCTGGAAATTACCAGCAAAATCTATTACATCACGATCTATGACGAAAGCGGATTTTTTTCGAGAAAATGCTGGAATGCAGGGGAGGATCCCCCAGGCAAATCGTTCTTGGTGCTCCTCTTTAACTAACGTGAACTTTTTACGGCCATTCTTACTAACTATATCTTATGTATAAATAAATTTATCACATCACCACGCGAAAAACTTTTTTATATAGAGAGAGAAAAAAAAATTATTTTGTATTGTTTAAGCTTATGTTTTTATTTACTGAAGCTAATTGTTTTTTATTGAAAACCATAGCACACATAAAGCCTGTAATATTTTATTTTTTCTTCATTCTAAGCGCACGCACAAGATGTCTCTTGTAAAACATAATTCTCTAATGGTTTCTTAGCCTTCTGGTGCGGTAAATATCTGCATTTAGGAGGATTTGTGCAGTTATGCTATTCCTACATTGAGAGAACCGGTAACTGAATTGTGTGTTATACGAACTTTATTTTTGAAATCGAGAAACATGTAAAAATGTTACAAATCGACTCATTGTGTATAATCGGCTAACAGTAATATCCTTTTTTGAAAGAATATACTGACTAGGAAACGAATTGTGAATATATTAAAAGAATAAATTTTAATCAGCAGAAATTCAATTCCTGTATAAAGTTCTAATATGAAGACTGAACATGGATTAATATAAAATAAAAATGACTGTTCTATTGTATGTTAATGTATACTTTTATATGTATCCATAATAAATATGTGTATTATATTGTTGCTTCAGCTAATTGAAGCAATTCCCATTCAATAAATTGTATATATAAACATTCCTGAAAATAATAAATATTAAATGAACTATATATAATATTTTAAAAACAAAACCTGAATTATGGTCTATTAAATAAAAATTCCAAATCATTTTCAAAATAAATATTGCCATTTGTAGTTATAAAAGTGATTTACCATTAGAATATTTTAAAAATGGTCAATCAAATCCTTCCTTAAACTTTTGCGTAAAAAAAAAAATTTATTACAAATAACGTCAAAGCAAAAATTGCTGCTCTTTTATCATAAAATTAAATATCTTTTAAATGAATTTAAAATTAGCAAATTTTGCTGTATCAATCAGTTGACTTACAGCTATGTTCGTTATAACCACTTGGTAAAAATAATATCTGTTATTGTTTTTAGACATGAAGGTAAATTGTTTTTCCTCATTGTAAAATAGAATTGTAATTTGCGTCTACGTAACTGAGAATCTAATTTCACAAATAGAACAGAAAAAATTTGTGTGTGTGTTCTACGATGAGACTAGGGATTGCAATACCGGTATTTTAAGCGATTTATACAATTTTGAAATACCGGTATTCACAAGTTTAAATACCGGTTTTTCGGTATTTACTAGAAATTTCTTAAAATTGTCTCCACTATATGTTCAGGGATCACCAACATCGCAAAATAATATACGTTTTTATTTTTGTGTCTCCCTAACCGGCAAAATTAACTAAACTGTGAATACAAAGTTGTATCGTACAGTTAAGAGAAGTGGTAAAATATGTGAATCATCCAAAGAAGCGTGCCAAAAATATCCTGTTTAAACTTAGAGCTATACTGTACACGCTCAGGATTCGTAGACTGATATTCATATCTGTGAAAACAAGGTCACAATTATGAAGCGTAATATTTTGATATTTTTTAAATTGGTGAATTTGTTATACACATTGTATTTGCATATCATACTTTCAAATTCAAGATATTTTTTATATTAATCATATATATATACTCATAAATAATAACCCATAATAATGAATGAAAATAACTTTAAGGAACATAAAAAAAATATATGATTTGGTTTGGTCTTCGGTTTGGTTTCATTTTATATATGATGAAATCAATATAGTGGCACAATGTAAAAAAATGCTCTAGTGTTATTAAAATGAATGGAGGAAGCACAAACGGGGACTCCATACACATTTAAAAACGAAACATGATACAAAATTGTTAAAAAGGAAAGAATCTAATTGCGATGAAGATACAAATTTTAGCACACTTTCTACGCCCAAGCCATCAAGGATTTTAGATTATTTTGATAAAAAGATAATTCGAAAGAAATTATTGCACAAAATTACGTTCCAGGCTTAATGACAGTGCAATTGAGATGCATTGTGTTTTTTAAGATCACATTTCAAAAATTTGTACTAGTATCACAGACTGAATAGCGATATTTACACTTTTTTTTGTGATTTAAATAAATAAGACGTTCCCCTTTACTTTTTTTGTGTGTCTGTTCTTTATATACTGTTATAATTTATGTTACAAATTATTTTTTGTGATAATTACACTCCGATAAAACTGGCAAATATAAAAAAAAGAAACACCAGTGTTTTCGAGATTTTTCTAAAATTTCTAATACCGGTATTAAAACCGGTATCCCGGTATTAAGGACTAAAAAATATCGAATACCGCTATTGAACTTTTGGTCCGATATTGCAATCCCTAGATGAGACCCAGAAACAGAAAGACATAGACTCTTGAAATTTATCACATTGAAGAGAATCTTTTCGAAATTCACTTTAGGAACTTAAAATTCAATTTTTAAGCGATTTTCCATAGAACTGGCTATAAAATGTCATTTCTATTCTTTACCAAAACGAATTGAAGCAAAATCTGTTTTTATCCTATTTTTTTTATTTATTTATTTATTTGATAATTTGTAACATACTTTTATTATAATCATATTTAAAATACTGTTTTTTATCCATTAATTTCTTCGAGGCAGTATTACAATTGTTTTTAAATTAAATCATTTTAAAAAAATTATTCTTTTAACAATTGAATTTTAGTGTTTTGTCTTTTCTGGTGTGTGTTTTGGTATAAATATGTCTTTATTATTTACTAGCTGCATGGCCCGGGGTTGCACGGGCTTTTTCGAGTGGATAACTTTTTGCTAATGGAGATTACCTTTTGCCGTCTCGTGTTCAGTACTTCTTGGTTTGTATGTGATTTCTATATTTGTCCTTCAAATTCCCTTTTTAGAAATTACGTCTTTACCCCGTCGGACGGGTCTGTTTATTATTTATTATTATGTCTTTATTATCATCTTGATGTTAAGGGAAGTAAAGCAACAGAGAGGTTATAATCCCCCTTTTAAGTGTAATTGTTTTCCAATCCATAAATACCAAAGTAATTCCTATTCCGCAAAAAATTCTGAGCTTTTTTTTAATTTGATACTGTTTTCTTCAAAATTGAGTGCAAGCCTTTTATTAATAAAATTCCTTCCTAAAGAATTCAAAATCTTAGCTTTGCTGAAATACACTTAACTCTTGTTTTTGCATGGTATAAATATGTTCCTTAGAAAACCGAACGACACCGAAAATACGAGCGACATAAGGTAAATTTGAGAACATGTTTCACAGCTTTAAGATAATCATGTAAGATGAAAAAACTCTGCATATTTTCCCAAAAAACCGTACAAAAAAGTAATAATTAAATCCCTGTTACTGAATTTCCCAAAAAGTTTTTAGTTACTTTTTATTAAGGGGACTTGGCACCCTTTGAGCAAACTTCTTTATTTACGTATTTAAAAATTATATTTTAACATTTTATGCAATGTTTCTATTCAAGAAAATATTACCAGATGAAAATTTTCATATATTATTCACACAATTTTAAAAATTTAAATTTTTTGAAGAAAATTGGGAAAATTTTAAAATCCTGCTCCTTTTGTAAAAATTAATTTTTTGACCTGAAATTTTTTTATAATATTCTTATGGACGTTTCTTAACAACTTTAGGGATCGATTTTAGAATAACTTCATTCGTTTTCGAGAAAAAAAATAAAATGTTGATATACAGGCAAAAAATCAACGAAAAAGCCAACATGTCTTACATTTTATTTTTTTTTAAAAAAAAAGTATTCAGTTTATAGCAAAACGGATCCCTAATTTTATTACATGCTTTATTTTTAACACGCAGGAAAAAAATTGAAGTGATTGGTAAATAATTGTCGAAGGAGTAGCATTTTGAATGCACTAAGGTTTCGAAAAACACAAACTGAGAAAAACCACTTTAAAGCTTATAATTCTGAAAAAATAATTATTATAAGCTTAATTAAACTTAAAATACCACTTTAAAATATTACTTATACGTTTTTCTTTAAAATAATTGCATTTTCATATGTTTTCAACCCACATATTTTTACAAATGATCAATTAGTTTTCTCTAAAAGAGAAAACTAATTGCACAAGAAAATTCAAGAAAAACGTTAAAAAAAATTTTTTTTCTGTCACAACAGAAAGTTTAGTTTTTTTCTTCACATATATTGAAGTATTACATTTGTATGAAAAACATATCAGCAATAAGATCTGAAATTATGAAATTATTAATATAAAACGCCTTAATTTAAAAATTTTACATGCACACATTTCACAAGGAAGAAAAATTACATTATTGTATTGCCTCGGAAATATTCTGCTTTTAATACTACACATTCTTTTTTATAGTTATTATTTCTATTTATAAAATAGATTTTTTTATCATAACGCATTTTTAGCTTTTTTTAAAAAGGGTGTGTGGCTGAATTGCCTAATTTGTTTTCAAATGAAGTTTTATTCAACTTCTAACTTTCCGACATGCACAAGTGATATATCAATCGAAAGATAATAATGTAAAGAATAAGATTAAATGAAAATAAAAAAAAACGATAGGTTTGTGATTTTTAGGGTACCAAGTCCTCTTAAATAGTTACAATTAATATAGATATGTATATACATATGACGGAATCACAATATTAAGTAGCAAAATGGAAGCGTTTTTCCTTTCTATATAGGGTGTTGGACTACTATCTTTGTTTGTTGCTATTATTCATCAATTAAATTTAATTATTATAACAAAAAGAAATCACGTTCTCAGAAATTTGGTTATTCCAGGTGCGATTCGAACCCACGACATTTGAATTAGAAGTATTGGGTTGTTCGGAAAGTAATTTCGTTTTTTTGTGTGTGTGGAAATGAAAGACAGTTTTCGTATAATAAACAAATACTTTATTAAATTATATATTGGCCGTTCTGGTCCAACACCTTTTGCCATCTTTCTGGTAGTAGCATATTTCCACGCTCATAAAATTTTTGATCTTTGCTGGCAAAAAACTGATCGAGGTGGTTTTTGACCTCCTCGTTTGAGGTGAAGGTTTTACCGTCTAAAAATTTTTGGAGTGACCGAACAAATAATAATCCGATGGTGCCAGGTCTGGAGAATATGGTGGGTGTGGCATTGTATCCCATTCAAGCTGTAAAAGCTTTTGGCGAGTGACCAAACTTGTGTGAGGTCTCGCGTTGTCTTGGTGAAACACTACACCTTTCCTGTTGATTAGTTCTGCCTTTTCTGTTGAAGTGCATCATTCAGTTTGTCCAGCTGATGACAGTAGACTTCCGAATTAATCGTTGTGTTATCCGGTAAAAACTCAAAAAAAGAAACAAAAAAAACCCGATTCCTTTAAAATCCCACCAAACAGACAGCATCACCTTTTTTTTTTTTTGTGAATATCGGCTTTGGAAATGGTTTGAGCCGGTTCATCTTTTGCTCCATGACCTTTTTCGTCCCCAGTGATGATGCGCTTAAAATCGGATCATTTTCGTGACGTTTGAGAAGCGAATCGCAGACGTCAATGCGGCGACACAGATTTCTCTCTGTGAGAACATGGGGAACCCATACATCGAGCTTCGAGGATAATCCCAGGCCTTTCAAGTGGTCATAAACTGTTGAATTTGATAAATTTAACCTCAATCCGATCTCACGTGTTGTTATTCGCCGGTTCGCATCAACTAATGCCTTTATCGCGTCTTTATCAGCTTCAACCGGCCTTCCCGAACGTGGTGCATTTTCGACATCAAAATTGCCGGATCGAAATTTAGCGAACCAGTTCTGGCACTGACGTACTGTCAACACGCCTTCTCCATACACATCGGTCAATTTCTTTCTGGCTTGAACAGCATTTTTACCCTTTCTGTAGTAAAACAGTAAGATATGTCGAAAATGCTGCTTATCGCTCTCCATATTTAAAAGAGCACCAACCAAAAGCTACTGCGTAGAATTAATTGGAATTTTTCACACACAAGCCTTGCTATATGAGCTCTCAAAGCATATAAAAATTATACGGCTTAAATGTTAAGTTGGGTGCAAAAAAATACAATTAAATCCTCTGTCACGAAAAAATGAAATTACTTTCCGAACAACCCAATACAATGCGCTGCGGGGACATAACGAACGATTTTCCTTTCTATATATGCTGTTGGACTATTATTTTTGTTTGTTACTATTTAAATTTAATTAATGGATTATTATTTGATAAAACTGTATTAACATCAAGTGTCAACCATTACAAGTTTTAAAAAATGTATTTGAACTTCAGTGGATGCATAGAAAGTATTTTATTAACGATTGAAAATTTGAACAAGATATATATATATATATACATAGGGAGAGAGTGAACTAATTGAAGAAATTGAAAAAAGCAATAATAAAATCCCTGTTAAAGATTTATAAAACAAAACTAATTTATTTTTAAAAGAAGAAAAAAAAATTTTTAATTAATGTTCAGTGTAAACTCAGTCTATAAGTACATACAACATATTAAAATTCAGATTGAAATTAGGAAAATGAAGCTATAAAAAATTATTTATTGCTATTTGATAACAAGTGTGCACGTTTATCACGAAGTGAATCAAAAATGCTGTCATCAGTCGATGTGTCAGATATATCTAGCACAACTGTCGGCTTTGATTCGTTCGTCATTAACGGTCAACTTTGTTTTTATTTTCGTTACAAAATATGTTATTAGCGGCTGTTTTTTTTTTTTTTTTTTTTTTTTGGTTTCTCAAGTTTCTTACACAATTCTTGATATCATGCTTACGCAAAAATGAAGCGTAAAATTTCTCCACGCTTCCACAACAATCAAATTTCGTTCTTCCACTGAGTCCAAAATATACACTCAGGAACATTGAAAATAGCGACCAAAGAAGAAAGCATCGGATTGAAATGAAATTTAATACACATAATGACACAGATGAGAGATTCACTTGATCTCAAAAACAAGACAATTAAACGAATACAAGGTGTGACACGACACAAATACTGGACAACTTCAACAGCGCGTTGGACCACCTCCAGCGGCAATACATGCCGCCACATGGTCCGGCATTGAGTTGATTAGACAACTTATGTTGTCCTGAGGCAGATGGGCCCACAAATCTTGAACAGCCAACTCTAAATCATGTACAGAGTGACACGATGGCATCTGCCGTTTTAGCTGATCCCACACGTGCTCTACAGGGGACAAATTGGGGGAGCGGGCCGGCCATGTAAGAGTCTGAAAATGACGTAGGAAGTCTTGAGCAACTCTTGCTGTATGCGGACGAGCATTATCTTGCTGGAAAATTGCCCCTGGGAGACCATTTAGGAAAGGTCCTACATGGGGTCGAAGAATATCATCAGCGTAACGTTGGCCGGTAAGGTTCCACGCATCACAATTAAAGTGAACCGGCTATCATAATCTATGGCCCCCGGACCATTACACCAGCTATGCGGTCAGTGTGACGTAGAACAGTGTGGGGGGGATTGTACCGCTCACCAGGGCACATCCACACCCGTACAAGGTTATCATCTGTCCCCAAAACAAACTGGGATTCATCACTAAACACAACCTTTTGCCAGTCTGTGACATTCCACATTGATCTGGCTTGGCACCACTGTAGACGCAGTTGCCGATGTTACGGTGTTAAAGGGAGTGCACGGAAAGGGCGCTTGGATTTAAGATTTGCTTCTGCAAGGTGTCTGGAAATTGTTTGTGGAACAATTGCTACGCCTACGTCTGCTCGCATCGTTGAACGAGTCACTGTGGGGTCCACAAGTGCTTGCCGCACGATCCTCTCTCCTCGTGGTCTTCCTGGTCGCTCCAGACCCGGTTTTCCGCGCGTGGGTACCTTCTCGTGTCCACTGCTCCCAACAATTTCTAACGGCACACTCCGAACGATCCACCTGGCCAGCAACACGGCGCATCGACCAGCCTGCAGTTTTCATCCCGATGATCAGGCTTCTCTCAAACTCGCTTAACTGTGAGAAATGTCTTCTAGCACGTTTGCCTGACATGTTTCGCTTACCAAAGTCTTCCTGTAATCGGCGGGTAATCGTTACGTTTATAAATCTTCAAATTTGCGCTGGCTTATATAGCACCCTCTTCCTGATTGTAGCGCCACCTCGGCGTGTATGAGCATGCGTATTGGCACAAAACTTGGATCATTTGCATATCACATTACGCTGCACTTATTTGCAAAGTTTCGCGATTGTACTTAACTTCCTTCTTGGGTCGCTATTTTCAATGTTCCTGAGTGTGCATGCATATATGCATATCTATGTAAATAAGTGTACTTTAATGAGCCTAGTTTTGTTGAATATATACTTTCTTTTTGCAATATCCTTTAACACGAAGAAATATTTCAGTACCCTCAGTTTCGTGTTAAACGATTTTCACCGTACATATATCTGCCCGGTTTTATGTATACCCCATCTCCCAAACTTTAAACATTTTCGACCCAATATTTAATTATAATTTTCATCTCCCCCATCCAATAGTAATGTATTGAATTCAATTATACTATACTTATACATTAAAGCTGCAATGCGACTTAAACCTCTTAAGTGTCACTGGCGTTTATAAAGGTCTCGCTCAGCCAAAGCGTGAACTGCCCCGAAAGTGTAAATACGTCTTTCCGAAGTATGATCTTTTCTGTGTACTGCTATCCTTAAAATTATTCCGAAGGCTTTGGAATGCAATAAAAGGACCTTGACAATGTTTGCGAAGGATTTATTTATTTTAGGTAATTTGCTTATTTTTATTCCTTTCTTCCCTCCCCCCACCCCAATACATCAAAATACGCGCGTTTACGTGGAAAACGGCGGCATTGGGGAGCGAATCACGAAACTTTTAACAGGCAGTTAAGGGATTAATTATAAACCGTACAAGTTATTAAGATAATAGTTTGTTTTTGTATATAATTTTACGTATGACAAGCCCATTGGGTCACTGGTAATTGTTACACTTGTTCTTAACTTAGTATTGTTATATAATCCGTGTAATGGTGTATTTATTTTTTTATTATGTCAGAATGTATTTCGTTAGTTTACTATCAGTAAAATCATATTTTTTAAAAAATAATCTTTTTTTTTCTGATTTTCAATATACTCACGCCTCCCTCGTAGAGTTATTACGCCTCTCAAGGGGCGCGACCCACAGTTTGAGAAACGCTGCATTTATAGCCGTAATTTGCGCAATAGGTGTCTCATTTCAGCCCTTGTATTATATTTAGTGTAACAAGGGTATGTGTGTATTTTTTACAGAAATGTGGAAGTCTACGTCCATTGAAGCTATCTACAGTCGCATTTCATATTCTACTGTTGTGAAAGCACCAAAGAGCGAAGGGGTGGTTGACCCGAAGAGTGGTGAGCGCCGGCTAGTTTCTCTTCTCGTGAGTGGCAGCAGGGGGAGAAAAAGTGCTCCGAAAGGAGATTCCTCTAGATGCGTTTGGAGGAAGCAGACGTCTATGAGCGTGCGCGATAATATTTAACCTTTTTTTTATGCATCCTTGTAAATACTTAATAAATGTTTTATTTAAATTGAGAAACACTCGTAGCCCAGTGTTTCTCAAACTGTGGGGCGCGCCCCCGGGGGGCGCGATAACCTTACGAGGGGGGGAGCATATCGAAAATAAAAGATTTAAATAAATAATTAATTTACTGGAATGAATTAAAACAAAATACTTTCAGACATAATAAAAAATGCACTTTTACTCTGATATAAGTTATAGGCGATATTATATATAAATCATCAAAAAAAATTCTTCAATACTTAATTAGCTATCTTTGATCCTATAACCAAATAAAAAATATTTTATTTAACTTGCTGTAATCTCATGATGAGAGAGTTTTTATTACGTTTTCTTTTTTAAAACTAACATTCTACTCTTTTAGAGAAAAAACAGATCCTAGATCCAGAATCGAAAAAATTTAGGAACATAAAAAGTTCATCACTGTCATTATTTTTGAAATACTGCACATTATAGCTGTAATTTGTTTGACCTTCTAAGTTATTGGTACAGTTAGTTATGCCCCCTCTCTTATGTGTTTATTTCTTATTTAAGGAAGTTTTAAGTACATCCATGTCATTAAAGAGACTTTTGCCAGATACGGGATTAAGGGTTCTTCGAACCCAGGTGCCCGAATAAATTCCCGCTGATGTATTTCTCTGTTGCGCTTTTTTCCATGCAAATCAGTTTTATGATATTTGGAAAACCACGGAGAGCACACAATTTGATGGATTACTTGGCCAAGACTTAGACCAAGATGAGTATTTTCAAACATATAAAGCATAACAATTGTTTTCAGCAGTAACATACATATTATCATAATGAATACACTTTTTACCCGGAAGTCGTCGCGCGGGACACACAGATAACGAAATCGTTAATTCTGGCAAAACTGTTTATTTGTTACCAAAGAAAAATTGAAAAGTCCTTGAAAGTAGGTAAGTAAACTTTCTCTTAATTAAATTATTCACTGGAATAACGATTTGTATCGTGTACAATAAAATAATTATTTTAAAAAAAGGATTGGGGTGACTCAATAACCTCGCTCGACCGTATCGAGTGCGCGCCTGCTCCCAGGTTAAAACATGTTGAAGTCTTTTTGCTTTAAATATAAAAAATGATACAATTATTCTTCATCGGAATTTTATATTATTGTTCATTATTTAACATCAATTATAAATGCTAATTCTGTGAGGCTTAAAATTAAAATTCGCTTAAAGTTAATTATAATTTGAGCAATCATTTTTTAAAAGATCATTTTACATTTTTGTAAGCATTGTTGAGCACTTGGCTTTACTCTCCTTACAATTCAGCTATTATATCAATAACGTCTTATTTTCTTATAAATGAACTCGGGCAAAGAGCGGACACTTCATCCTTTATACTTTTAATGTATCAGTGCTGCACAGAGTATTTTGTAACTAATTAATTAATACCAAATTAAGAACAAGTTTAATAAGTATTAATGACTTCATGGGCTTGTCTTGCAAAGCAAAGTTTTTATACGGAATGCTTATGATTAGAAATTGACCCTCTGAGTTATTTTTCTATATTTAGCAGATATCCATATTTTGTCTTCTAAGTAGCCACCGCATTTTGCAATATGATCAATTTAAAAATTAAAGAAAGGAAAAATAACATAATAATTTTCCTATTACTTAACTTTTTTTTGCTTAAAAGTAACATATACAAAATTTAATACTTATGTCATGAATTTGTACGGTTTATAATAAATATTGTTGCTTTATCGTAAAAGTGCATTATTATTGTATTCAGTAAATTATTATGTATAAGGGGGGGCGCGATAAAAATTGTGATTGAAAAGGGGGGCGCCAGTATTGAAAGTTTGAGAAGCACTGCTCGTAGCCACATCATTTATTTCGCACTTAGTTTAAAGATTTTTAAATAAGTTGTGAGAATTGAACATTTTCTGGCGCCCCCGGGTGGGCTACGAGTGTTAGAAAAACATTTTTGTGAATATAAGAAAGTGGATCATGGATGCTTTAAAATTGAGACGCACGCCGTTGAGGACAGCCTTCACGATGGCTGTAAATCATCTTCAGGAAATTATTGAAAACGATCCTGTTGATAAGAATGCCGTAGAAACGGCTTTTGAAATGCTTGATGCAAAATCCGTTAAGCTGAAGAAAATCGACGAGGACATTTTAGAATTAATGATCGAGACAAACTGTACGCAAAAAGCGTACAATATTGAATTTGAAGCCATAGAAGGCTATACTGAAAAAATGATTGCCTGGCAAGTCCGTGTGAAAAATATCATGAAAACAGATGCTTTGGGACAGAAGGACAACCACAGCCTGGTCACATCTTCGTCTTCATCTCTGCGTCTTCCTAAGATTCAGTTCCAGCAGTTTTCTGGAGAATTGCCGGATTGGCTGCGCGATTCCACAACCAGTTCAAGAGAATTCATGAAGATGAGAGCATTGATGATGGAGACAAGTTCCAGTACCTTATCCAGGCAACAACTCCAAAATCCCGGGCCAGGGATATAGTTGAAAGTTTTCCGGCGACACCTGAAAACTACAGAAAGGCTTTTGAATACTTGAGAATGCGGTTCGGACAAGAGGATGTCTTGATTCAAGTTTATGTCAGAGAACTATTAAAACTGGTCCTACAGAACGCAGAAGTCAATAAAGTCAATTTGTCTTCGCTGTATGACAAGATTGAGGCCCAGCTACGCGCCTTAGAGTCACCAAAGAGAAATATGCTGCCATGCTGTTCCCACTGGTGGAATCCTGTCTTCCCGCTGAAATTCTGCGCGCCTGGGAGAGATACGTAGGCTATTCATCAGATGAATCAGGTAAGAAAGACCTTGATTCTCTTATGAAATTTTTATCGATAGAAGTATCGAGTGAAGACAGAATAAAACTTGCTAGGAATAGTTTTGATTCTAAGAAATCTAATTATAAGAACAAATTAGGAAATCTTTCCACTACTGCAACTGCTGCAGATTTATTTAATAGTAACTTTAAAAATAGGAAAGACTTTAAATTTAAGAATAATAATAATAATTGTATATTTTGTGAAAAAGCGCATGCCTCTGAAAATTGTTGTGAAGCAGCTTCTATGTTATATGAAGTTAAGAAGAATGCTGTAATTAAGAGAGGCGTGTGTTATATTTGTTTAAAAAAGGGTCACATGTCACATTCATGTAGATCAGATGTTAAATGTATAATATGTAATAAACGGCATTATGCTGTATTATGCTCTAAATTGCCTTTGAGATCAGGTTTGGAAACCGAAAGTGCAAGTATTGAGAATAGCACGACTGCTAGTTCATCTAGCTCTAATGTTTTGGCTAATCAAGCTTGCACTTCTGAAGTTCTCTTACAGACTCTTGTGGTTATGTTGCAAAACGGAAACCATAAGAGTTTAGTAAGACTTTAATTGACACCGGATCTCAAAAATCTTATATTTTAAAAATCCACTGCTGAAAATTTAGGATTTAAATATGAAGGAGAAGAAGAGTTTGTTCATTCTTTATTTGGTGGTTCAAAAACAAAAATGTATAGGCATAAATGTTATAATATTTGTTTAACTGATATCGATAATTATTATACTTGTAATCTAAATATGTATGACCAAGAAATTATATGTAATAATGTTCCGAGTATCAGACATGGTCCTTGGATAAATGAATTAAAAAATAGAAAAATTAATTTGTCAGATAGCGGTCATAAATTGGGAGGAAAAATAGAAATATTATTAGGAGCAGATGTAGCTGGAAAACTACTAACTGGAACTATGTTCTATTTAAAATCTGGCCCGGTAGCAATAAAAACTAAATTAGGGTGGACGCTTATGGGAAAAACCTATAGAAATGAAACTAAATTTGATAAAAATCATTTTATGAATGTTACTTCTATGTTTGTAAATGATATGTGTATTTCCGATTTGTGGAAGCTCGATTCTCTTGGTATTACAGATCCCGTAGAAACTAAGACAAAATTAGAAATACAAAAAAGAGACACTAAATCATTTTCAAAAAACCATAAGTGTAGATATTAGTGGTCGATATGAGGTAGCTTTGCCTTGGGTTCTGGATAATAAACTTTTATCCTCTAATAGGAAATTAGCTGAAAATAGACGAAAGTACTAAAAGGAAATTAATTGCAACGGGTAAATTTGAGGAATACCAAGATGTTTTAGATCTTTGGTTATCAGGAAAAATAATTGAAGAAGTTAATGATGACAAAGAAAATTTTGTTCATTATCTCCCGCATAGGCCGTTATTAAAGAAAACAGTACAAGTAAAATGAGACCTGTTTTTGACGCGTCCGCGCGAACAAAGGGCTCCCCTTCTCTAAATGATTGTCTGGAGAAAGGCCCCAACTTTATTGAAGTCATACCGACTATACTTAATCGTTTTCGAAAATATAAGATTGGGGTTATTTCGGACATTGAAAAAGCTTTCTTACAGATAGGAGTAAGGGAGCAAGATAGAGATTTTTTGAGATTTATGTGGTATGATAGAGAAAATAGGGACCACATTAAAATCTATCGTCACCGTCGTGTAGTTTTTGGAGTGACATCCAGTCCTTTTTTACTGGGTGCTACATTAAATCACCATTTAGATAATGCTCATGGAAACTTTGATAATGTAGCTAAAATTTTGAGAAAATCATTTTATGTTGACAACTGTGTAACTAGTTTTGAGACAGAAGAACAGTTGCAAAAATTTATAGTTGAATCTAAAATATTATTATCTTTTCAGCACATTTTAATTTAAGAGGCTGGCAGTCAAACATTTTATTAAATCCTGAAAATTTTTCAGAGTTGGAAAGCCAACCTGATAACTTTGAGACTATGGTTTTAGGATTAATTTGGAACCTCAAAGATGTTTGTTTATCATGTAATATTAACTGTCAGAAAAATGAAGGTAAGGCTATAACGAAAAGATCATTGTTATTCATAGCTAATCATATATTTGATCCGATAGGTTTTACGGCTCCTGTGACTTTAAAACCAAAATTAATTTTACAGGAAATTTGGAAATTAAAATTAAAATGGGATGAAAATCTCCCTAAAGATATTTTAAATCAAGTTAAAAAGTGGTTAGAGCAACTCCCTATATACTTGCAGGTATTAAAATACCTCGATGTTTGAATTTAAGCTCTAATGGAATTAAACGGCTAACATTGCATGTGTTTTGTGACGCTAGTAAAAAAGCGTATGCCGCTTGCGTATTTTTGAGGGTAGAATATGAAGAAAATGTTTTTGTGAAACTGATACAGGCAAAAGCGAGGGTAGCTCCTTTGAAAGATATTTCTATCCCCCGTTTGGAATTTTTAGCATGTGTTTTGGGAACCCGACTGTTAAAAACGACTTAAACTTGCCAGATGTGCGTATTTATTATTTGACAGATTCCATGACAGCGTTAGCATGGATACAACGTACTAGAGATTGGGGCGTGTTTGTTTCTAACAGGGTGAAAGAAATCCGAAACCTTTCCGATGTTAGTAGCTGGGAACACGTGCCTTCGGAAAAGAATTTCGCGGACATTCTTTCTCGAGGTTGTAGCGCTCAACAGCTTGTTTACTTAAGATGGTGGGAGAGACCCTCCTGGTTATCCGAAAGCCCGGTTCAATGCCCCAGATCAAAACAAGTCCCCGATGAAGAGGCGGTAAATTTAGAGTTAAGGAAATCTGTTTTGGTTAATATACCGCTAAGAGAATTGAGGAGTTTAACTGGCACTCTCAGTATTTTTCATCTTACTTAAAAGTTGTTCGCATGATTGCTTGGATATTTCGTTTCTTTAAAAATGCCAAGAGAATCGATGTTTGTAATACTTCGGAAATAACATTTTCTGAATTTGATCTTGCGGAAAAAACTGTAATTAAATTAATACAAATGGAAAAATTTGAGGGAGTAACGGATGAGAAATTGCGTCCTTTAAAACCAATATTGTTAATCTTACGGTTGTATTTTATATGTTGTGTTTGAGTTTTTTTTTACAGCAGGAAAACTCAAAGGTGGGAGAATGTTGTGAAAGCACCAAAGAGCGAAGGGGTGGTTGACCCGAAGAATGGTGAGCGCCGGCTAGTTTCTCTTCTCGTGAGTGACAGCAGGGGGAGGAAAAGCGCTCCGAAAGGGGATTCCTCTAGATGCGTTTGGAGGAAGCAGACGTCTATGAGCGTGCGCGATAATATTTAACCTTTTTTTATGCATCCTTGTAAATACTTAATAAATGTTTTATTTAAATTGAGAAACACTCGTAGCCACATCATTTATTTCGCACTTAGTTTAGAGTTTTTTAAATAAGTTGTGAGAATTGAACATCTACGTTAATTTGTTTCTGCATTTATTTTTGTTGCCCCATACGTCGAGAGAAATATTTATAACATAAATACGTTGCTCAAAATGGCATTTAAATGTTCATAACTTGTGTGAAACTTCTATGTATTCTGCAAACTTCACAACCTTAAATTTGGAAGCTATTCCTGTTTAAATGTAAGTTTTAACGATGAATCAGCCTCCCCTTTATTGGCAAGCCTTCTGATATGTGCACATTCTAGATTAATTTTCTCTGAGAAAATTTTTTTTACAGGTGTTAGGTGTGCAAAACATTGCACTAGAGAGTATAAAATAATTTTGTGGGACCCTGGATAGTAAGCAATAGAATACTTATAATCTAGGTAGTAGATATAAAGAAAAAATGTTTTAATATTTTTTTATTATATTACACTAAAAACTGCAGTAAATTACTGAAAAAAGAGTCTGTCCGGTGCCGAATTTATGTTTTAAATTTCCTCGTGGGATTCTCTTTGGAAAACACGATTTTAGGTACTGTAGAGTTTATATAAACTCCATAGATAACATGAATCTATTTTAAATACATACATATTCCCTTTTTCTTTTCGAATTTTTATGTTGACTTGTGGAGAGCCCCTAGGTATGCTTGGCAGAACCCCAGAACTGCGACGAACGCAGTTTGAAGATTGATGTAGAGATCTTATTGGTGTCCTGCACTGGGGGAATGAGGTATGGGAGGTCAACCACCAATGTTTTGAGAAACAGAGGAAACAAAAGCATTTTTTGCACCTTTTTTATAGAAGTAAATGATGCGTGAAGTTGAACACACTATAGATCTTATAAACAAACCTCTGAGATCTTGTCATTTTCAAAGCATTTGCCAAAACATTTGCATACATCAACGCATTTTTCCCACGATCACCTTACGTAAACAAAACGAGTGCATTTACTTCTAATTAAAAAAAGTAAATCTGTGAAAAGGTTTGTCTCTTGTGGCTATCTTTTTTTCGAAATAGTTCAGCAGTCAGGAATTTGTTGTCACAATAAACATTTCTCTAATTTCACACCGTCGAACCATGACGATTTTGCGCAAATAATAATTCCACGAAATCAGGGTGTGACGAATCTGTACGGAACCTTTCCACTAATCTTCTTAGGCGTCTTTCTGGGGAATATAAATTCGCGTTTATATTTCCAATCAACTCCAAAACGAAGTATGGGATATTTAAATTAGATAAGGTATTTAAGTCGAGGGTTGGGAGATATCGAGAGAGATGATGGTAGGCTATTGAGCTAGTAACGTTAAACGTCTTACTAGAAGATTCAAAGAGATTAGATTCGTGAAGACGTCGTGCTGCTAGACGTACCAGAAAGCTGATATAAGCCAGCGGTAAATATAATTCACGTACGCTTAAAGTAAGCGTCAGTTTGAGCTACTTAATTAAAGTCAATGACAGTTAAGAATTCGAATACGTGTGTTTCTCGGATCTCCTATTTCGGTAAACCTTACTTGAGTTTGAGCTAGATGATTAATTAATCGTATTCTCAGTAATTTAATTTAATATAAAGGCAAATCCCTTTAAACGACGTAGCATTATTGTATTATATGTTATCAGAGATTTTTGAGGAAATTATAACAAAATAAATAATATTATTAATCAAAATGGTTCTTGGTGGTTCTTTGCCTCAAATTAATCTTGGTGTTCTAGGTGGGACCCAGGGGGGTCAGCACAAGGGGTGGCCAACCTTTTTGAGAAGAGTGCCACTACATGGCAAAAAATAGTTTTGCTTGCCATTTCCAATTTAAAAATAATATAATAAATATAAAGTAGTAACCTAGGTTATATTGTTAATAAACTTTATGTAGGTTCAATTAGTTAGGTTAGGTATGAAATAAAAATGAGTTAACTCGGAACATTTGATTCTAAATGCTTATTAAGCAATCAGTATTTATTTAATGACTTTTGAATTTGTGGGGGGTTTTTTACCAAGTAATCTTTACTACAGTACTAGTTCTCTCTCTTGAAGATGCTAATAAAATTAAATCTTTTTAAATGCATATCAATTAATTTTTAGTAAGATTGATTTTATTATGTTCATAGCAGAAAACATTTGTTTATATATATATATATATATAAACATGTTGAGATACAGACCTACAGCCATATTTGGCAGCTAAATCGTGTAAATTTGGGACATTGTTTTGTACAAATTTTCAAAATTCGAAATAATGCGGATCATTTTCAGTTGAAACAAGTTCCTTATGTTTGCTTTTCAGTGTAGTATGGTGCTGTAGGTCATTGGTCTCAAACCCCCGGTCTACGGACTAGTACCGGTCCGCGGATCAAATACTACTGGTCCGCACAAGAAACATTAAATTATTTTCATTTTATTTACAGTGGTGTATTTTTCTTGGGTTTGGGCTACTTTTTATGAAAATCACTTTATATTCATTTTTGGTGAAACTATATTTTATTCTGAATCCACGTTTAAATACAATTAAAATAAAATTCTTAAATATAAAATATATAAACAATCAACGTCCTCCCCTCAGCGGGTCGCAGTTAAAATTATCCAACGTTGACCGGTTCGCGGCGATAAAAAGGTTAGGGAACACTGCTTGTGACGGGCTTACGCGTCTGTTCTTTAACATGTCCTTTGGGTTCTTTAGGCCAGAATTAATGGCAACTCTTTTCCAACCAAATCCAAGAAGTGAAGTGTGAATGAAAGATGCTAATTAACAAGCTTTTAAATATCGGGAGTTAGAGTAAGCGAGATGGCAATTGATGGCAAGTAGAGAAATGTTAATATAGTTCGTGATTCAAGTTTGGATAAAGATACGTGGTGGTGATTAGAAGTTATAATTGATAAAGATATAGAGAACCAAGGTGCATACCAGTACACACAAGTAAATACAAGATTGCATTAAGAATATTAGTGATTGATTCTACAGACTGCAACAAGGTAGGATTGACTATTTAATATTAGAATTAGTGATTGTATTAGAATTGAGGTTAGGCTATTCAGTTATAGATAGTGGTCCGAGTTAAGTTAAGTCGTTATTATCTATATATATATATATATATTATGTGTTGCTTATTTTGCCATCGTAGATTCTCTCACATTTATTATTATAATTTAATTTGTTAGAAGTTTAAGTTGAAAATCTTAATAAAGATATATTAAGATTATGTTTCCTTCTAGTTCTTTCGTTGATCCTACGCCTCTAGCTCACTCTAATACTCCAAGAGATATTCTCCCCGGGGGGAATATCACATGCTGTATGTCAATAATTTCGATTGAGATTTCGGGTGAGTAACAACTAACGTCTTGCAGAGAAATTGTAAACGGGTCTGTGAAAAGATTAGCATTTATCATCTTGAAAATCATCAAACACAGAACTGAATGAGTCATACGCTAGCAGCTTCATTGGTGAAATTTCTGCTTTTTTTTATAAGGTACAAGAGGTATGTAATTACTTCTTTGCGTCTCTTTATCAATGGTATTCACCAAAAAAAAACACGCGAAATGTCTAACTTTAAAACCGTTAAGAGAAACAAGGATTGAATTTCGTATCAATGCTATTAGACCACTTAAACAAGACCTAAAAATATTATTACCGCATTAATGCCTTAATTGAAGATACCATTAGACACACAGGGGAAAAAATGTAACATTTAAATTTTTTATTCAATTGTAATTTGACATGATTTATTATCATGAATTCAAGTATTGAAAAAAATGATTCGAAATCCTAAATTAAACATCGTAGAATGCATTGAAGGCTTAGATAATCGTAAAAATATTTACTTTCCCAAAGATCGAATGATTACTTTAAAATATCTGTCAATTCAGTAACAACACTTGCTACAGATTTAGGTATTGATCCCGAATTTCCTATCTCGAAGCTCAGGAAAAAGGTCTATATATTTGTTTATGAGGGGAGTGATAAACCAGCTTCAAATTCCTTCCAGTAATTCGCGATCTCTTCAGCAAATGGACCATTTACCTTATTATCTGAGTGCTATTCGATATTTTGCTTTCTGTAAGAGTTTCAGAACTTTTCTGATGATGATCTCATGAAAACCTGAAATGCACTTGAATATTAAGTTACAGGTACAGGAGGAAGGAAGTATTATGAAAGATATAGACGGCATACAACCCTTTAATGAAATGACTTCATTTGAAGATATTTTTCCAGGTAAAAACAGCCAATTCAGGTATTAGAAATTATAATCAAGAATGATCTCCAAATTTTGCTCAAGCAATAAAATTTTTTTAACCTTACCTGTTTCTTTAGCTTCAGGGGAAAGAAGTTTTAGTAAATGAAAAATTATTAAAAATTACTCAAGAAATAATATGACACAAAGAAAGGCTTTCAGATTTAGCCATCATCTCTATTGGATCCAAAATCTCAAAAAAAAAAAAAAAAAGAATTTCAATGAAATTATTTACAAACTTGGTTCTCAGAAAGCCTGAAAAGTTATTTTATAGTTAATTATTAGGTAGTTAATTTGTAGAAGGACTGATTTATATACTTTTCGTTTCACGAGGTTTATGCTTTAGTACTTTTTTTTATTGGATTGTATTTTCTGAATAAGTAGTTTTATTTTGTATTTCTAATTATAAAATGTCTATTTTTATTTTAAAGGTAGTATTTTTTGTTTTGTTTATTGTTTAATTAAGTATTTTGTCGCTATTGTGACATATTAGCTGGTAAAAAAAAAGAGTTCTGTACTTAGAATTGTGTTTACATTTTATTAATGTTTTACTTTAATGCAGGTAGATGAATTTATAGCGTCAAGGTTAAGTATTAGTCAAAATGTGAAAAATCTTCTAGAGGGGCGGCTCATTAGGTCTTTGCACGCGGGCGGCCGACACCCTAGGATCGGCCCTGGCAGCAGGAACTCAGTAGATAGCCCTAATTCTCCAAGTTTCTCACTTTCTGTTTCGGCTAAGTATCGTTCACAGGGGAAAAATTCCACCTCATCCCCCTAAAATATTTCATAAGACACAAATATTCTTGTATTTACTATTGTCGAGGCTAATTCCAATGGATCCCAAGCTCATGTAAGCAAAGAAATAACAATTGTAACAAAAAATTACTTAAAAAATGAGGTTGTCCGGAGCAGCATATTTTTTAAGTTTCTTCTCGTCTGGCCTGCATTGGGAAACAAAGATATAATTACTCATACAAACTTAACAGAGAAAATGCATTTGTTTTGCATACGAATTTATAATTTTCAGTTTCATTATTTTTAAATTCACGGAACCCCTAGATAATATTCGTGGACCCCCAAGGTTCCGTGGAACATAGTTTTGAAGACCACACACACTGATCTATACTACTCTACGTTATTCAAACTACTTCTGTACCTGAGGTCACCAATGACCACAATCCAGTGGTTTACACAAGGAAAGTTGATAAATTTGTAATGAACCTTATTTGACAAACGTCTTCAGAATTATGGACATTTACGGAATTACGAAAAAAATCTGAAAGATAAATTTATAGTAGTTTTGTAAATTATTGAATGGTGTTGCTGGAGAGATTAAATTCTTTGAAGGGAGAAAATTGCATGTACTCTCTGCTTTTGATGTTACACATCTAAGTAAAAAAAAAAAAAACTTTCCTCATGTGAAAAATATTTCGAATCTGCAAAGAAATTCTTTAATAACTAAATGCTCAGAATGTGTCTAGTTGAAAGTTACAAATTATACCCCTGATTTTGCGATATGAAAGTAGAACGACCACGTTCGCATTAAATTTTTTATCTTTTTATTTAACTATAATGAAAGGACATACTTCTATTTTATATGTTGTCTATTTTTTATTTTAAGTAAATATATTTAAAAATGCGTAATACGAGTATATATACAATTTTAATTTTTTTTCAGTTTTTGTTAAAGAAATAAGTTATATTTTATGCTGTTTATTTTTATGCTAATTAATATCTTTGATGCTGAATTAATATTTAATAAAATTGTAAATCTATATTATTGATCTCTATTCTCTAACTCTGCATGCATTTTCGCAGGACTCAAAATGTTTCAAAAATGCCCTACTGTATTGGCACGCTGAATCATTTTGCAAGATTGGTTTGGCAAGCCACAGCTAAAAGGTTGCCGACCCTTTGGGTAGAAGATTTAACCCCTCATAGACCAACATAATTTTTATCATAAAGATTACTCTTCGGCGCTTCCATTTACGTGTTTTTAAATGTAGCCCCCTTCAAAACAAGTCTATGTGCGACTCTATTACGGTCTGTTATCTTTGATGTGATTGATTGATTGAATATTAACGTCGTACTGTTCAGCTACACGAGGGCTTTTGGCGACGGACCACGTAATTTTGAGCCATAGTCAAGTGACGTGGACGACACCTGAGCTGGCAACCCCCTCTCCTACCACACCACGCCAACGGGAGGACGTTTCAGCTCTCGACAGATTTAACGTGCATCGCTGCCCTACACGGCGGGTCTTTGGTGGTACTGGGCTCGAACTCGTGACAAGGCAAGCTACGATCAAATACCTATACCACTCGGCTACTGCGGCCACTATCTTTGATGTGAGCTTTGATAATATTACCTCACCAAAACAGTGGCGTAACATACACTCCCGCATTGCGGGGGGCAGGGTTCTAGGGTGCCCAAAGCCTGACTACCACCAAGTACCTACCCTTTGCAAATTTCAACTTGGGGGCCCGAAACCTGACTTTGCAGGGAGGCCCCAAATGTTCCCCGTTGCGCCACTACTCACCTGCCTTCAATTCTTTCCCACTCCTTGCGTAGAATACATTCTAAAGAATCCTCTCTATAGCTGCATTCCTAGAAACCCTATTATTTGTAACGTTAATAAGCTCAATGTCGCTACAATTCCAAATGCTCTTTGATTAGTTATTTACACTCTGACTTCAAAGCAACATGAGAGCTAATGATGACAGACCTCGTCATTTTGTACCTCAGTCAAATGTCGAGTTCGACACCTCTCCAAAGTGGCAGTGGCACCATGACACTGACAGAAATAATGCCATGACGAGTTCGAACCTGGACCACTCAGCTACACCAAAAGCTTCTATCCAATATACGAGATGACTCATTACAACTGTAAACAAATTGAGGTTGGTGGTGCTACAGAGACCATTACAATTGCAAAGGATTTGAGGTCTAGTTTCCTTCCTTCAAAAGAGATTAATCAAAAATAGAAAACCAATATGTCTTTTTCAATCACATTTCAAAATATCCTTTGCTTAGACATGAACTTGCTGGTTTTTATTTTACAATAAATATTATATTCCTTTCTCCACACAAGTATAAAACGAGGGAATAAGTAATAGCTTGGTCAACAAACCTCTTAAGTCATTTCGTGGGTAGCCTAGTGGTTAGAGCTTCAGACTCCAGACCGGAAGGCCTGGGTTCGATGCCGCCAAATACCCTCCGAGTACACACGGAGTACGTGCTCGTTAAATCAGTGGGTCCGAAGTCTTGTGGGCTGAGTCACGAGCGCAAGGGACTGGAGAATATCCCTCCTTCAGTTCCATGCAGATATTGTGGAGATAGGTGGTGTCGCCATCTATCGTCCCTTCGGGGAATTTTGGCGAGCTAAATCGTACTGTCACCTGTATGGTGCTCAAGGTCAACGACAGGCGTACTTCTAGCCCCTTGCCACGATGAATTTCGTGGGCCTCGATCTGACTACGTCAGACAGGTGGCATTAGAAACAACAAGATATAGTATGTTTCCTACAAATGATTTTACTTTGAAAAAGGTTTTAAATAATATTTTAATAGAATGCATCCAGAGAATATTCACAAAAGATATTCTGAGATGTAAACTGTGTGTGTTAAAAGTTCTATTTTAATTTTTATATATTTTTGTTGGTCTATTTTTTCCCTAATAGAACAATTGCTTCATTATTTTGTACCATGATTATAGATAACAGGGCCAACATTTAAACTAACTCAGCAACTCTAACGCCCATTTTCACCGCTAACCTGACCGCCGGTTAGAGGAAGGAAACCGGGGTTTCGCCGAAAACGTTATTCACCATCGCAAGTTAATAACTTAACTCCGGTTCAAGTTAAAAAATCCTTACCCAGGGTCACATCCGGGTTAGTTTTAACCGCACATGCGCAGTAAGAGATTTTTCGAGTGTTTACGTTTTTGTGCAAGTTTTGAAGTAGTTTGAGTTTGGATAGATTTTAGTTTACGATGAATACCATTCAGAAAGTTTCCACTGTTACTCAATCAGATTTTTTAGAAAAACTTGAAACCAGAAAAGTCAGAAAATTCTATTATATGTAAGTGCGGCTTCATCAAAGCCACCACCAACTCTTTTTCGTACTGCGTAAAATAAATTCTGTTGGCATTCATTTTAAACAGATAGCGATACACGAGGTTAAAAAGAAGCTGGCACGAGGCGAAGACAGAAATTGTAGCTCCAGCCATAAACTGAACTTATTTTGATGTAGAAAGTATTATAAGATCTAACAACATAGTCTGCACAGCGCGCGCGGCTCAAAGATTTTTTTTTCTCACAAAATTTCTTCATTAGATGCAATTTTTTATTCCTCGTTTTGTTGAAAAAACATGCTCTTCATTGGAGTCGGTATTTTCTAAAATTTATAACGCTTTTTTATTTAAATTGAGGCCTTCTGTCAAATTCCCAACTGTCATTTGATCGAACTGGATCCTCAGACTCTCAAGCTCCTCCTTCTCTTGCATTTCTATGAGCTTATCAATTGTCCGCTCCTCATTGCGGGAATCCAGCAGTTCTTGAACGTTATCATTATCTGCTCCTAAATTTATTTCTCTGACAAGATCAACAACTTCTTCAATCACATTACCAATTTCACCATGCTCTGGTATTAGGGATGGCGATCTGAGATCGATTTCTCAGGCCAAAAAAATAAATTTTTTAAATCGATATGTAGCACTGAATCGATATTTCATCCTAGAAAATCGGCATTCGATTTTTCCTAGTTTGGTATAAACCATAAAATATTATTTACAGTTAGCTGTGAATGTTCTATCTTTAAAACCGTAATATTACGCGTTGTTGGCGGTTAATTACTCAAAAACTCGCGAGATGCCTGTGTGCTTAGTTTCCTTCGCCTCTCTTCTATAGATATAAATAAAAATTAAGTATCTGTTTGTAATTTGAAATTAACAGCTTTTTACTAAATGCATTTAAAAGTATATACGGTATTAATATGAAAAAATCAATTTTTAAAATTTTTGTCTGTCTGTTCCGGCTAATCTCTGAAACAACTGGACCAATTTTGACGGAAGTTTCATCGGCAGATAGCTAATGTTATAAGGAGTAACTTAGGCTACTTTTATTTTAGAAAAAAAAAATTAGGGTTCCTCGAAAATAAAATTAAAACCAATGAAATAGCGAATAATATCCGATCCAAATAGAGGTTATTTATTTCAATACGGATTATTTTTATTCAAATGGGATTATTTTTATTTCGCGAGTCTTCTGTCTCAACGATTTCTAGCAGTTATATCAAACTTTTTTGATTGATTAGGTTGCTGCCACTCGCGACATTTCCCGTTCATCTCCTTTGATCCTAATGATTTTACAGTCCTCACCCCATTGACAGTGTCAAAGTTCATGCGTCCCTCTCACCCCTTGCTCAACAAAAAACAAAGAGGAAAAAATAAAACAAAAAGAAACATCGATTCACAAAGTAGAAGAATGACATTATACTTACAGCATAGGTATTTCTTTATGTGGAATACATAATTAGTTAAGTTTTCGTAAACTCTGCGAACTGAATAAACACTTTATTGTTGAATTCTACGTGGACGAAGTCGCGGGTAACAGCTATTTAACATAAAATAAATGCATCAGAAAGTAATATTAACGTATTACACATCCAGATACAAATTATTTACACTATTTCAAGCGTTTATTACACAAAATTTGTAATGTGTTACTTTTGCTGAGTAGGTGTTTTCAAAAATCGACCCATAAGAAAGTTATGGGGCATTATAAATTTTTTAAAAATATATTTTTTATCAGTTATTATATCTACACACCTAAAATTTAGCAAACATGGTTTTTTGTTCAGCTGAAATAAGTAAAAAGCTTTTTTTTTGTTTAATTTACAATTCACGTAAAATTTAACTCATTAAAAACTTCTTTATACTTCAGCATGTATTATTTAATTTTTCAATTCACTTGTGAGAAGAACGGGTATACCAGCTAGTTAATAAATAAAAACTTACATTTGTAATCTTTGACTTTTTGTATTTGTTGATATTGCATCATTTGTTTATGCCTTGATTGACTGACTGTCGTAATATACTGTGATTAGCGAAATAAATATTTATTTTTATGTAGTGTTTGTTACGGAATAATAAGTAATTGAGGGTAAAGAAATAATAAGTAATCATCATGTTCACTCAATAGCCATGATGTATATGAGTATCGTGGGATCATTTGTTCATTGTAAGCGCCTTTTCTCGATTGCCGGCAACATCCCAAGTAATAAGCAGAATCGCTTGGATCTCAATAGACTTGACAGACTGTTGTTTTTAAAAATCTTAGATATTCAGCATTGGGAACTATAAACTATATTATCTATTTTCTAAACTTTTTAATGTAACCAATTCATTTGGAAAATAAATATCTTCTTTTATATACGGTAATAAAAATAATTGTAAATGTCGAATTCCCTGAACAAAAAAAATTCCTGATTTTACTGATAAGAGATCGTTTATATTATAGTATCTTTTCTTGTTTTTCATAAAATGGATTTATATTTACATTGTAAATGCAAATCGATTCTTTAAAAATCGATCTTTTAGGCCTCGATTTTTTTGTGAATTGATTCATCAGGTTGCGATTCGAATCGATTTAAAAATCCATCTTTTTAGGAAAGAATCACCATCCCTATCTGAAAATCGATTTTGTCTAAGTTTCAGTGAAGAGAGAAAAAAAAGACAATGCGCTCAATTCATGACGTCACATGATAAAGACAAACACGTGTTCGCTATTGAATTCAAAACAAACATTAAACTAAATGTACTTGTTGTTCTATTTGTAAAACTTAGATAAAATTGCAAATTTTATATATGGGTAAAGATGTTTAAATGTTAGGAAAAAAACTTCTTCAAAAAGATTTTTTAAAATTAAAAAAAATCGAATTTTATGCTTAGACTTTTAAATAAATGCATTTTGAAAACATATTTTAAGAGAAAGTTTCTGCAAAGAGCAAAACTTGGCAACACCGAAGCAGGTGAACTCATTAGCTGTAAACAGAAGATAGTTTTTATCAGTTTTTGAATTGATTGGCTAGAGAATCACGTTGCTTTCACTATCGTGTGACTATGACGTCACATGAATTGAGCCCATTGGACGAGATCTGAAAATTGCGTAACTCTCAATTTGTGTAAGTCGAGGTATTACTGTACTAGTAAACAGTAATACAATTGACAGAACTAAAATTCAAAAAGGAAAAACTAAATTGAAACCTGCTGTTAGGAGGGATGAAACAAATTAAATCAGAAATATATAATATACATTATTTTAATAACTTCTTTAATTAGAAAAAAATAAGTATTTCAAAGGCAAAGATATTCCAAACAGTTTTATAAAATATTATTTTAATTCAACAATTACATTATAAATATCATTTTTAGAACAAGCAACAAGAACAATAATTGAGCAGTAAAAAGCTTAGTTAATTTTTGACATAAATATATTAATATGAAGCAGATTTTGAAAATGGAAAGATTTTCATGTGCGCAAATATTCTAGTTGCAACAAAAATGTTGATCATCAGCTCTAACCTGATATAAAGCGCCAATTATATTTTAAATGTAAAAAAAAATATGTATATATATTCTACAAAATACTGTAAATGTATAGTTTTTTTAAACAGACAAAGCCTTAAGTACATTAAATAGGATTTGTATATAAATATGAATAACATTATAGTAGCATATATATGTATAAGGATTGTCATAATAAGATTTGTATCAAAATATCAGAGTAGTCAAATCATCCACTGTACTCCTCACATTGTGTTTAACAGTACAGCATCATACCACTACGAAATATATTGATACAAATTAATGAAGAAAATTTGTCAATAATATAAAAGTGTAGCAGTACATTACTTCTAAATTTAGAAATGCATAAATCTTAAATGTACAAATATTTCAGCAAAAATGTGTGTGAAAGAATATTTAAGCTTAAGAGATGACTAAGTGAGACAATTAAGGCAAATTCTGGTCTTCATTAATTGCTAATGTGTAACTAGAAAAACTTCAATTTTTTAACTGTACAGATGAATGATTTTAAAAAATTATACTTTAATTCTGGCTGAGTTTTAAAAAAAGTATCAAACAGGAAATACTGTAAAAAATTAAAATAACATTTTCAGTATACTGATTAATTATAATAATAATATTAATTAATTAATAAGAATAATATTACAGAAATAAATTTAACAATACATCACTATTATTTCGATAGAAATTACTAAAATTTCAATACTGCACATTTTCTTTGATAAAAATAGTTTCAAATATATACACATAGTTATAATTAAATGTTTTTCTCAAGCAATATGAAAATAAGTGCAGATCTAAATAGTGCTGAACACATTTTAATATAGCAAATTATTAGGATTATTAATTTATTTTACTACACATTTTAAAAGAGCAGATATGACTTAATTAGAAAAAACACACACACATGAAAAAATATTTTAGTGTACTTTCACCATTAAGGCTTTTAATATTATGAGCAAATTAGTAACTCTTTGAATATTGTAATAAGATCTCTATCTTACATAGTCAAAAAGGGTAGTGGAAGAGTGAACAAGAGTTTTGTACTTTTATTCAATAACACCAAGGTTCAAAAATATATTAATTTAATACTGTGTCATTTAATTTAGTATCATCTTTAAAAAGTCAACTAAAATTTATCAAAACTTCTAACAAATGTATAAAATAATTATCCAATTCTTCAGAAAATGACATGAAAAATTATAATTAATAGAAGAAAAGTAAAAGGTTAAAAATCCAGCAATTAAATTGATATGTGCCTTACAATCAGTTCTGAAATGGGCAAATAAATATATTAAAAAAAGGACAATTTTTCCAAAATGTGAATATATTTCACAAAAACTAAAGGCATTTTGAAGTTTAAAAATTAATGTTAAATAATAATTAAAATATAATTGTGCTTAATAGTTAAAAATTGAATATATATAAGAATTTGATACAAAATTATAAATTAATCATCAGGCATTTTCTTCAAAACTTATTTGTATCTATTATTTCTATGAAAGAGATAATGACAAAAAAATTAATAATGTTTTTAAAGTTCAAAATTAATTATTTATAAATGTTCAAAAGATTCCTTTAAAAGCATGAAAAAATCCAAGACTTTTGAATATTTCAATACACTATTATAGAAATAAAATGAATCATTTGCAATTAAAATATGTATAATAATGAAAGTTTACAAGAACTAAAATAATTTTGACTTTTTTAAAGACTAGATAAAAAAAGATTCCCAATAATTTTCACACAAAATTTATCCTAACTTTGGATAGATTCAAACTGATTGATTCTGATTTTATACAATTGATTTCAAAAAGCTAAAATTTTCTTAAAGAATTTCGTTCAGAAGAAAAAAATATTAATAGTTATACAAATATAACAATAACCAGTGGAGACTTGAATTACAAATTTTATATAAGATTTACGATAAAATTTTCTTAACTGAATATAATTTGAAATACATACCATATTAAACTACTCTTTAACACCACAGAAAATATGTATACCTCATGTATAAAACATGTATTTTCACTTTCAAATAGACAGCCCCAATAATAAATCTAAAACACAAAAGGGAAGAAGGACAAAGATAGAACAAAAATCCATGTAATAATTGATCCTTAATATTCACCGGTATATTTAACATAGAAAATCTATAATATTTTTCATGTAAAGTAATTTGAGATGAGTACAAACAAGAAAAATGCATTGCATTTTTAATAGCTATAAAATATTTCAGATAAATTATATATATATAGTTTTTGAACGAAAATAGTGAAAACAATCCATAGATAAACACACATGCTAAACATTAACAATAATCCAATGATGACTTTACATATATATATTTGTATAAAACATTATAAATACTAATTAGAAAAAGAGAGATTTCCATATATCCACATTCAAAAGTATCACAGTTAGCTAAAACAAATGCGATCAATTCAGATAACAAAATTCTGGTTTTAGAAGAATAAGAATCCATTATAAATTGGGCTTTAACATGTTACCATGTTTTACATAAGCAATTAAGTTTTTAGTTACTGCTTTTTTTCCAAATCCACTTTGATAGCTTTGCTCATTAACAAAGCATTTTCTAAAAATTCTTGATAATTTTTTTCAACTGGATCTCGAATTCTAGAAAGGAAAAGTTTATAGATATTGCTGAACTGAAAACAATGAGTATGATAAAATATTCAATTTATTACAGCAAATTATCCATTGTATGAAATCTCCGAAATTTTTTTTAAAAAGTTAATAATCAAACACATACATTAATATAAATGCTTTTTAGGAAATAAGGTAATTACTCTGTTTAAATCCATTATTTCAAGAAAAATTAGTCACTTCTAAAGAATAAGTTGAAATATAATTGACATTCAGCATATCCATAAAAATGTAATTTGTTCATTCAGATGAAAATTGCTAATTTAATTGGCTAATTCATTTATATTGCTAGACCATACAAGAGTAATACATTTCAAAAGTGTATTACCTAACATTAATGAACAAAAGGTTTCATTTGCTTATTGGAAATATCATGAAAGAAAAAGCATGTATTTTACATTAAAAAAAAATAACTACTTAATTAACAAAACATTCAATATGAGGTAAAAGTTAAAGTTTAGGGGGGAGGTAATAATTATTTTATTAGAAAGAAAATTTGAAATTGTTTCCCAACAGAAATAAACTGTTCTGTTCATTTAAGGGGGGGAAAAGAAAATAGTAACAAAATAATAAAATTATATTTTTTTAATTTCATATTCTATACAACACAATAAATTCCTCTCCCATTAAATGGTTTAATCTTGTGTAAAACATTTTATTATATTATGCTATGTAAAGATAATGCTTAATTGTCAGGAATATTTTAAATACAATTATAAGTTAACAATAAGTGCAGTTTTTCTTCTATAGTAAAACAAACCTGTTTGTACCAATTACATTATCATATAGACTCAAGAAAAAGAAATATATAAATATATTTAAATTATTTTTTGATTTATCACATAAATATTGATTGTTAATTAATACAGCCTCTGACAATAAAGTTTGGTGAATAGTCCTGTAATATTAATGTAGATGAAATATTAATGAAAGTTACTTTCCTGTCCTTTGAAATAGTCACCTCACATAACTATGCACGACTGAGATCTGCTCTTTTCCTTACTTTCTTAATGTTTTTATGATTGACAGAGATTGCCAGTCTTCCCTATGGGAGTTGTCAAAAGCCCTTTCCCTGCTTTTCAAAAACCGGCGAACCACTTGGCACATACTTCATGGACAGAGCTTGATCTTCATAAATTTGTACTAGCATCGCATAAGTTTCTTTTGGTGTTTTGCTAAGCTTAAAACAAAACTTTAAATTGATCTTTTGTTTGTTCATTTTTCTAATTTCAGTTAAGATACAACGTACTAAACAAGCACTTTTACACGGAACACAAATGAGTCTCAACTGAACAACGGTAGAGGCAGATGGTCAACACCTGCCGCTAAGCATGTGCAGCATTTCATTTCCCTGGTATTGCCAGATCAGCCATTCTGACATCATTCACCAAACTTTATTGTCAGAGGTTGTATATTTCAAAACAATACAAAAGCTACTGACAATGGATCTTGTTAATTCTGAACCACAATCAAGTGATGAGCCCAATACCCCTGAGCTGGCTCTCCACTCTCTAAACTTCCATCCATCTCACCATAAGGACTAAGGAGTCTTGGTAATTTTAACATGCACTGAACCTTCTACACTAGTCTTTAGTGGTCCAACAACGGAACTTTAACAATGGTGGCCATGAGATTATGACCATGTACCCCCATAGAAATATTAAATTTATTTTCTTATTATAAAACAAATTAAATAATTAAAAAAATAAGTGGCATCAAGCAAACAATACCTCTTTTTATTTTTAATTAGTTTATTCATTTCATTGAGAGCATATTATCTGATGAACACAAAATTTAGAATTCAAATATATAAATTTGATTATTCATATTATTTAACTTTTTAGCCAGTAATCAAACATATCTATTTAAGATTTCTTATTTTTAAAGTGTAAGCATGCTAAAATTACTGAGGGGATATGTCAATATTACTAAATGTTGAAAATAAGAGCGAAAAGATAATAAAAATGTAACAGTTAAGAAAATGTAATTTAAAGTTTATTTATTTCTCAACAAATAAAAATACTAACTCAAAAAAAGACTCTTGCTCATCAACTAAACCTAGTAAAGCATTGATATTGATGCGATGAATTACACTTCCATTAGGAGTGGAAATAATGGACTCCACAGGGAAATCATAATTATCCAAACAAACTCGAGCAAAGAAAGATGCTGCAGAATCAGAATTTTCTTTTATAATTTCCTAGAAAGATAATAATCATTCAAATTAATTTCTAGAAGTATCACATCCTTAGAATGAACACGTTATTATAAAAAAAAGAGAATATTTTCATTTAATGTTCTTTGAAAATAATGGATATTATATACTGATTGAGAAATAAATATTAAAAACTAACATATATATATATTCAAATACATCCCTTTCATTTAATTTTTATTTCTAAATAATGAATATAGTTGCATATTAATTGAACTGAGGATATACATTAACAAAACTTTGTTATTATTTTTAATGGCATATAAAATTCTAAGATTTTAATAATTGTTTTCTGCTTCAGCATTTCGCTTAAATCAAATTTTAGAAGGATAATTATTTTTAAAAATAATTTAACTGTTATCGCTTGATTTCACAATGACTTAAACAATAAAGAATCTTCCATATAAAAATTTATAATAATGTTACTATACAATTTTAATTTGTTTAATATAAAAACTTTAAGACACAAGATTATTCACAACATAAGAAAGGAAAACTGAGATTCCTTCAAACTTGAATCAAAAAGTTATTGTTAATGCTCTTGATATTTGTGTTCCAAGCTCTGCAACAGATGATACTAATCTTGTTTACTTATAAAATGTTCAGTCATTAAATTCATTATAGCTTATAATGATTGAGTCTTTTTTTCTTCTGAACTAGGAACATGTGTTGGCGTATGGAGCAATTTTGTGTTCTAATGAGCAGCAGAGCTTGGTCAACTATCTTTGGAAATCAAAAGTTCATATTGTGATGTAATTTAAATTGTCATTGAAAGTACCAGTAATCAGTGCTGTATTTAAAAATGAGTGCTTATAGGAGTGGGGAGTGCTTATAAGATATATTATATGGATTACGTTAAATAATTTGTGTTGATTTAGAGTGCCGCGTTGGGTGGTTAAGCATTCTTCACTACAACACGGTTGAATTAAATAACAATAACATTTATTAACTTTAAAGATTAAATGAGCAATTAAGAGGTAAGCTTTCAAGAACTACAACACATGGAACCAGGCACGCTACAATAATAATAGATCAATTCAGTTCAGTTTTGGAGTCGTTATGTTGAGCTGTAAGGTCGCTGCATACTCCCCTTCCAGTGTCAACGATACCTAGTTGGAAGATGAACTTTGCGACCAGAACGTGTAGATGGCTGGGTAGGCGTTGAAGCTGTTGGATCAGATTCCACAGTAGCAGGTGTTGAAGCTGTTGCATTAGGTTCCACAGTAGCAGGTGTTTCATTCTTGGTTTGAGGTAGTTTGCAAGCCCTCAGTGTTAAGAAAGAAGGCAGGTTTGCATCTATCAATAGATACAGATACCCGTTTACCATTGATGTCAAGGAAAAACACTTTATCCTTCCTTTGTAAGACTTTGAAAGGGCCATCATAGGGTTGTTGAAGTGGACGACGTAACATGTCTCGGCGAAGAAAAACATGTGTTGCTTCCAACAGTCCTGGATGGATAAAAACTGGACGTTTGCCATGGTGTTTTGGTGGTTTAGGGTGAAGTGATTGCATGTGAGACTTAAGTTTCGAAACAAAATTCAAAACATCATCATCTGGCTTGGAAGAGTCAAACATCTCTCCTGGCAGTCGAATAGTGGTCCCAAAAACTAATTCAGCTGGGGTACACAGAATATCTTCTTTAAGAGAAGCTCGTAGACCAAGTAAGATGATAGGGAGTACTTCTGTCCAACGCTCAGTAGCATGGCACTTGATTGCACTTTTCAATGGGCGGTGCAATTCTTCGATCATCCCATTAGCTTGAGGTGGTATCCAGTTATGCGACACTTCTGAACACCAAGTAGTTTGCTAAGAGCTTTGAAGAGAGAGGACTCAAACTGCCTGCCCCCTGTCGGTTGTGAGAATTGCAGGAGTTCAAAGCGAGACACCAAGAGGAAAGAAGGCCTCAGCCACAGTCTCAGCAGTTATGTCTTTGAGAGGTTGGGCCTCTGGCCATTTCGAAAAACAGTCAATCATTGTCAGGCAATAGGTGTAGCCATTTGATGGAGGTAGAGGTCCAATGAGATCCAGATGAACATGATCAAAACGTTGGGAAGGTTCTTGAAATGATGAAAGAGGTGATCTAGTATGACGATGAATTTTGGATTTTTTGGCAAGCTAGGCAGTGTCTTGCCCACTTAGCTACATCTGATGAGATTGATGGCCAAACAAACGCTGCTTCATCAAATGCACTGATCGGCGTATGCCAGGATGGGATAAATTATGCATAGCAGAGCAGAAAACATCTTGGCGATGCTGTTTTGGGATGTAGGGTCTGGCTGTGCCCGTTGATAGATCACACATAATTTCAGTAGACGAATTGGAAAAAAGTTACCTTTTTTTGAGTTCAAGGAAGTTCAGATGCTATTAGGGTGTGAAGCTCCTGATCAGTCTGTTGTGTATCAGCAATACAGTCATAGTCAATTTGACTTGGGAAGGTGATTGCAGAAACACGAGAGAGAACATCAGCAGCAATATTGTCAGATCCTGGAATGTGTACACAATATTTGTGGTGAATTGAGAGATGAAATCCAGCTGACGGATCTGCCGTGGAGAACACTTGTCACTTTTTGCCTAAAAGCATAAGTGAGGGCTTGTGGTCAGTAAACACTGTGAAATCTCTAGCTTCCAGCATATACCGAAAGTGTCGGATAGCCGAGTAGATAGCAAGGAGTTCACGGTGCGTAGGCACTGTAAGACTTTTCAGATGAAGTAAGTTTTCTGGAAAAGAAAGCCAATGGCTGTAGCTCAGAGTCCACAACTTGGTGAAGTGCACCTCCTATGGCATAATCAGAGGCGTCCACATGAAGAGCAAGCGGGGCAGAAGGTGAAGGATGAGCAAGAAGTGCAGCATCAGCAAGAGCTTGTTTACACCTCTGAAATGCTGTAATTGCCTCAGAAGACCAGTTTAAAGGCTTTGAGTCCTTCTTACCTTTAGAACCTTTTAAAAATTCACTTAAAAGATACTGTTGTTCAGCTGCTTTGGGCAAGAAACGTCTATAAAAATTTAACAGTCCTAAAAATTTTCTCAGAGAGCCAACAGTCTCTGGTTGTTTGTAATCAAGGTCAGGCAATGGCTTAATGCCATCAGGAGTGATAAGGTGGCCAAGGAAAATGAGTTCAGTCACACCAAATACACATTTAGAGATATTTAGTTTTAAACCATATGAGCTCAGTCTTTGGAATATAGTTCTTAAGTGAGAACGGTGCTCCTCAGCATTTTCTGAGTAGCACAAAAATATCATCAAGTAGACAAAACAAAAGGAAGTCCTCTTAGTACTTCATGCATGAATCGCATAAAGGTTTGTGGTGCATTCACAAGGCCAAAACACAAATGGGTATATTCGTAAAGACCCCATGGAGTTGTTACAGCTGTCTTAGGAATATCACACTCAGCTATAGGGATTTGGTGGAATGCCTTAAAAATGTCTATTTTGGAAAATATCTTCTTGCCATGTAGTGCATGAGCAAAGTCATTCAAATAAGGCATGGGGTAGCTGTCGAACTCAGTAACAGAATTCAGCTGCCTGTAATCCCCAACAGGTCTAACTGTAGAGTCAGATTTGGGCACAACATGAAGAGGAGAACTCCAGGGACTTTTGGAAGGTCTAATAATGCCTTGAGCAAGAAGAAATTCAAATTCTACCTTCACTGCATCATACAGTTTAGGGTGTAGCCTTCTAGGCCTGGCAGTGACTGGTGGGCCAGTAGTAATATGGTGGACTGTGCCATGTGATGCTGATTTGGAAATTAAAGAAGGGTTACTGAGGTCTGGATATTCCGATAAGATGTTTTTAAAACTAATGTTTGCATCTACAGTGAGGATTGAGGGCTGTACAATATTTGAAAAAACACAAGGAGTGAAAAGAGAAGTTTCCACATCCACCAACCTTTTTTTTTCTTAAGGTCGATTAAAGGTTGAAGTGCTTTAGAAAATCAGCACCAATTATAGGAGATGATACATCAGCAATTATGAAAGTCCAGATAAAGGTCGCCTCAGACCCAGGTTCAGTTCTTTACGTACCATACCATAGGCTGGAATTTTGGGGGTATTATTAGCAGCAAATAAGGAGAAGTTAGACTGAGGTGATTTATTCATAGTTGGAGAAGGTGGGATGACACAGATTTCACTTCCAGAGTCTATGAGGAATTTCTGGCCAGACTTGCGGTCTAATAAAAATAACCGGCTGGTATGTTTCGAGGGCTCTGCCATTCCAGCTATGACAGAGCTTACTCGTTTTTGCACAAATGCACAAGGTGAAACACACTTGCGGGCCTGCTCTTTATAACGGCGATGATAGTAGCAGATGCCACTTCCTCTATTGACACTCTAGAGGCGTGAATGTGATCTCCGGCGGTCAGAACTATATCGTTGGTGGCGAGAGGAATTGTGCTCTCTTGTCAGTTCAGCAACTTGTAGAGACAGCACTTGGATCTGCCTGGCGAGAGAGTCCATGGTTGGCTGAGCACTGCATGAAGATGACTGGGATGGTGGAGGAACAGTTTTGGCCGCACAGATAGTCGGGGCGCACCAACAACCTCCGAAACCTTATCAGCGATGATAGCCAGTTTATCCAAAGGCTCTGAGGATGCAGATAAAACAGTCTGGATATGTGGTGGCATTCTTTGAAGCCACAAACTTTGCAGAAAGTCATCCTGGAGTTGGCCATTAGACAGCTCTTTCATTTTTCGCAACAGGTGGCTGGGCTTCTCATCTCTCTAGCTGAAGGTCAGTAAGCAGTTTCTTAATTTTTTGAGTATCCGAGTCGCTGAATTGGGTGATGAGCCGCTGCGAGAGAGTGTGATATTTGTCACTGTTCGGAGGGCTTAACACAATGTCCGACACGTAGGAGAGAGTTTCAGCATCCAGGTTCGCAACCAAAGCAGAATACTTAGTATCATCACTGGAGATACCACTGAATGTGAATGCATGGTCGCATTGCGCAATCCATAGACGAACGTTGGATTTCCAAAATGGCGGCAGCCGCAAGCATAATACGGCGACTTCAACGGTTTCACTAGTCATATTGTTGAATAAGCAGGAAGCGAAAGCGAATCTCGAGCAGATGCTTCAAGTGGCCTTGAGGAGAAGGAGAAAAAAATCTTTTGCTACGTACTGATCATCCGTAGTAGAAGAATTTGTATTGCATTCGCCAGTAGAACAGAATAGCTTACGTGTTTTTAAGTCCAAAAGGGGTCACCACTGCCGCGTTGGGTGGTTAAGCATTCTTCACTACAACACGGTTGAATTAAATAACAATAACATTTATTAACTTTAAAGATTAAATGAGCAATTAAGAGGTAAGCTTTCAAGAACTACAACACATGGAACCAGGCACGCTACAATAATAATAGATCAATTCAGTTCAGTTTTTGAGTCGTTATGTTGAGCTGTAAGGTCGCTGCAAGAGTTTTGGATAATACAATACTTTGGTGCACAGAATTTTTGATTTAATTGTTACTTGAAGGATAGAAAGTTAACTAAGTGTTAACGTTGTGCAGCTGTTTTACCCGTTGTGCATTGCTTTCCATTTTGCAGTGTTAAATGCTTTGATTTACTATATGTAAACATCTATCAAATAGCATGATAGTCTTGTTGATAGTATTTGTTGAAATTTTAGAGTGTATTTATGTGTACATGAAATTGTTTAAGTAATTTTGGAATATTATAAATTCAATACTAGTTGTAAAACTGAGAAAGATGGGTTAATTAAGGTTGGAGAAGAAGTTGATTTTAATAATTCCAGACAATGCCAAAGTAATGGATTTGAAGAACTTATTTGAATCTAGTAATGTGTACGAAAATAATATGTAGCTTGTGGTGATCTTAGAAGAAAGGAAAGAAGAATCAAACAAATGAATGACAATGTGAAATAAAATTGGAAAAAAAATAAAGTTAGCCTAATCAGGCAGGCAACCGGTAATTGTGAATGAGAGAGAGGATTTAGCAAACAGATTCCAAACCAGAGAAATGTGAGAACCTAATTCCCCAACTGATAATTTGGAAAGTTTAAAGTAAAGTATTAGACCATAACTACATTTGTACCTATTAAGTATAGTGTTTTTTTCCTTTGTACTTCAAAAACAGCATTTCAAAACAAATCTGTGTGTAATGAATTACAAGCTTAATTTCAGTTAAATAACACACACTAGTGTGTTTTAGAAGGAGTGTAGTTATAAAAAGATAAAATACTTGGTATTAAAAGAATTTGAACACCCCCCCATGAGAGAATGCCATTTGAGAGAATGTCTGAATAACTAAAAAGACCCATAAATTACCATCTGAGACATATAATTTGGTCCCTAGTTGTGTCCATCTTTTTATTATTATTGCACAAGGTGACCAAATTCAAATTTAATTTATCACGATCTTATAGTATTTGACAAGATTTTGGAAGTACCTGATCAAGGACTAATTATTCACATTAGGATCAAATATGGTGAAACCTTTTACAAACCCCAACAACTTAGTATGAAATGTGATATTTACTCAATGTTCAAAGGTAAATATGTAACTTAATTACCAATAAGAGTGGAAGAGAGAAGTCTAAGCAAGTAGGAAATAAATGGCAAAAGAACTCCATTTGGTGAGTAGATAAAACTATATTCAGAGGTGTTCGTATCTGAAATTGAAAGTGTAAACTGTGTTTTTTTTATAAAAAAGTGACTCATTCCCATTCTAAGTACTTTCAATTCAAACAAATCTCTATACAGGATAGAGCAGATATGATAAAATGAAATAATCTGGGCTTTAGTTGTTTTCTCCCCATTAATTAAGCAAATGCCATTCAATGAAAAATTGTCTGGGTCAAAAACCTTATCATGAGATTATTCATTTCCCATGAGTAAATTCTAGAGCTCCCTCTTATTTGAAACCAAATGTACTAGATTTTGTTACAAAGAGAAGCAAGAAAACTCAGAAGTGATTTCAAAATCCTAAATTGCAGCAACTAGGTGTGAGAAAAATAAACAAAAGCATATGTGCTTCTGAGTCCTCTATTCAAGCACTCATTAAAAACAAATACTCAGAATAAATCGAAGTGAGATTGTCTGATGGAACCCAATTTTGCTTGTGTACTGAGCCAAGTAAGAAAAGTTTGCAATTAAAAATAGATACTGCCAGTCGTGAACCCAGTTTATACTCAAAACGAAAATTTCATAAGAACAGCACAAAATTCCACATTTTATTCAAGCGAATTCCATCAACTCCATTTTTTTGGCTCGTTGCCAAAGACAAAAATACAAAAGTAGCTCGTTCAAAATATTATCTTGTGATCGCAAAAACGAGTAATTTAATAATATTACTGTGTAACCCTGACACCTTCCCCCAAGAGTCATATTAGATCCAAAGATCAAATATGGCTAAAACAATCTAAGGGTCACACGTTACACCCAAAATGAAACACTGTTTAGTCACTATCTTAATATTATACATTTACATAAAACTACTCAACATTAAATTTTACACAAATATTCTTCTTAACTTAATCATCTAACAATAAAGCTAAGAAAATGTTTAAAACCTAAACTAATCTTAAATCCCCTTCTTACAGTTCTTATTTAATTACAGTTTACATTTACAGTCTGGATAGCACATCTGCATTAACTAGTTTAGATCCTTTCATGTGGCTTGCTTCAATGTCATGGCATTTAATGTCCATTTGCCCACCTCTGCAATCTCGGACATTGGGGTGCAGCACTAGTGAGGAATACTAGAGGATTATGATCGGTTAGTAAGAAAATCTTTGCTCCACACAGTAAAGTTTCAAATCTTTTTAGAGCCCAAATAATAGCATACGCTTCCCTTTCAATTGTTGACCACTTTTGTTGGCTTGGGTTCAGTTTCTGGCTCCCAAAAGCTATGGGATGAATGTTGTCTTCTCCATCCAATTGACCTAGACAGCATCTGACCGCCATCTGAGAAGCATCCGTATGCAAGTAGTACGGTTTCTCTATGTCTGGGACCTGCAACTCTGTAATTCCACATAGTGCTGTTTTCAACTCCTTGAAAGCATTTTCAGCCTCCTTGCTCCATGGAATCTCATTAGGGACTTCCTTTTTAGTGAGCTCCATCAATGGTAGAGCAATTTTTGCAAAGTTCGGAATATACTGTCTATAAAAATTGCACAATCACAAAGCACTTCTCAGTTGTTTCTTGGTCGTTGGTGCCTGTAAGTTCTGAATCGCTTTTATTCTTTCTTTGTCAGGGGAATGCCTACCTGAACCAATGACATGTCCTAAGTATTTAACTTTTTGTCTTGCAAACTCACACTTTCCTAAATTCACTGAGAAATTAAAATGCTCCAATCTTTTGAAAACTTCTTGTAGATGATTTAAATGTTCTTCCCACCTATCAGAGAATATTGCTAAATCGTCGATATACGCACATGCAAAATCAGATATAGTTTGAACCACTTTAGACATGGCTCTCTGGTAGGTTGCAGCAGCGTTTCTTAACCCAAATGGTAACACATTCCATTGGTACTGTCCTCGATGAGTTCGGAAGGCTGTTAGATGTTTGCTGCTGTCTTCCATTGGTATAGACCAATATCCTTTCAACATATCTAGTACAGTAATGAATTTTTTCTTCCCTACTAAGAAATTCAACTCCATCATATTCTGCATTGGATATGTGTCAGGTACGGTAAGGGCATTCAAGCTTCTGAAATCTATGCATAACCAAATTGTTCCATCCTTCTCATGAACACATACAACAGGGTGTGCTATTTCACTTACAACTGGTTCAATCAGCCCTAACTCTAACAATTCGTCTATCTGCACGTCTACTTTTCTCTTTAAGTTTTCTGGTATCTTATAAGTTTTGGATATTATCGTCTCCTCCTCATTCTTCAGTTTTATCACATGTTCCTCAACTTTAGCTCTTTTTATTTTTCCAGAAAACAACGTCCTGTGTCGATGTAAAAGATCCTTTAGTTGAGTTTGTTGCTTCTTAGATAGGTAATCCAACGTAACTCAGTCCAATGCTTCGTCATTCTTCTCAGCTGCAGGAACACTGTTGGCGTTTCATATATCTCACCAAATTCATCAACAATATCATAAATAACTCCAACCGTTTGAACTCTCGCTCTGTATTCTCTGATCTTGTTAACATGCAGCAATCTCAAATTACCTCCAGCCATCTGCAAATAACATGAATTTGGTTTTACTCTTTTAACAACTTTAACTGGACCTGTCCATCTAGCATATAGCTTATTCGTCGAATCAGGTATCAAAACAAGCACTTGATCTCCTGGTGCAAATTCTCGATGTTTCTTTTGCCTGTTGTAATATTTAGCGTAGCTACCTTGTTGCACGTCACTTGTTAACTTTGCTTTGTGTGTTGCTACTTCTAACTTTTCTTTTAGCTTTTTCAAATAACTCTCTACTGATCCCTTCATATTCAGAGGTAACAACGTGTTCCCAGTCCAAATTGACTTCAGTATAGACAGCGATCCTTTCGGATCTCTTCCATACATTAGTAGAAAAGGTGGTGTACCGGTAATTGCGTTTGGAACTTCCTGATAAGCCCATAGTAAAAACGGTATATGCCTATGCCAACTTCTTCCTTCCTCTCTGATAATGTGGTGCAATATGTTCTTGAGAGTTTGGTTCCATCTCTCAATTAACCCATTTCCTTCTGGGTGGTATGGTGTTGAAAAACGCGGACAAGCTCCTAAAATCTTCAACTCTTGCATTAAACTGGCCGTAAAATTTGTTGCATTGTCCATTACGATCACTTCTGGAATTCCTGTTCTACTGAATATTTCGAGCAGTGCTTCACACGTACTCTTAGCCATTAGTGACTTGAGTGGGATTGCTTCCGGCCATCTAGAATGCTGGTCCATCAAACAAAGTATGTATTTATGTCCTTGTGATGATACTGGATCTACAGGACCAATTAACGTTTACTACTTGGAATGGCAATTCAGGACGAGACACAGGTGTTATCGGAGTTTTATCAACCAAACGAATTACTTTTCTAAGCTGACAACCATGACAGGAACTACAATATGCTTTAATCTCCTTTACCATCCCTGGCCAATAAAACGAAAATTTGATTCTCTGAATTGTTTTATGAGCTCCTAGATGTGCTCCAAACACTGATTCATGCGCAATTTCTAGTATCTATCTCTGCCTCATTTCAGGAATCACTAACTGTTCTATCCTATTTCCGCCCAATAGCTCTTCATGGTACAGGATATCATTTTCTATCACATATCCTCCTTTGTTTCGCCTAGCAAAATTCCATGCTTCCTGAAAAGTATCACAAATCTGTTGCTGTTTCTTGAATTTTTCTGTGTTATTTCCATTCTCCTCATCATATTCTGTTATAGTTGGCTCTTGTTCTTCCTCTTCAGTATTTACACTCTCATCTAACGATTTTTTGGAGGAATCTGATCTTTTCATAGCGGCTGTAAATCTGGAACTGTATATTCTTTCTTGTTCTAATAAAGCTTCATAAGTTTCAGTATCCAATAATTTGTCAGTATTCAGCCCATCCACAGTTGCCACCACCGTTTTAATTACCGGCGTAATATACCCATTCGTTACCAAACCAATATCCACTTCTTTTAGTTCAGCCTTTAAACAATCACCAAATGCGGGTTGCAACATTATATGTCCTTTGTAATCTACTTCCTTTCCAACGACACTGCTTTTAAACACGCTAATTTGTGCACCTGAATCCACTACAGCTTCATATTCTGTTCCACCATACGAAATTTTTACTACTTTAAAATCAGACATTTTTAGTTGAACTGCGCCGCATTTCTTAATTTCCCTTACAACTTCGCCGTTGAATCTCGCAAAATGTCCTACTCGTCCACAATTGAAACATGTAACTGATTTTTGGAAAAAATTTTGCTTATCATATCCACTGCGGTTGTTTAATTCTTGTCTATATCCTTCACCAAATGTATGACATTTTCTATTGCACATGCTAGGTTTTTCCCGATAGGAATTTCTATACGGTTGAGACAAAGTAGCTTTAGTGGCCTGGTTATATTGCCTTGCGTTTTCATATAATCATCTAACTTCTCAGTAAGATCGTCAACTGTAACAATTCTACTCCAGTCATGAATAAATTGTTGCTGTACATCCCTGGAAACATGTTCCTTCATCTGCTCTACAATGACAAGTTGTTTCAGCCTGTCAAAATCGTAGATTTTTAGTCCCGAAATCCACTTATTAAAATAGTTCGCCAACTCAAATCCAAAATCTCGCCAAGTGTTCTCGGCCGATTTACAATGCCTCTTAAATTTTACTTTAAATGCTTCTGGGCTCAATTTAAATCTTTTTAATAACATACCTTTTATATGTTCATAATCATTTGCCTTTTCTTCTGGTTCCCTGGCGATCAAATTCGCCATTTCTAACGGCAATAATCCAAGAAGATTCTTTACCCAATCTTCTTCCTTAATATGGACTATTTGTGCTTGTCTTTCAAACAATATTAGGTAAAAACTTATATCACCTTCTTTGGGGTCAAAAGTACGCATTAATTTTTGCAATCCAACTGGTACGTGTTCTTGTATTCCTTCATTCTGAGAATTCCTCTCTCTCCTAAAGCCATTACTCATCATCGAGGCTTCTATCTTCAACTTCTCTAATTCATATTCTCTTTCTTGGTGCTTTATTTCATCTTCTCTTTCTTGGCGCTTTAATTCATCTCTCTCTTGGCGCTTTAACTCATCTTCTCTCACTTGCGTTTAATTTCATTTTCTCTTTCGCTTACTATTCTGTGTAATAATTCTTTTGCGAACACCTCTTCATACTCCTTACTTGCTACTATCAACTTTTTTAAAGCAGGAACTTTCATTTCTTCCGTTACAGTTTCTCCAAATTCTTCCGCCAAACACTTCAAATCTACCTTCAAAGCTCTTCCTAAAAATGCCATTTCTCATCCACTTTTAAAATAAACTTCCTCAACTGTACAACTTATTAACAATTTACTAGAGATTCAAAATTGTTCACTTACTACTAAATGCTGGATATAATTGAAATTCCCTCGCTTCAGCACAGTTTCGATGTCGCCAAGTTTCAAAACAGTTCACGATTCTTAATCTTGAGAACAATTCAAAATCCTTTCTTCAAAACAGTTCTAAATCCTTAATCTTGGAAACAATTCGAAATCCATTGGGGTTTCCCCGCACAAATGTCAGTCATGAACCCAGTTTATACTCAAAACGAAAATTTCATAACAGCACAAAATTCCACATTTTATTCAAGTGAATTCCATCAACTCCATTTTTTTGGCTTGTTGCCAAAGACAAAAATACAAAGTAGCTCGTTCAAAATATTATCTTGTGATCGCAAAAACGAGTAATTTAATAACATTATTGTGTAACCCTGACAGATACATTAATAGTGTGGTTTTGGATGTTAATCATCCAGCTGTGGTGGCAAATAATTGTGTGAGGACTTCAGAAAAAAAAAAGGATTACGAGTGAGAAACATCAATGCTAGTGGTTAACAAAATTAGCAATCTCCTTTCAAACAAAGAAATTAATGTAGGTATTGATGTTTTAAGAGGTTGTGTTATTAATTTGCCATGCTTTTAATGTTTTGTGTGCTACTGACATCCTTATTAGGAGACAAAAATTTTTTATGAATTTATAATGGCCAGTGCAAATCTATGCACAAAATTTACAATTATTGTTGCAGAATACTGTGTTTGGTTTGGTTGTAAGAAGGAGAGTTGGTCAAATAGTGGAGGATCATGTTCATCGTGGGTAAAAACTTTGGAACAATTTTGGGAAACAGGTTATGTTGACATGGAGGGTATAAAGGATAAACAGGTATCTTTACATGAGGATCTTTTCATGCAAGCCCATAGTAATGCTCAAGTAAGGATCCATCATGTTAAAGAAAATTCTAGACATGGCTTAGAGCCAGCTTAATTAGTTACAGAAGCATTTGTATAATATCCCTGTATATGGATTTTTTGAGCATATGAGGAGTTGGGTCATATTCTGTTATCAGCTGAGATAAAAGCAGCATTGCTGGAGGTCTTACAGGTGATTGTAAAAGACAACTTCCAGAAATACTTCAAGAGATTGTACAAGCGCTGGCAAAAGTGTATTGCCAACCAAGGGTATTATTTTGAAGGTAGTTGTGCATAGGTATTTCAAAATCTTCAAGAAAAGAACTTTTGTGCCATACTCCTGAAAAAATTTGGATCCAACCATGGATATATACATAGCAATAGATAATTTAATTAGGGTTGTGAAAGTAAAAACCTCAAATGAAGAGTATAGATGAATCCATTTCCTGAGAGTATTTTACATATGCCACTTGAAAACTATTTAATTGTGTTATATTTGCTAAAAAGTAGTGAAGTGTAATGTTGATATATAATGTTGATTGCCTGTAGTATGTTATTAGAGAGAGGATGTTAACACTTCTGATTAATGAAGTACTTTAAGGTCGGCCATAGATGGCACTGTTCTTGTTTACTTGTAAAACTGTCGGTCAAAAAATTCATATTAGTCCATAGTGATTGTGCTAGGTATGTTTTTATTTCTGAGCTGTCTGAGGTATATATATAGAATCAGTTATATCATATCCACATTAACAATTATAAAAATAAATTAAATTTAATAATGATAAAATGTTATATTCAGTCAACTCTCAATCTATACCCTATTAAAGTGGAAGTTACTTAATCCAATTGATCATTAATGTTCCCCTTAAAAAGCAACACAAGGGCTATGTTGCTTCATTGGGACATTTACTTAAGGTACTGATTTCGAATAGCTGTAGCATAATTATTTACCATTTTGCCTTATTTCAAAACAGATGTTCTTTTTACTGTACAGAGTTTAACTATGTGCCTTAGCTCACTTTATAGATTATTTTGCTTAATTTGGATGATTTAGCAATCCAATTGGTTTGGATTAATGAGAGGTTCTACACTATGTTGAAATATTAAGTAATTTGAAAATGGGCAAAAAAATTAATATATATAAGATATTTCACATAAAATTTGATACTTATATATTTAACAAAATTGTATTCATTTTAATATATATATATATATATATATATATATATTGGAGGCATTCACATCAAATAATTATTGCGAAATTACAAAATACTTTTCCTAAATTCAGTTAAAGTGAATTAATTTGTCCAAATATAAAACTATGTATCACATATCTATAAATATTTCCCATAAGAAAACATGTTTTGTAAACCCTGTAAACAAAACAAGCTAATTTTCTTAACAAGAGTATTTTTTTAATCTTTTTTTTAAGAAAAAAAATTACTTTTAAGATTCAAAAAGAAAATTAATGTAAAGACAGTTTGAGGAAAGAAAATTATAAAAAACTTATGATTATTTCCATTATGATAATAAATTTGAAAAAAAAAATACTTTTAAATCTTCCACTATTGACCAAAAGCTGATGAAATGAGTGTTTAATATTTCTAGAATGGGCGGACTTGCTAGAGCTGTTTCTCGCAAAGTCCGCCCTGATCCTCAGCATGATTGGTCAGCCAAATTGCCCCATAATATTATTCCATGTACAAGTTTTGATTGATTTGCTGCTACAGAAAAAGCTTCAGAAATACTGTAATATTTCACCTGCAATGAATGTAAATAAATGTATTAATGAATTTTTACAGATCAAGAAGACATGTACATTCATTAAATTCATAAATAAGAAATTTTAGTTAAAAATAAAATACTTTTGAATTTTCATCGGTTTAAATATAGCTTCATATTAAATGCATATTAAATAATTATTTATACAATCAAAGTATTCATGAGCCATGTTTTAAGTACAATTATAATCTAAAAGTTACTGAAAAAATACAGTACTGAATTGCAATGTAATTAATATCAATTTGATTAATTGAAGTACTTAAGAGTTATCCTTCCATTTTGACTGCTAATTTTAAAAGAATTTTAAAGTGCACATGTGAAAGAATACCTTTTTAAAAGGGAAAAATTGTAGTTCTAGAGAATTTAAAGCTTCTTCAACAGAAATTTCTGCATGCCATTTTATGTCATGCAGTTTCTGATTTGCACCTCTTTCATTATCCATGGGCACAGATATTGCAGAGGATATTAAAGACATCTGAGGTATATATCCTATATCAACTTCCATGCTATCTTCAGATGGTCCGTTTAACCATTCCATGTCTACAAAAAACACACAGAAATGCACAACTCTTTTTCTACAAATTTAATAATTGTGTCCAGCAGTAACTATTAAAAAATATCTGTATAAAATGTTTTTAGTAATGTAAGGTCCTCTGATAATGTGTATGCATTTTAAAAGATTTATCAATCAATTATCATTACTGGTACATAATGTTAAAGGAATTAATAAGTAATTTTTTAAACAATGATTCAAAATTATATTAAACAATCTACTTCTACAAAATTTCATCATAATGAATTGATGAATAATAATTTTGTAACGCACTAAGAATACTTTGTGAAAAATGAAATAGATAAAACGCAGAATGAAAAAAATTTTAAATTACATTAATTTTTCACAGGAGTTATTTTATAAGCCAAACTAAAATACTTAACAAAAAATTTATCGTTCTATTACATAATAGTATCCAATCAATTTTAAACATATGAGAAAAATATTTGCAAAATACAAAAAAAATAAATGCAATATAAAGGATATTCATTATAAATGCAGTGAAATTTGTTTAACATGAAAATGCTTAAGATAAAATATTGGTTAACAAGAAATAATACAACGGTAATGCTATTAAAAGGGAATAAGGATCATGTATTTAAAAAGATGAAAAGGGCAAGATTATTAAAATTCAATAATATTTTACCCTAATCATCTTATTTTAGAAAACAAATTGTATTAAAATAAAAGGTTAAACATGAATTCGTTTTAAAAGTGAAGAAATTTTAAGTTACTCATGATCATTATATTTTTATTACACTTGTTAACCAAAATTTTTTGTCATGATCAAAAACTTGATTCTATAGTTAGAATAAATATTGATAAGCTATAAAGAATATTAAAATTTATTCACTTAACTATTTTAAATTCTATCACAGGTTTAAATGAAATATATTTGATTTTCTTGAAATGTTGTACTTATCAGTAAAAAAGAAATATAGAGATTGCAAGAAGTTTCATCGATATTCGAAATTTTTATAATAAATTCATTTATTCATGCAGTAAAGAAGAAATACTCTGTTAGATAATAAACATTTCAAATATTAAATAATTAAAGAATACTTTGTTGATTAGTTATAAAGTTCCTTACCAACATTTAATTTTGTATCTGGAACTTCCATGTGAAAAAATTTCACAACAGAACTATCTTTATTGATAATTAAATGACCTTGAAATTGGGAAGGAGTAAACCAAAATGGATGAAGAGGAGGTTTATTTAACTGATATTCAGCATGGATTCTAATAAAAATAAATAATAATTTAATATTAAAAACAAAAATAAAATTATATATTTATACTATAAAATAACATTAATTTGATTCATAAGATCAAATGACATTTAAAGTTTGAAAAAAAAAAGTTATATTGGAATTATAATATTCCTTTATATCTAAAATTTATTTTTCTCTTTTTTTCCAACAATCTCAAAGAAATATATTTAAAAAATTTCACATTTTATTTTAAACTTCCTATAAAGATACATCCTTTTATTTATGACTTAACAGATATAACATTGATAAAAAATCAAAAATGTATATAAAAAAATTAAGTTTTTTAATATATTTTCACCCTCAAGTAATATTAAAATCTCCCCATCATCAATTCTCATATGGAGTGTTATACATGATTTGGTACAATGTTTCCAACAGGAGTTATTGAAATACCTTCCCTACAGGTTGGACTTCACACACCAAGTGATTTTCATCTCATCATACAGATGAAGAAGCTCCTAGGTGGTCAGTGTTTCAAAACCAATGTTTAGGTTCAGCAAGCTGTTTCGATGTTCCTTTACAATCTTGATACTGACTTCTCAGCTAGTTTTGATGGAATGTTTTAATAGCCATGATGACTAGGTAAAGAAGTAATATGAGCAGATGTCTTCATGTTTTGTATCTCTTTGAATTCATGAATAAAAGGGGATTTTTTCCTAAGAGGGCTTATTACCTTACTTTTTGAACAGCCCTTATAGTATTGAAGTTTCATGGAAATATTTAGCAAAATCGTAATCTAATATCAATAAAAATTAAGAAATATTCAAATTAATTTTAAAATTTATTTGTGCAGTAAAAAACATTGTTAAATATAGAGAAAATACGTAACGCATGAAATATTAATAATTTTTAGTGATGATAAAAAGATCTAATATACCAAAATCTTGAGTGAATGAAATTGAGAGTTATATACTTATGTCATACTATAAAGCTGTACAATGGCTACTGGAGATGGACCTCGTAGTTTTGAACTATTGTTAAGTGACAAGGACAACATCTGGGCTGTCAGCACTCTCCTAATTTCCACACATCAATGAGAGAACGTTTGAGCTTCAATACATTTAACGTGCATTGCACCCCTCTGCATGGCAGGTCTTCAGCGGTACTAGGCTAGAACTCATGACATGCCAACCACAAGTCTGTGGCCTTGACCACTAGGTTACCATGGCTACATACGATAATCTCATCAATCTAAATAAGCAATTGTTTTATTCTTATAATTAAGTATTATGTCTTATTATTACAATGCAAACAATTTATTTCATTCTCATGAAGAGAGTACTCCACAAATTCCACACATCAAATTAAAAGGAAAAAATGAGAAACTAAATAAAACATATTCTTTTTCCTTTGGGAAAGTTTTATTAAATAAGAACATAAAAAAAATTCATGGTTTGTAGTAATAGCCAAATTATCTTAAGTATGAATTTTCAGTACCTTCAGCTAACCCTTTTGTTTTCGTGTTCCTTAATAGAAGTTTATTTTTACATTTACAAATATTAATAAATTTATTGTTCCTAACATAATACTTTTTAGATCCATTTCTTAAAATAGCATTCTTAACTTTTTTACTGTTAAAGTAAATTCAAAAAGATTTCACATACATAATTATCAAATTACCTGAAAATTATATCATAAAAATTATCATCAATGGCTCTTAAAATAGCTACTGTGCCCTGTGGTTGGAAACGTGTCCAGAGAAAAGGGTGAGGATGAAAGAGGCTCAGTAAACCATGAATCACAAGAAGATTTGATGGAACTTGAGGTGGATAATATCTTTCATTTGATAATGGAGGAGAATATTTATCATTGTTTGGTTCTACTACCCACCATGTAAAACCTGGTTGTATATCTTCTTTTGTAGGAAGAAATGGGAAAAAGCTTTTAGCACCAAATGGATGTTTTTCTTTGTAAGGAGCTTTCCAATTTAACAACCCAAGCATAGAATTTTTTTCCTGTAAAAAAATAGATAAATATTAAAATTAAATATATAATACAAATGCATAATAGAGGTCAAAATTTGAAAAAAATATTTGACAATAAAAATGTAAGGAAGATAAAAGTTTTATAAATGTTATTTTTGTATCATTTACATAAATAAAAATGAAAGTTTATGTCTGTATGTCTCTAATGCCTTCCTAAACCGTTCATCAGATTGCGATTAAACTTTGGGAAATGCTTGGATGCATGCCCATGAAGGTTTCTGTTCAGTAAAATTGAGCTAAGGGGCTTAAGAGGCATTAAACTTGAAATTTGGACCATAGTTCAGAAGTGGATGACAATGCATGCAAATGTGAAAATTACCATGTTTTTATTAAGTCACTTTCTGGTATGTCTGTCCAGGTGAAATTTTGTAATTTATTTTAAACTAACTTCCCGGTGAGCTAGAAACTTGAAATTTGGACTAGAAGGAAGAAGTGGATGACAATGCATGAAAATGTGGAAAAAGAAAAAAATGTACAGGAGGAGAGAAAGATGAAGAAAACTTTTATACTTTCCAGTCTGCTATAAAAACATGATACATTAAAAAAAATTTTATAAGCTTCACTTGTTTCATAAATAGTCCAATCCTAAGCACAGGACCAGCCCTGGAATCCTGGGATTTGGATAATGTAATCTCAGGATCCTGCGATGAAAATATAACACAGGATTGCAAATTTTAGTACAGACTTGAAATTTTATTGGTATGTTTGTTTGTATTTTGTTGTTATTGATTATAAATCCACTAAGAAATGATTTAATGGAAATTGACTCCTATGGGGAAAGAGAGAATCTTTTGTAGTGTATTGATAAAAAAATATCAGTTTTCAAACTTCTAGACCTACAGTAATGAAATTTGGTATGCATTTCACAGTTGTTGAATTGAAGGGGTCAGTAAAACGGGTCGTACAGAAATCAACTCTCAAAAGTGGTTAATGAGCTTAATGGCAAAAAAATTCCACTTTTGATCTATTAGATTTAGACTTGAAATTTGGCAAGCATGTTTATTTTATTGAATAGAGATCCACTAAAAATAGGTTATGTGGAAATCCACTTGGAAATGTCTTATGCGAGAGTAAAAGATAATTTTATTTCAATTTTAGAAATTATCATGCGGAAGTTCCATCCTTTTTTAACCCTCTCACTGTGCATCCCACTATTTCCACGGGCAACGTAGATGTAGCAAAATTTGTGCAATCTTTGATTTCCACGGGTATGCATTTTTTCCAACTATTTAGCTGTGCAACCTATTTGTTCCTGATTATGCTTTCATTAATGCTTTTATGTTCATATTTTTATGATCTATATTTCAAAATAAAAACTATTTACAAAAATTTTTTGTGTACTTTGACACTAAAATGTAGATCTAATATGTAGATTTGAAAAATGTAATAAAAAAAATATGCAAATTTTTTTAATCTACTTTGATAAAATAACTATGCAGTGAGATGATTAAATCAGGAAGTATAAGAACATTTTTCAATACAATCAAATTCTTACTGTTAAGTTATCAATAATTCATATATATAATTGGTATATATTCATATAACATCATGAAATACCCAGTAAAAAGGGTGGGTAACGGCTAGTAACATATAAACATTGAAATCAGACTAATGTAATGTATTAGAAAAAAATTAATATAAACTTAAGGAGGAAAAACCTGATACTTATTTTTCAGTGATTTATAAGCATTAATTTATTTGAAAGAAATAGATGCCAATAAAAAAATTCAACACTAGTACATACAGATTCATTACATGTGCATTACCACAATCAATTTGGCAATACAAATTTTATCAGAAGGAATGTTCTGACACTAAGAGAAATCTTTAAAGATATTGCATTTTGGATTGATAAGAGTTACTAGAATATAAGAATGTTCATTTATTTGGTTAATAATTTAATCTGATTCTCAATTATAAATAGGTGATTGAGTGAATATTAACGTTGCACTATTCAGCTATTTGAGGCCTTTTGGCGATGTATTTCATAATTTTGAACCATGGTCAAGTGAGAAGGATGACACCTGAGCTGACACTCCGCTCACTAAACTTTCCCACCAACAGGAAGATGTTTGAGCCTCAACATATTTAATGTGCCTTAGCACCCTCTGCACTGTGGGTTTTCTGTGGTACTAGGCTAGAAATCATGACAAACCACCTGCGAGTCCATTACCTTGACCACTAGGCTACACCAGCCACTAATTTTTAATAGGTATTAAAATTGTAACTTAAAATTTGTTTTTCTTTGATACATTTACAAAAACTAAATTGAATATTAAGAAATCCCACGAGGAAATATAGTTTTATAAACAATTGCCTTTTTAAAATTAAAATTTGGAATTGGGTTGTGAGGAGCACTTAGTTCTTTCAGACCTTTATCTCCTTTTGAGGACATTTGGATGACTTTAAAAGTGCTTTCAAATTACAATTTTCAAAAAATATCATTTGAGAATTAAAAAGTATAACTATTGTAGAATAAAATAAGAATTACATTGGCATGATAAAAAAAAGCATTTACATTTTAAGTTGAAAAATGGATCAGTGGGCAGAGTATAAGTCTAGCCAATCCGGTTGCAGCAAAGAAATGTGGGTTAGAGAAAGACAAATTTTGGATGTAAAAAGTAAGAATGAGTTGGTATCAAGTACTTGTTACAGTAGAGGTTCTGTGATTGGTTGACCAAAATGTTTAGATATTTTTACATTTAAATCTGGGTGAGAAGCTTGACCAATTATTAGGTAGTTATGAGCTGCAAAACTATAGAAATTTATGAATTTAAATAAAAACAGAATAAATTAAAATAGATCTTGACCTATTGATAATTTAGATCAGGAGAATATTAAATTAAAGTTATATCTCACAGAACTTTTCCACTTAAGTATATTTTCTGTGCTACATATCAATATTTTAGTGAAAAGATAAGAATGTTGGTAATAAGTCACACATTTTAAGTAGGCACTGAAAATGTATAATATGGTTTTAAAGGAAAATAACTAAGGTATAAAAAATAATCTGAAAAGAATGAATAAAGAATTTTTGAAAGAGTTACCGTATTTTCCTATATATAATCCATGGATTATGTGTTAAAAAAGTTTCAAATTTCGTTGTGCGTATTATACGCTGCCGCGGATTATCTGAGATAAAACATTCTTCATCAGAAAAGCTAATAATAAAGTTTTGAAAGAAATTCCGTTTATGTTTTATAAAATAAATAATAGATGGCGCTTTCATGACTCGGATGACATATGTCAGCCATAACTAGTTTTTGTCCAATTACATTCAAAAACGAATTAGGTTACTCGGAAGGAAAAAACAGTTACGAGTCGCTGGCGCCATTTCCAATTTTCTCTTGACTAGAGCTATTGCGTCCTTTGAAAGTTTTCATCATGTTGAAGCGAAAGCGTTAAGTTACACTGCAAACTTCAAGTTAAAAGTTATAGAGAAGGCTACCGAAGTCGGAAATCTGCAAGGTTTTTCAGCGTTGACGAATTGAATATTCATTTGTGGAGAAAAAACAAGACCAACTTCGAAAATTGTGATCGACGTTAAAGAGCCGATAGTCGTGAAAAATCTCACAAGCCAGAATTAGAGGAAGAAATAAATTCATGGATTTTAAAAGAAAGAGACAATGGAAATGCAGTCTCGATCTTAATTTTTTTTTTGCTGTTAACTTGCTAAATTAAAAAAAAAAAAGAAACATTTTTTCCATGTGCAATGTTTTGTTTAACAACTCAAACATAGATGGCAGTAGCAAAGAATTTTTTTTTTTATTGAGATTATCGTAAGAATATTATCATACATATTTAAAGAAAAGTTTCATAATAATTTTTTTTTTCTGTACAATTTCTTACTTCTATTTTTAATTATATTGTGTATTTTTTTTATCTTATATGACGCTCATTATCGGCAGTTTATATTTTTGGATTATGCGCCGTAAAAACTGCCGCGGATTATACAATGTTTATTTTTTTTTTACTCGAAAAAAGGCTTTGTGGATAATACGCCACTGTGGATTATATACAGGAAAATACGGTAATATAAAAAATCTGACGAATTTCATAAAAAAAAATTCATATAAAATGATACAAATATGTTTGGAATTCATAAATATAAATAAAATCAGAAATAACAAAAGAAAAATTACCTCCTTTATATCAGAAACATTCTTTGCCAGAGAGCTTAAAAGTAAAGGCTTGAAATTAACTTCAATGTTGACTACTTGCTCTCCAAATTGAATACCGAAATAAGGAAATTCTTGTACCTGAAATAAAATATATGAAAATATATACCTATATATTTGACAAAATTTATAATTTTAAATAAAAAAACTTGTGAAATTTTTTTTTCTCCCCCAAACAACTTCTGGATTAGGGGTGGTTTAAAAAAATGTTGGAACTAGAGTTCAGGCCACCCCCTATTTTTAAGGCTAATTACCAGTATAATGCTGTAAAAGTTTTAGCAACTAACTCAAATTTTAAAAGGGTGCTTAATGACCCCGCTCCTTCAATTTAACATTTGGAGGTATTTAGGAAAGGCAACAATATTTACACAGTTCAGAAGTTTTTTGTTTAAATTTAGTATATACTACTAATAATAAATGTATATTATTTCTAAAATATTTTACTATACATAGCATTATTTCCAGTAATTATTTACATAATGAATGGTACTTTAATACTAAACTAAAAAAAGAATTCTTCCTCAACCATAATATTACTACAGCTGAAACATAGAATTTTAAATGATAATTTATATGCGTATGTCTAATGCTACACATATTTTACTGAAAGAATGGAATATCACACAATTGATTCAGGTAATATGCTTTGACACAGTGAGCATGAACATTGATTGTTTAAATGAAGCTTGCCCTTTACTAGAAAGAAAACATGATTGTGAACTTATCTTGCTGGGATCACATAATGGAATTAGTTTTGGTAAAAACATTTACTTGATTTTTCAAGTTATCCCAACATTCTAATCTTCAAGAAATTCAGGACTGTTTTGAATGGTGTTGTGAGGGTTCATTATAGAGTGCTAAAACTAAATGGAAAAATAACAGTATTTGTATTACATTCCTTAAACAATATATGGAAACAACTATATTTTATATCAGAGATGATTACAAAGAGCATATTGAATGGACGCGGATTGTTTTGGGCTGTCCCCAACAAAAATACTCTGATAAGCATCAAAATTAATTCATCCTGCTTAATTGTTGGCTAAATTACCATATGCTTTAAAGATAAGTTTATTTTAAGATCAGCAAGATACTTTGAATCTGAAAGAGAGGGAAAAAAGACAAATTTTAAGATTTGTGACAATTTATATACAAAAGTATAGGCAGAAGCACATCTTGCAGCTGCAGCACTTGAGACAAATTTTAAGTTTTTGAAAGATATTGAAAGTTATCCATCAATAGACAAAAGAATTGTGTTTTAGGCTAGAAAAGTGATGGAGCATCATATGTGGTATTTATCTGATGAATTGGTAGGACTTTCTCTCTTTTCTGATAGTTTCTATGGAAGGAAAACAAATTGTAGAGCAAATGACAGCCATGCATACATTTAAGAAACATAATATAAGAAGTGAACTTCTTATCTTCAAAGAAGTTGGTGTGCAACTGTCAGACTTCATGAGAAGGAAAACAGTCACCTGTCTGCCAAAGTGATCCCAAGCTGGCCATACCTTTCCACCTTCATTCTTAAGATGTTCCTCAACAAACCAAGCTCAAATAACAGGTATAATCCTCCATTACGATAAATTTATCACCCATAACAGCAGCATACAAAGTGTTACATGAATAAAGGATCTTGTTCTGATATTTCACAGTAGTCATAGTTCCTCCATGGAGCACATGCAGATTTGTGCAACTAGAGAAAGTCATTCACCTTGTGATGTCATCTTCTATACAACTGTGTCTTTCGACAATATTAGTTTGAAAGCAAGGCGTACTAAAGTACCTTTTCTTCAGATTAGTGCACAATTTGAATAATTTTTATAAGTAAATTGATATTTTATCTGTATACAAAAATTCATTATTGCCTAATCTAGGTAACCTAAAATAAGTGGACACTTCTGCGTTATCGATTAAGAATGAAACATTCAAAGGAAATAACACAATCTTTAATTGCAAAGCAAGAACTGTCATCCCTACTGCAGTACATTAATCAGTGGTACAGTAGTGTTTTTCCACCTTTGTCCTTAAGAAACTAGAAAGGAATCTTGTAAAAGGATGTAAATGATCTGCAACAGGTCTTGACACTGATTTTGCTCTAAATCAAATAAGTCTTTTCAATCAGTCTTTGAATCACACTATAAAACCCATTAAGAGATATAGTACCATCAACTGATGTCATTTATATCTAATTTCTCAACTGTGGAATTTAGCAAACAGTGTCTTTTAGGTATCGTCAAAAATACCTTAGCACTAACAATTGAAGATTAACACACATAAAATAATTCCACACAAATAACAAAAGTCGAATATATATTTGCACACAGTTTCCCGTCACTGCTATATAAGCATAAAATTTATTGCAAAAAATAATGGTGCATATAATTCTTTCTTACTGTTTTTCTTTTAAATTGTTTATTACATGTATAAACACACACAATATTTTCATTCTTTTCTCCAAGTTAAAAATAGATTGTACTTTAATTTTTTGAGATCAATGTATAACTACTGACAAAGTATAAAAGAACAGGGAGGAATGGTTCTTCATCCAATCCAATAACCTAGAGAATGAAAAGGTTATATGATAAAAAAAAAATATTTAGGTTGATTAAAAACAGTGCCATAGGAGTGACTTATAAAGACTACTTTTATAAGAGGATTTGCACTTAAAAACCAAGTAGAAAGCACCAAGGTGTAATCTTAATGTTGAAAATTAAAAATTAGTAATGCATTTTTATAAATGAACTATTTCAACCGATTTGATCTACTTTTATAATATTTTATATATTTTGAAGATTAACTTAACTTGTACCAAAAAATTTTCAAAATTTTAATTTTTTGGCATTCAATTTTTTAGAAATAAACAAAAAAAATTCTTTTGAACACAAAACTTCAAATATAAATATTTTTAAAAATTTAATTGAGATTAATAGAAAAAAAAGAATTAAAAGAAAATATTTATTTCTAAATACTTAACTTTAAAAAATTTTATATTCAAAGCATTCTCCCTCAATTTTTTTATTTATCAAAGATTATTTCAATACCAAACTATTATAATTATAATAATAATAAATTATTATAAGTGTAGTATAATTAAAATGACAAAAAATGATTCAGAATTTTCAACTAGATCAATAAAAACTATCCCGTACCCCGTATTTCGACTGGGTTCCATAAATATCTTTTAGGAGAATACTGTATGAATTTTTCAGATCAGAAAATTCATCTTCATTTAAGACACCATTTTCGTCCTTATCTAGCTCTTTAAAAATATTCTGAATATTGTTTGTGACATCTCTAACTATGTAAAACTCCTCTTCCGATGTAAAAATATCATTTAAATACCAATAGGCAATAACCGAAATTAAAATGCACAATATCATATACTTCATTGCTAATGTCCTTCATGAGTGTAAATAAAAATGTTTATTTAGTTTAATATAATTTTAGAATAAAAAAATCAATCGCATTTTAGTGAAGTAAAAATATATAAAACTACAAAATGAACAGGGACAGGAATTTAACTCATTAATTCATACGTATTCAAAAACTAAAAGTAATATATATAATTGGGAAGCGAACGAAGTCATTTAACTTATTTTAATTCACGCATATAGGTAACGCATCACGAAACCCAATTTTGCTTTTTCCCCAAAATGCACAACTGTTAGTTACAGTTTACACATAGGACAGAATCTCTGAAACATATTTCCGACGTTACTGTTGCAATCATTGGTTGATGCTTATGTTCGGGAAGATGAGATGTAGGAAAACTTTTAATTTTAAAGTGTATTTTCATTTCCATTAATGTTCAAAACAACAAAGTAAACACATAAATGTTACAGAACATTTTTCAAAATAAAATCAATTTTTATAAATGTCAAGCTAAACATCAAAATTGTTTGTCAATAAAGAACTTAGTGCACCCCCCAAATAAAGGAATCAGATAAAAGGATGTAATGCTGATTTTTCTTAATGGCAACAAAACATCAAAAATTATTTATGCTTGGGTTACTATCTTTGGCTCTTTACGAAAATTACAGCTATTTTCTAAATAACTACAATAGAAAACGTCGCAAAGTGAATGATCGTGATGTGTTTTGTTGAAAACTGCTAAATATTTTGATTTATTGAATCTAGCAAGAACAGTGAAGCCCAGTGGCTGAGTGGCAGTGTATCGCGCTTCCACGTCGCAGATCTGGGGTTCGAATCCCGGGCTTGGCAAGACTCACCACCTGACCATAACATCTGCCCATGTACCTCGGGCGCCAGGGGCGTAGCTAAAGCCATATCAGCCTATCAATGATACGGGGCCCCTACATATGTAAGCAAATCATCGTGAAATTTTAAACGTGTCCAAAAAGGAGCCCCTAAAAAAATTTTGATACAGGGACCCCTTAGCACAAGCTATGCCAGTGCTAGGAGCCCAAGGTCACGAACAGTAGGTCTTGGCCCTCATGGGTGGAACACAGTGGTATTCGAAGCAAAAGTTTATTGGGTTCAATTCGAGAGGCATCATTTATTTTATGTTCAATGGTATGGTTTGCAATATTGTCCAAGATTAGCATTGTTAATAATTTAATTAATAATTTCAAATAAAAACAATTATTCTTTTAATTCTAAGCCCTGTAATCTGGATAACTCGGCCCCCTTGCAGGCCGAAAAAATCCCTCATGTAAACTTGTGCTCTGTACATTTTCAAATGCTCGTGTAGTAAATGCTCTGTGCCTTCATGGAAAAAGCATACTTCTTTTGTTTAGGGTATTGACAGTTTAGTTTACGTTCTGTTCCCAAGCAAACAATAAATACAAGTACAATACAATATTTTCTAAGGAAACACGTGTGTTTATTTCTTTTTTATCCCATTCTCGTTTAAGCATTTTCACAAACTCGACTACCCTTCAGTACACATTAGGCTAAGTTTTCGGGATTCTACTGAATTCCGAAATGGCAGAAGATGAATCTTTAAAAAAGTCGATTTGTGGGAATTTAGAAGTCATTTTTCAACAGTATTTCATACTGTTGTTGTGTTCAGCCAAAATTGACTCTTGCAACACTCTCAATCACTGATATTCTTATATTGTACAGATAGAAAATAGATTTAAAAATATACCAAATGTTACTTTTGATTTCATATGAATCTATATTATAAAAACCTTAGAAAAACATGAATTAGAAAATTGTTTGAAAAACTTCTTAAGCTTTATTATGAAGATGTAGTTGTGAAAACTTAATACAGAAAAATGGTTTGCTATGGGTTTGGATTTTGAATGAAAGGGATATAAATAATGCATAAGACATTACAATGAGAATTCTAAATACTAATTATAATGAGCTCTTTCTAAATGTGTTAGCTGTATTAAGACTTTTCTTTCACTGCCATTTGCTATAGCAAGGGCTGAGTGCATTTCCAGAAACTTAAAATTAATAAAGAATTATCTTCGGTCAAGAGAGCATTTGTGCAGAACGACTAAATGTCCTTGCTATATTACGCATCGGAGCAAAATTGCGCAAAAATGCAATTTTTCTGAAGTAATTAATGTACTAGCAAAAACAAAATCCTACATGAAATAAATATCCATTACTAATATATGTTCGTAATAGTAATTTTTTAATTGTACAAAAAAATTAGGGCCCCAAATATTTTTTTGCACCTAGGCGCCTTTTGTGGAGAACACCAACTCTGTCTATGCCGAGCCATATTAGATATAATGTTATTAATAAAACTCTATAAAAAATAAATAACAATATCAAATTGTTTGGCGTACATTTTCTTTGTAAAACAACGGGTATAAAAAGTGTTAAACAAAGGAAAGTGTATTTAAAGTGTTTATAAATCCAACCACAGTTTAAGGCTACACACTATCCTAAAAATCTAAATATACCAATTTCTATTTTTTCACTTTCTTATAGTCCACATCATTGTGAAGCTTGCCACCAAATTTCAGATCTGATAACAAATTAATTTTTTAGATTTATTCTGAGCTTAGGTTTTGGTTTCGGTTTCATTTTCTCAAGCCTTTTCCCACTCTTAAATTGAAGTAATTAAAAATATTTTTAGTACAATCAACTGTTTCAGTGTAAAATGATTAATAATTTCAATTTTCATTACTAAAATCATTTCTGCTTTATTATGCTTTGAGTATTTTGAGTTCTCATAGATACTTAATTCAGATTGATTTCAAGAACAATTTTTGTTTTAAAAAATAGTTTATATGTAATTTAGAAGCTTTATCATAAATTTTCTTCAGTTGAGAAAATGCCCTGGCTGAAATGTTCTCAGGTTGCTATTAGAGACGATATCTAGAAGGGAGGGGATACTATTGAAAATGATAAATCTAAAAACGCCCTCAAATGATACTACAATTAGACTTCCGAATACAGGTACTCTGACTATGCATTGTATATAAAACTGAATATTTCCATCATGTAACAAACTCTATTCTAGTAAACATACTCTAGTAGTGAATTGTAGTATTTTAAAGTCTTACAACAAATATTCAAACTTGCTAAACAGCCCCAATTTAAAACTGAAAAAAAATTACATTTTATGCACAAACCTGGCGATTTTTAGCTTAAGTTAGTAGCTTTATTATTGTGTACATAAATGCTTTGTATTCCAGAACCTTTATGAAAATATTAGATTAATATTAAGCTGAATAACTTGTAACAAATGCTAGCAATATTATGCAAAAATATTTTTTTAATTAGAAAAAATGTTTTTAGTCATATTTGATTAAAGCAGTGTTTTAATGCAGAAAATATATTTGGAAATAACATATTAAAACATTTTATAGTTTTACGAGCATTATAAGTTTTTGTTTTATGCTTTTACAAACTTTAAATGCGTTTTTCTCAGACTTATAATCTTGAAGATGTAATTGTTTTCTAAGCCCTAAGGCTTTTTTTCTGTTCGAGATAGAATCCTGAAATTTTTTATGTAACTCGCAAAAATATGCTTTATAAAAGTTACTATGGATTTACGTCTGAAATCTTTAGTTACTTTTTTTTAAAAATGCATAAGTTAATATTTTTAAAAAGTTCGTAGTTTTTTCATGTTTAGCTAGAAACACTGGCGTAGCTAGCTCTGAGGGGGCCTTGTATCAAAACTCCTTTGGGGTCCTTTTTTTAAATATGGGAGCCCTGTTAATGGAACTGTAGTTACACATGTTGTGGCCCCTGTAGCTTTGGGACCCCGTATCATTGATACGGATGATACGGCGGTAGCTATGCCCTTGGCTAGAAAAATAACTATTAAAACTCAACAAGGGAATAGGTTTTCAAATCCATACTAACTTCTGCTTACAATAATCCAAGAAACATAATAGCTTAAAATGACAAAAAAATTCAAAAATTGAGCATTTTATAAAAGTTTGAAAAAACTTTAAAAATTCTTAATTTTTTTAATTATGAAATATTGGCTTGTTAAACTAATTTTTTACTTACAGAATCAGCTTAATAATATAATCTAAATATAAAACATAAATTATTTTTACTGTTACTGTCTCCAAAAAATTTTTTGAAAAAGGGTACTGTGTAGTCTTAAGGGCTATTCGAAAATTCGGATTCGGATACTGACTTTTGAGAATTTATTATTATTATTATTATTTTATTTATTTATAATTTTTTAAAATAGAAGTTTAATTTAAAACACCTAGAAAGTTAGGTGGTTAAAATAGCTTGTGCATGCATAACGGAAAATGTTAAAAAATCTGTTTTACTTAAACTGCGTTTTTTTCCAAATTCCGTTTTTTATTAGCGAATCTACACATAAACCTAATCCTTTACTTTAACTCAACTCAGTGGTGCAACAGCCCATGAGGGCCAAAGACTATTGTGCCCATATCAGTATACGTGACCTTGGACCCTGAGAGGCATGAGCAGATTATTCAGGTCAGGTGGTCAGTCTAACGTGAAACCATTGTGTTAAGTTCCCAAGCAAGCTTGGTACCCATTTATCGACCCACTGAAGGGAAAGGCTGAGCCGACCTTGCGCAGCCCGGTCTTTGTACCTCGGACTTGTGGTGTGGAAGCGCAATGGACTACCACTCACCCACTGGGCTTCAACCCTGTACTTTAACACAGTGTTTCTCAAACTGTGGGGCGCACCCCCTGGGGGCGTGGTAACCCTGAGAAGGGGGCGCGGGCATATTGAAAAGAAAATGTTTAAAAAAATTATATTTTGGAATGAAGTAAAACAAAAAGCTTTCTGACATAATAAAAAATTACACATTTACACTGACATAATTTATTTTTATCATCTGGTGATCATCAAAAATAGAGAAGATTCCACCTCAAACTCTCATTAGCCATCTTTGATCCTATAACCAAATTAAAAAAATATTTGTTTGCTTTGCTGTAATCCCACGATGAGAGATTTTTTTATATTACGTTTTTTTAACCTAAAATATTGCTTTAGCTTACCTTCGAACTTACTGGTATGGTTATCTCCCTCGTTTTTTTTAGAAAAGTTGTAAATAATATATTTCTGTTTCACCTTTTTCCATGTGAAAGAGTTTTAGGATATATGGATAAGAAGAGTTTTATGATATATATGAATAAGCATATTGAGCACTTTAAAGAATTATTTGGCCAAGATTTATTTTTAAGAGTATTCTGAAATATATAATGCATATAATGAAAAACGTTTTACACAATTATTGTTTAGAACATGCTACACTTTCCCATGAACAATTTTGCGGGTTTGATTGCTGCGTTGTACGACTTATTATGATTTATAAATGTAAATTAGCAGAATATTTAAAAAAATGGGCATCTGTGATCCCTATTGAAGGAATTTAAAACTGATCAAGCAATTCACGAACCTACTGAAATAATGCATATTAATCAAGATAGCGAAAGTAAATATCAGAAAAGCGTTAGACATGAAAACTTTGAGTTGATTTGAAATTTTCAAATGCTGCCTAAATATCTCTAAGAAGAAGAGTACGAAGCCATAGTGTAGTACTTCGCTTGTCAAAAAGACACAAGGAAGAAAAGTTCAAAATGCTATTTGTAGAACATCAAACGACAGTAAAACTACAATAACGTGAACAAAATATGACAGTTTTGCTGGAAAATAACATTCCTGTGTTGTTAGCGAAAAGTGTCTGTGATTTATGTCCTTTATTAAAGACACGCACATTTGGAACATTTTCTTTAGTTTTATTGGATTTTTTCTCAAATTTTCAAAGAAAAATTGAAAAGTCCTTGAAAGTAGGTAAGTATATTTTCTCATAGTTAGATTATTCACTGGAATTGTGATTTTTATCGTGTATAGTAAAAATAATTATAAAATAAATTATAGTTTTAAAACAAACTAAAAAACACGCTTTTATAGTGAATAGAACTAAAAAGTTATATATATATATATATATTATATATATATATATATATATATATATATATATATATATATATATATATATATATATATATATATATATATATATATTGTTCATATTTTATTAGTTGAATTATTTTTTAATATTTTAATTCATCATATGTAATTCTTTCCTTTCCTCTTGGTACGTAGTATGACAGACTACAGGTGAAGGTTGCCTAGCCCCAAAACATGTTTAAACCTGCAATCCTGGTTCCTAAGGCCAGGAGTTTGTCATTGTACTACTGTACCTTTTCTTCCTATTTATAGTTATCTTAGGTTTATAACTATCTGTATATTTTATATTTTCGTTTATATATGTGTGTGTATATATATATATTTATATTATTTTATATTTTGTATATTTATATTTTATATATATATATATATATTTATATATATATATATATATATATATATATATATATATATATATATGTAGGAATGGATGTGCACATATCGTATCCCTCCTATATTCATTAATGACGTAATGCCAAGAGAGCGCCACCTATCTGACAAGGCGGTTCGAGGATAACGAGTAAACCAGACTCGAATAGAACGATTGCGCGGGAGACGACCGAGAGAAGCGACGGCGATGAGACGATGACGAGGGCGCTGGAACGAAACGCCTCGTGGAATCCAACGATCTAATGATGTTTCGATTACTTTTTACTAACTTTTAGCCCTCCCTTGTAAATAATTCCCCTTAATAAATGTATATTTAACTCAATCTGGCCGTTGTCACTCTCTATATGGAGGCTCGGCCTTTCCCTTAACTTAAAATCCCCTAGAAAACCGAAGTAAAAGGACGATGACGATGCAAGATAAGTGAATTTATTCAATGTGTTCTTCAATGTGTGTTGGACGATTTTATTCAAATTCAAGTGCATTTATTCTTCAAAGCGTTTTTCAACGTGTGTTTGACGATTTATTTCAAGTGTTGTGTGAAAGTTCACGATTCTGAAGATATTTATTTATTCGATAATTTTGCCGACACATCAAGATTTTCTTCAACACTATTATACATTCATGAAAGTTAATATTCAACAATCAGGACGTTGTATGCAAAAGTTTACCGTGAGTTTTTTTTTCCATTGTTTTTTACAAACTCTCAGTGATTGTGAAAATATATTTTGAAACTGCTAATGTGACTGTGATACGATATATTTTTTTTTAACTTGTACAACTGCTACTAGTGACATTTTATTCTAGACTTTAATCTTTTCATAGCGTATTAATTTTTTTTTTCTGTGTTGAAATATTTTACTCATATATCATTTTAAGTGATCTGCAAATATTTCTATATTTTACGTATTTTCGTTCAATTTAAGTGATTTATTATGTCTTACTTAACACTGAATGATATCCCAGTTATCGCGCAAGCTTTGAAATTTGGCAATACGCAAAATGTAAAATTATTGTATTCTGTTGTTTTTAACGATCACCCATTCAGTAGGACCTCTAGAGAACAATTGCGAAAGTTTACGGGTTTCGCACAAGATTTTGATATTGAAGACTACTCCGCCGTTATTTTAAAAAAATTTAACCTACCCGATTTAATCTGTTTAGCTAATTTTTTACAACTAGAAACAAATGGAACTGCCGAAGAACTTTGTAATAATATTTTGTTTTCACTAGCTGATTTATCCGCTTTTCATAATAAATTAAATACACGAGATGTAGAAGAATGCCCCCCGCGGGATGCAGAAAATTCCTTTGCTTCCCCCCCACTTTCTACAGACAGGAAATCGGCTGACGCACTTAACCAAATTAATGAGTCAGCTGTTCCCTCTATTTCGAAAAACGATTTATCGTGGCTTTTTGTTAAAGATTTACTTCTAACTCTTCGTTCTTTCAGTGCAGATGACTCATACTCAATTGAACATTTTTTTCTGATGTGGAGGAAAATTTAACGTTTTGCTCAATAACCGAACAACAAAAAATTGTTTTTGTAAAACGGCTTTTGACAGGAACTGCAAAATTATTTATTCAATCTCAGCGTGGTATAAACTCTTACAGTTGTATAAAAACATTACTTATTCAGGAATTCGGAAAAAAAATTAAATCAAGCTCAATTGCATAAGGAATTACAACATAGAAAAATGCGGCCTAATGAAACGGTATTCCAATATTTAGTCGCTATTCGGGAATTAGCGAATCGAGGTCAAGGGTTTCTCGACGAAACTTCAATTATGGAATATTGTATTAATGGATCCCCGATTCTCCTTCAAATAAGCTAATATTATATGGATGTACAACAATTCAGGAATTTAAAGAAAAATTAGGAATTTATGACAAAATATTTCAAAATAAAAGCAAAAATCACTCTTATGATACGTCGCGTAGTCCAAACTTTAGTAGCCAACGCCGTGATGTTGAAAGTACACTTCATAAACATCGAAATGATAGATATCAAAATTCAATGCACCAAAGCCTAATTCAAAATTTGAGAATAAAAATTTCAGAGATAGGAATCACGTAACTTGTTTTTAATTGTTCGGGATCCGGTCATATTTCTAAATTTTGCCCAGATAAACATCGTGGTCCAAAGTGTATATTATGCGAAAATTTTGGCCATAAATCTGATGCTTGTCCTCAAAAAAATATCCCTTCTTCTAATAATGTTGATGAAATTACCCCATTAACTACTATGTGTAAAGAAGTTAAAATTTTATCTAAAAAAATATTATCTTTAGTTGATACCGGAAGTCAAGTAACCTTAATGAAAGAAAGTGTATGGAATCAATTAGGCTCCCCTTCTTTAATAAATAGTGGTAATATACTAACTGGTTTTGGCCTTTCAAAAACCCATGTAATTGGTTCGTTCAACTCAACTGTTTCAATTGACAACCAAGACTTTCCTGTTAAAATTAATGTTTTCCCCAACCACTCAATGAACTTTGATATTATTATTGGTTGTAATCTAATTAAACAAGCTAATTTGACTATCACCCCTGATAGTGTTATGTTTTCTAAGCTACAAAACGAAGTATCCGACGCTTCTCCACAACCATTTGTTTTCGCAATTACTGACGACATTCCTAAATTTGATATTGGCCCTGAAATTCCAAAACAAACTCGTAATGATGTTGAGGCATTACTCGTATGTTATAGGCCGAATAAAATTAAAACGACGGATATTGAGTTAAGCATTACCGTGACGGACGATAAACCAATTTATCATTCTCCAAGACGGTTACCTTTTACTGAACGTGATATAGTAGATAAACAAATAGATGAATGGATACAAAATGGTGTTATTGAACCATGTTCATCTGCTTATGCTAGCCAAGTCCTAGTAGTCCGCAAAAAAGACGGCAGTCCACGAGTCTGCATTGATTTTCGAAAATTAAATCGTGTGTTAGTTAAGGATCACTATCCTCTGCCCCTCATTGAGGATATTTTAGATAAACTTCAGGATACTAGAGTTTTCAGTACCATTGATTTACGTAATGGTTTTTTCCATGTGCCTGTTAACAAACAGAGTCGCCCATATACCTCCTTTGTAACACAAAATGGTCAATTTCAGTTCCTTAAAATGCCTTTCGGACTCTCTACATGCCCTTCAACGTTTCAACGTTTTATCAATACAGTTTTTCGTGACTTAGTTGTTCAAGGAATTGTTCTCCCTTACATGGATGATATAGTTATCCTTGCTAAAAATGAATCTGAGGCTATTGAGAGACTCAAAAATGTTCTTCAAGTGTCCAGTGATTACGGATTGAAATAAATTTTGATAAATGTCAATTTCTGCATAGGAAAATTGAATTTTTAGGCCATATTATTGAAAATAATAAACTTTTTCCTTCCCCTTCTAAAACTAAATCAGTTGTCAATTACCCCGAACCAAAAGCAACTAAAGAAGTTCAACGCTTTTTAGGTCTCACTGGATATTTTCGTAAATTTATCCCTGCTTATTCTGTAATTGCTAAGCCACTTAGTGCTCTTTTACGTAAAGATACTCCTTTTAATTTTTGATGTAAAACAAAAAGCTTCCTTTGACGAGTTAAAACGTTTGCTCTGTCAGAAACCTGTCTTAGGTATATATCGACAAAATTGTGAAACCGAAATACATACTGATGCATCAATCGACGGACTTGCTGCTGTTTTATTACAAAGATTCCCCGATGATAATTCCTTACATCCTATATATTACATGTCTAGAAAAACGTCCGAAACGGAGAGAAAATATACCAGCTACGAACTCGAAGTTTTAGCAATCATAGAAGCTCTCAAAAAATTTAAAGTGTACATTTTAGGAATGCCTTTCAAAATAATTACTGATTGTAATGCATTTACAAAAACTATGAGTAAGAAAGATCTAAACACACGAATCGCGCGTTGGGCCCTGAATTTACAAGATTATGATTAAACCATTTTACATCGCTCTGGCTCACAAATGGCCCATGTCGACGCTTTAAGTAGAATACAGGTTTTAACAAACCAGTGTAATGATTCTATTGTGCATAGGATAAAAGAATCTCAAGAGCTGGACCCACACATTCTTTCCATAAAAGCTCTTCTTCAAAAGGGTCCATATGATAACTACTGTATTAAAAATAATATACTATATAAATTTATTGACGGTGCCGAAGTCCGTGTTATTCCCGACGAGATGCAGCATCACTTTATCAAAAATGCTCACGACAAAGGACATTTTTCAGTTAAAAGAACTCTAGAACATATAAAAAATAAATATTTTATACCGCAACTTCAATCCAAAATTGAAAAATATATTTCTAATTGTGTAACATGTATATTGAAAAATAAAAAGTCTGGTAAACAAGAAGGATTTCTCCATCCTCTTGTCAAAGATGATATACCACTAAATACATACCATATCGATCATCTTGGTCCTTTAGCAACTTCAAATAAAAACTACAAATTCATTTTAGCTGTCATTGACTCTTTCACTAAATTTGTTTGGTTATACCCCACAAAAACTACATCTACTTCTGAGGTAATAAAAAAATTAGACATTCAAAAAACTACATTTGGAAATCCTCGTTTTCTTATCACTGATCGTGGAACTACTTTCACTTCTGACGAATTCCACACTTATTGTTCGGAACAAAAATTACACTTCACCATATTACTACAGGTTTGCCACGTGCTAATGGTCAAGTAGAACGCATTAATCGAACAATTATTCCTGTCTTATCTAAGATGTCAGAAGACGATCCCACGAAATGGTTCAAACATGTTCCTTCACTACAAGAAGTCTTAAACTGAACATTCCAACGAAGCATTAACACCACTCCTTTTGAATTACTCTTTGGAACACAAATCAATAACAAGACTGATTTGCGCATTCAACAATTAATCGACGAACAACTACAACTCGAATTTAATGAAAACAGAGAACTCCTACGTAAAGCGGCAAAAACGCAAATACTTAAAGTGCAAAATGAAAACAAAAAGTCTTATAATCTTCGACGAAAATCTCCTTATTTATACAGTGTTAAGGACTTAGTTGCTATTAAAAAAACGCAACAAGGACCTGGACAAAAACTCTGCAATAAATTTATCGATCCATATAAAATAACACAAGTAAAACCTAACGATACCTACAACGTCGAAAAATGTGGAAATTTTGATGGCCCAACCAAAACAAGTACTTGTGCCGAATACTTGAAACCATGGCCTAACAAATGAATGTTACATTACGAACGCAAACTTTAACTTTAACATTTTTTCGACATTATCACCATACTCAAGATTGCTTTGTATTGTTTGTCTTCTTTCCATCTGTATACCTATTTTTTTTATTCTTTATTATTAGTTTTGATTTTCTGATACATATTTGTCTGTTTTAATAATTGTTTTATTTGTAAGTTTATTTCCTCTAGCTTTTCAGTTTTATTTCATGAAATTTTGAAATACACTGTATTTTACATGCGAGGACGCATGCTTGGTCGTGATGGCCGATGTAGGAATGGATGTGCACATATCGTATCCCTCCTATATTCATTAATGACGTAATGCCAAGAGAGCGCCACCTATCTGACAAGGCGGTTCGAGGATAACGAGTAAACCAGACTCGAATAGAACGATTGCGCGGGAGACGACCGAGAGAAGCGACGGCGATGAGACGATGACGAGGGCGCTGGAACGAAACGCCTCGTGGAATCCAACGATCTAATGATGTTTCGATTACTTTTTACTAACTTTTAGCCCTCCCTTGTAAATAATTCCCCTTAATAAATGTATATTTAACTCAATCTGGCCGTTGTCACTCTCTCTATATATATATATGTAAGGATAATTAAATTAGATTAAAAATTAAATTCCCTATCTAGCACTTGACTCATCTTTCTCAGTTTCCATCTATCAAACTAATCACCCATTTATTTCTTCCGAACATAGCCAATAAACATGTCTAATTCCAGATCGTTAGATTTAATAGTCAACATATGTCAGCATTAACTTGCAAGCAACCTCTTCAAAGCAGCGATACTTACCATATGTTTTTCAAGTGTTATCCACTTGAAACCACCACCATGGCGTGTTTTTTCCTCCCTGCTCAGTGTCAGAACAGATGTACAAATGAAAGAATAAAGGTCACCTTTTCACTTTTCTAACTTTAATCTGACATATATATATATTACTTAAAAGTAACATCCACAAAATTTAATACTTATACTGTTAATTTGTACGGTTTATAATTATGATCGTATTGTAGCTTTAGCGCCAAAGTGCATTATTAGTGCATTCAATACATTATTATTTTTAGGGGGCGATAAAAATTATGATTGAATATTGGGTCACCAGTAGTGAAAGATTGAGAAGTTCAAAAACTTTCGGCTTCCGCACGGAAATATACGTAGATTTACACACATAGAGGAGTTTCTAAACATTTAATTAGTACTAATAAAATATACCTAAATGTCAGAATTGGATCTGCTGCAAAATCTTCTAATGTAATTTATCCAATAATTTTTCATTTAAATTTTGAAAATATGTATTATCTTTCATTGATAATTCATTTTAATTAATAATCTTACATTCTGCTACTATGACAAAACGCTAGTTTCAAAACTAAGTATAAAACAAGTAATAAAAAAAAGAAAATTAAGTCAATTCCTACTTAGATAAACAAAGAAAAATTTTATTCCAGCTACTTTTTATTAAATAGTTAGAGCGAATATAAAAATGTACATGCATATGACAGAATCAGACTATTAAGTAGTAATCAATTTTTATTAATTATCATTTAAGTATCGTATTGTCATCCAAAATCGTATCGTATATTGTATATAAAATTTCAGTTCAACTGAAAAAACTTTTAAAGTTTTGACCCAAGTCGCTAAAAATGAAACCAACGTGGCTGTATCTGTAATTCTTAAAATAATTAGTTTCAGTCGATTAATTTTAATTAATTATAGTTAAAATATCGTATTTTTACCCAAACCAATCATGTATAGAAAATTTCAGCTCAAATGAGTGCCTTAAAATGTGAGAAAAAAAACTTTTAAAGTTTTGACACAAGTCGCCAAAAATGATGTCATCGTGGCTGTATCTATAATTCTTTGAATAATTAGTGTTAATCATTATTTTTTATTAATTATAATTAAATTACCGTTTTGTCATCCAATATAATTGTGTATATAAAATTTCAGCTCAATTGAGCGCTTTAAAATGTATTTATTAACGATTGAAAATTTGAACAAGATATAGGGAGACTGTGAACTAATAGTAGGAATTGAAAAAAATAGCTTTATTTCGGAATCGCTTGATGAAAAAAAAATCTCTCTCTGAAGAACAGAAAACATATTTTAAATAAGTTTTGTAATTAAAACGATCACTTAAAATATATTTCCTGAGCTAATATTTCTAGGCCTAATGTACATACTAATGGAAAAGATTATTATTAAATACACGCAATTTATCGACAGATTTAATAATGTATTAATGAACTAAAAATCTAGAATAAATATAAGAAAAGAAATAATAAATAAGTATAAAAAATAAAACAATTAAAAAAAAGTGTCACAAAATTGAATTTTAGGGAACACATAGTATACACAAATAAAAGTGCATAGATAATATCAATTTTTTTCCTTTCCTTCAAAATCAATTCTTTTCATTTCAATCTAAACTTTAATAGTAAAGGAAAAATAATTATACACTATTAAATTTTATAAAGCATAAATACTTCATACTTAAACGTTATAACATAATCACTATTTGTTTATATTTTTTATATGTGAAATTACGTATTCTTACTTTATAGTTATTCGAATTCCTTAACTGTTACAATAGAAGTTGTATGTTTTTTTTAGTTTTGCCATCAAGTGACCTAAATGTTTTTCTTCCGTTTTATTTTTAAAATGATTTCAATTTTTTATTTCCGTATTCCTCTTCATTTCGCTTTAAATTCCTTATTTCCGTTTTGCCATCTAGAATTAATATTTTTATTTCCGTTTTGCAATCTAGAATTAATATTTTTATTTCCGTCTTACTATCTAGAATTAATATTTTTATTTCCGTTTTGGTATCACTATGATTATTTTATTTTCCACATTGCCATCAAAGATATAAATTTATATTTTCCGGTTTGCCAACACGCTAAAATTTTTTTCTCCTGCTTCTCTATTCCTATAAAAAATTTTTCCCTAATTGCTAACGCAATTATCTTTTCTTGTTACAATTTGCAGAAATAAAATTTTTTTTCCCTTTAAATAAAATAATTTTGATAAAGTAATAAAACTGCATCTCGTTTGCAATTATATTTTTAAAACTAGAATCACGAATTTAAATCACCCCAATCCTTTTTTTTTTATAATTATTTTATTGTACACGATACAAATAGTGATTCCAGTGAATAATTTAATTAAGAGAAAGTTTATATACCTACTTTCAAGGACTTTTCCATTTTTCTTTGGTAACAAACAGTTTTGCCAGAATAAACGATTTCGTAATCTTTGTGTCCCGTGCGACCACTTCCGGGTAAAAAGTATATTCATTATGATAATATGTATGTTACTGTTAAAAAAATTGTGTAAAACCTTTTTCATTATGCTTTATATGTTTGAGAATAGCGCAACAGAGAAATACATTACTTACAACTTCCCTAAATGAGAAACAAACACATAAGAGAGGGTTCACAACTAAATGTACCAATAACTTAGAAGATCAAACAGATTATACAGCTATAATGTGCGGTACTTCAAAAATAATGGCAGTGATGAATTTTTTATGTTCCTAAATTTTTTCCATTCTGGGTCTGGGATCTGTTTTTTCTCCGAAAGAGTAGTATGATAGGTTAAAAAAAGCGCAATAAAAAAATCTCTCATCATAAGATTACAGCAAATCAAATAAAAATTTTTTTATTTGGTTATAAGATCAAAGATAGCTAATTAGGTATTGAAGAAGTTTTTATTTTTGATAACTTAATATCGCGCGCGCGCTTATAAATTATATCACAGTGAAAGTGCTTTTTGTATTATGTCTGAAAGTATTTTGTTTTAATTCATTCCAGTAAATTAATTATTTTTAAATTTTTTTATTTTCGATATGCTCGCGCCCCCAGGGGGCGCGATAAACCTACAAGGGGGCGCGAGCATATCGAAAAATAAAATATTTAAAATAATTTATTTACTAGAATGAAGTAAAACAAAATACTTTCTGACGTAATAAAAAAATATACAAATTCACACGGAAATAATATATATATATATATATATATATATATATATATATATACATATATATTATCTGCGATTTTACATCATCAAAAATAAAAGCTTCTACTTCAAAATCTCATTTTTTAGCTACCTTTGATACTATAACCAAATAAAAAACGTTTTATTCAATTTGATGTAATCCCATGATGAGAGATTTTTTTATTACGTTTTCTTTTCAAAGCGAAAATGCTACTCTTCCAGAGGAAAGACAAAACCCAGACCCATAATCAAAAAAAATTTTTAGGAAGATAAAAAGTTCATCACTGTTATATATTATTGCTATCAGCTGTAGGCAGCAGAATGTATTTGCTGCGGTTCGACCTTCGAGCTTATACGGTTAGTTGCGTCCCTGCTCTTATGTATTTGTTTTTTCATTTAGGGAAGTTTGAAGGATTACTAAGCCAAGCATAATGAAAAACGTTTTACATCATTTTTTGGAACATCCATATTGTAATAAATACATTTTTAATCCGGGAGCGGTCACGCCGAGCACAGAGTGCACGAAATCGTTAATTCTGACAAAACTGTTTAATTGTTACCAATGGCCCTGACACTATTCTCCTGTTTGACAATCTTAACGTGAACTAAAATATATTTATCACATATCTCCCTCTTTTTGGGAGTGACAGACGTTTTTTACGATCTTAAGGTACTTGTTTTTGTCTGAGTTCCCGGCGTGATAACTTTTTTCCGAAATATTTTCTGTGTCCTTGAAAGTAGGTGAGTATATTTTCTCTTAATTAAATTATTCACTGGAATTACGATTTTTATTGTGTACTATAAAAATAAATATAAAAAAAGGATTGGGGTGATTCAATAACCCCGCTCGACCATTAGTATCGAGTGCGCGCCTGCTCCAGGATTAAAACATGTTGAAGTCTTTTCGCTTTAAAAATATTAAAAATAATACAATTATTCTTCATCAGAATTTTTTTTTATTGTTCATTATTCAACATCAATTCTAAATGCTGATTCTTTGAGGCTTAAAATTACAGTTCGCTTAAAACTAATTATAATTTGAGCAATCACTTAAAAAAAAATCATTTTACATTTTTGTAAACATTGTCGCACACTTGGCTTTACTCTCCTTACAATTAAGCGATTTTATCAATAATCTTTTATTTTCTTATAAATGAACTCGTGCAAAGAGCGGGTATTTCACTCGGTATACTTTGAATGTATCAGTGCTGCACAGAGTATTTTATAACTAATTAATCAATACTAAATTAAGAACAAGTTCAATAAGTATTAGCGACTTCCATGGGCTTGTCTTACAGAGCAAAGTTTTTCAAAGGAATGCTTATGATTAGAAATTGACCCTCTGAGTTCTTTTTCTACATTTAGCTGGTATCTATATTTTGTCTTCTAAGCAGCCACCACATTTTGCAATATGTTCCAATTTAAAAATTAGAGAAAGGAAAAATAACATAATAATTATCCTATTACTTTTTTTTTTGCTTAAAAGTAACATATACAAAATTTAATACTTATGTCATGAATTTGTACGGTTTATAATAAAGATTGTTGCTTTAGCGTCAAAGTGCATTATTATTGCATTCAGTACATTACTAATGTATAAGGGGGGCGCGATAAAAATTGTGATTGAAAAGAGGGGCGCCAGTATTGAAAGTTTGAGAAGCACTGACCTAATGTAAATATTAAATAAAAGTTTTGCTTCTGTATTTTGACAACCGTTAGTATTGTATTTTTTGTGTGGAATAAAATGTTTGATTTTCGAATGGCTGGATATTTTATCGCTCTTAGAATCCAGAATTACTTTTAAGGTTTTGATTTTTTTAAAAGTTATTTTGCCTTATTGAACTGCAGAACCAGATACGCTGCTAGCGTAACAGTTATTTATTTGCTAGTGACGAGGACGGCACCTGAACAAGCACCACTCTCTCCTAACTAACACATCACACCAACGGGAGGACGTTTGAGCTCTCGACAGATTTAACGTGCATCGTTGCCCTACAAGGTGGGTCTTTAGTGGTATTGGGCTCGAACTCCTGACATGCCTGCCATGATCCGATACTTTGACCACTCGGCTTCCACGATCACAAAAGGAAACCAGAAATTTACCAGTAACTGTTCCAACTTTTGATTGCCATTAGAGGAAACTAGTATTGCACATTATTTTTTTCCAGTTTCTGTTTTCTGTTAAGCTAGCAAAAGAAAGCGCATTCAACCTAAACCTATGAGCATATTTCTACTGATAAATAAAAAAAACTGCATAGTAAAATGCAAATACTGTGTAAAGATCGTTGACTTATTTCAAAATAAGTAAAAATAAATAAAAATTTAGTAATTAAATAAAATAAATTCATTAAAAAATAATTAGTAAATAAATAAAAATTTAGTATGATAAATAAAAGACAAAATACTGTTTCATTGCTGAGTTTCCACAACATCTCAACTCTGTAACATACGCAAGAAATTGAATCAAAATGGAGGCTGACATCTGTTAGAATGCGCCATGTTTTTGTCTTACTATAGAATCATGCCCGTTTAATTTTTATTTGTTGATTCAAGTGTTTCAAACTCTATTTAATTCAAGGTTTGATGTTATTCTTATTTGGACATAAATTTGAATTGTAATAATTGCATGTATTAATTTTATGCAGCTGTGCTGCGTTTTGTATTTAATTTTATATGCACTACAGGAATAAATTGCTTTTAAATACTGTACACATTTGTCAAAATTTATTTGTCTGCTCTTGTTCATGGAAATTAAAATAATTTGTTGGAAAGTAAGTGCTGTTATATATATTTTTTTATTTTGTTTTGCAATAGATGTGGCACGAAGCTAGAAAGCAAGAGAAAAAGATTCGAGGTATGATGGTTGATTATAAAAGAAGGGCTGAAAGAAGAAGAGAATATTATGAAAAAATCGTAAGTAATAGCTAGAAACAAAACTGAAGAGGGTGAAGTGTTTGATATACCAATTTTGAGATGATTCATCTAGGATTTTATTTATAATCGATTGTTAAGAAAGTTCTGTATCACAAGAGATGACTACTATATAGTATGTTTTGTGTCGATCAGAATTCAGTTCGATATAGATTAGTAGAAAATTTAATGTTAAGCTCAACCAATTTTAAATATGTTCCTAAAAGATATTTATGTATGTTCATTTATAATCGATTTTTGTTGTTAAACTATTTTTTGAAATTGCTCATTAATTCACAGTTTTCTAAAATGTTTTTTTCACACAATTTTTTTTGCTTTGAATAATTTATTTTCTTTGGGAAATTTTAAAATGAGAGCAGTGGCAATATTGTTTCTTTGATAATTTTTGGAGTTGGAGACAGGGCTGCGGTAGCCCAGTGGTCAAGGTATCAGATCATGGCAGGCATGTCATGAGTTCGAGCCCAGTACCACTAAAGATCTGCCATGTAGGGCAGTGATGCATGTTAAATCTGTCGAGAGCTGAATGCATGTTAAATCTGTCGAGAGCTGAAATTTCCTCCCGTTGGTGTGGTGAGGTAGTTTGGAGAGAGGGGGTGCCAGCTCGGGTGTTGTCCACGTCACTTGACCATGGTTCAAAAATACGTAGTCCGTCGTCAAAAGCCCTCGTGTAGTGCAATGTTAACATTCACTCACTCGGAGTTGGGAGACCTTTAAAAACTTGTTAAGATTATGAAAGCATTTTTTTTTTGTTTTAAGTTGTCAGATTCATTAAGAATTTATGGAGCCTATTCAAAAATCACCAGGGATCAAATTATGAGATGGCTATATAATATCTCTGCATGGAATTGAGTATTCTGAGTAAATTACTATTCTGTACTTCTTTATTTAGAAACGTTAATTTGACTAATAATAGTAATTACCTGTGATTTTTAAACTATTTTTCATTTTTATCTATGGTCAGAAACGTACATATTTCACAAAATTTAACATTATAATATAAAATACACTTAGTAATTTATATTAAGTTCTGTTTTTATTTGAACATTGGTCTCGATATTTTTTGGGCGTTCTTATTTTTTGCACATGATTAAAATTATATTTTCTGAATGTGTTTGGACATACACATATGTTTATTGCTTGATGTACAGCAGGGATAGTGAACCAGTGGCATGCAACACAATATTTTTGGCACGCCAATGATCAAAATGGTTTGTATTTTATATAAAAATTTCAAAGTTCACTATGAAGTATTCTAAACAAATGCGAGTGATAGTTCGTGGGACAGCGAAAAGCACACTCATTTGTTATTGTCTTGCCTTAGCTACAACGTAGACTACAATTTCTTGTGATGTTTATGCATAGCATAGTCAATTTCATTGACACAACTGTATTGCAAAGTTTTTCTGTGTTATATGTACGATTTTTAACTGTTATTTGGTTGAATCCTAGGAGGACCCACTTTTGGTCGCCAAATTTTTTGTCGCCAAATTTTGAGCGATAAAGGTTACAATATGGTAACCTTTCCATTTCATCAGAAAATTTGGATTTTCAAATCACCGAAAAAAAATGGCAACCCTAAAAAAGTGCAACATTTTTCGCCTTTTCCGAAAAAAAAAACGTCATTTTGACATTTGACTTCGCTGGAGGTTGTTAAGAATGGCGTGTGAAAGGAAATTAGGGAAATTAGGAAAGTGAGGCTATGATATGTTTATTTGTGCTCCTGGGCACATAGGGGAAGAAAGAGACGTTAGAATGGTGTATGAAAGCTAATTTAATTGCTTCTCGTTATGAATGTTCGAGGTGTAAAAAAAAATATGCGTTTGCAAAAGCGAAAGGGAACGGTTGATGGCTACGAATGGCGTTGCCGCAAACAGTCGAAAGATAATCGCCACGACGTTGTTCGGAGTGTGAGAAAGGGCACTTGGTTTAGAGAAAGCAAACTTGCTATAACTATTATCTTGCGTTTGATGAGATATTGGTTTGGCAAGAGCATGAATGAGTTCGTGATGAATGACTTGAAAGTTAATAAGAATATGACAAAGTTAATAAGACATGTGGCGGCGATCTTACGATCACAAGTTGGTGAATGAGAATTTTCATAAATTCCTTGTATCCATCGCAAGGGTGTATCCACCAACAGATCATGACGAAATGCAAGCGTAAGGTAAGTGTTTTTTAACATTTTTTAAAATTGATTTCATGTATTTCTTCGATTTTATCCTTGCGAAACGCCCCTTTCGTCCTTTTTTAAAAATGTAAATCATGTTGTACACACTGGTTTTAGAATACTTTTTTAAAATGAATTTCATTGCTTTCTCCGTTTTTTTCTTTATATAATGATTAATTTAATGTATTCATTCGATTTCATCTTTGCGAAACGCCCATTTCATCCCCCCCTCCGCTGACGCATGCGCTTCCCAAGAGTTTTTCGTCATTGACGCCTTTTTGAAAACCTTCAATTTGGCGCTTTTTGGCGAAAAATTTTTGGTGCCAAAAACAGCAGTGGGTCCTCCTAGGATTTTACCGACCGTGAAACATGACATAATTTATAAAAATGACAAAGCGGTTAGTGTTTTATGTTCTGGAATAATGGTATGCAGAACTTCATTCGTAAAATGGTATTTTGAAACAAATCAAACCCTCTTGTCAAAAAGTGAATCACAACAAAAATAATTAATTGCTTAGAAACCATTTGGCAGATGACTCCAATTCAGCATGTATTCTACAAAACGTAACATCTTGCAATCCTAATATAAGTTATATTTGTCAACCGATCTGTAACAACAGAAGTCATATTAATGTTTAATTTGAATTACACATATAACTAAAACATTTATAACTATACAGTGCAAAAGTTGTTTTTTTCATAGTAAATAGAGTTTTGTGTTGTTAGTACTTAGTTTTATTATTTTCCCTATATAATTACAAGTCAAAATTATTTGAAGGCATGTCTATACCTCATTAAACACGTTTTAGAAAAAAATAAAACATTGATTCATAAAGGTTCGCCTCCCCTGATGTACAGTATTTGAAAATGTTGCTTATATGAGAAATGTGTTAAGATAAATTAATTCAAAAGTTTAAATATATATACAGTAGACTCTTGATAATTCGAAGTTGGAGGGACCAATGAAATGCTTCAAATTATCAAGAGTTCGAATTATCAAGAGGGTAGGAAAAAACTCAAAATACACGAAAAGTTTTTTTCTAACACATTTAAATTTAAAACTATGTAATAAAGCAACAATTGTAAATATTTTTTAAAAGTACATTTTATACAGTATAAAAATAAAACAGAAGTTAAAAGTCCTATATTAAAAGAGTACACTTATGTCTTGAAAGCAACTAATCCTTAACTAACTTAATCCTTTTTGTCGAAAAAATCTGTTATCTTTTTTTGCTTAAAGGCATTCAATCTAACTTTGTCAATATATTTTTCTAGAACAAATGAAGCCTGTAAAATGTCTGCATCAACATGATTTTGAAGGATTGCGTAGTTTGTTTAGTGACACTTTAACTTCTGACAGTTACCGGAGTCAACTCCCCCGATTCGTCTTCATCACTTTCTGTATTATTGTGGTCCAAAGCCACAATTTCAGCCTCCGATAGAGCTCCCCATACAGCAATGTCCGTGTAAACCAACATGTAGTAGTCAAACGTCAAATCTTGTCCTGGAAGAGCTTGGTTCAGCATTAAATTCAGTGAGTGTATCGTCCACATCAACCAGATTCGGCGAGGGGAAGCCTGACTTTTTAAAACAGCTGTGAATTGTCAAAGAAGTAACAGCTCTCCAAGCCTTGTCAATCATGATCAAAGCTGTTAAAATAGAAATAGTAGTTACATTCTGTTGATTTTAGAGGTTATCCAAAATGCTTTTAACGACTTCATGCCGATAAAAAGTCTTAAAATTATGTATGATGCCCTGGTCGAGTGGCTGAAGTTTTGAGGTTGAGTTTGGAGGGGAAAATTGAAGTTTCACACTTGATAAAGGTGGTGCGTTATTGTGCACAGTAGTTGTCTAAAAATAAGAGAATATGTCGTTTCTCTCTTTTCATATCAGAGTTCAGTGAGACCAACCATTCATTAAAGAGTTCGGTGGTCATCCATGCCTTGTTTGAGCGATATTCGGTTGGGAATGAGTTTATGCCCTTCAAACACCGAGGTTTTGCAGATTTTCCTATGACAAGAGGAGTAATCTTTTCTGAGCCATCCATGTTTACAGCCAGTAAAATAGTTAACCTCTCCTTGCTATGTTTCCTCCATGGCATTTTTCTTTTTTGAATGTTAATGTTTTTTCTGGCAAACATTTGAAAAAGAGTCCGGTTTCATCCGTGTTGAAAATGTTACGTGGTTCGTGCTCCTTCATTAGATCCAAAAGTGAGTTCTGCCTCTTAGAACAAGTAGGTAAAATCCTAGGAGGACCCACTGCTGCGCCAAAAATTTTTCGCCAAAAAGCGCCCAAATTGAAGGTTTTCAAAAGGCGTCAATGACGAAAACTCTTGGGAAGCGCATGCGTCAGCGGAGGGGGAGGAGGGGGGATGAAATGGGCGTTTCGCAAAGATGAAATCGAATAAATACATTAAATTAATCATAATATAAAGAAAAAAACGGAGAAAGCAATGAAATTCATTTTAAAAAAGTATTCTAAAACCAGTGTGTACAACATGATTTACATTTTTAAAAAGGACGAAAGGGGCGTTTCGCAAAGATAAAATCGAAGAAATATATGAAATCAATTTTAAAAAATGTTAAAAAGCACTTACCTTACGCTTGCATTTCGTCATGATCTGTTGGTTGATACACCCTTTGCGATGGATGCAAGGAATTTATGAAAATTCTCATTCACCAACTTGTGATCGTAAGATCGCCGCCACATGTGTCTTATTAACTTTGTCATATTCTTATTAACTTTCAAGTCATTCATCACGAACTCATTCATGCTCTTGTCAAACCAATATCTCGTCAAACGCAAGATAATAGTTATAGCAAGTTTACTTTCGCTAAACCAAGTGCCCTTTCTCACACTCCGAACGACGTCGTGGCGATTATCTTTCGACTGGTTGCGGCAACGCCATTCGTAGCCGTCAACCGTTCGCTTTTGCAAACGCATATTTTTTTGTACACCTCGAACATTCATAACGAGAAGCAATTAAATTAGCTTTCATACACCATTCTAACGTCTCTTTCTTCCCCTATGTGCCCAGGAGCACAAAGAAACCTACCGTAGCCTCACTTTAAAGTAATTTCCTTTTCACACGCCATTCTTAACAACCTCCAGCGAAGTCAAATGTCAAAATGACGTTTTTCGGAAAAGGCGTAAAAAAAATGTTGCACTTTTTAGGGTTGCCATTTTTTTCGGTGATTTGAAAATCCAAATTTTTGATGAAATGGAAAGGTTACCATATTGTAACCTTTATCGCTCAAAATTTGGCGACAAAAATTTGGCAACCAAAAGTGGGTCCTCCTAGGATTCAACCGAACAAGTATTAATGTCGACACTTGAGCTTTTCCTGCACATTTTTTTTGAAGACTATCCCATTCCTTTTCTTAAAATTTGTAAGCCATCCCTCGCTAGCTGAAAACTCGATTCCTAATTCTTTGGCGAATGCTTTAGGCTTTTTCTTCTATAAAGAACCAACCGCCCATGGGAATATTCTGTCCTCGACACTGTCTCATCCATGAAACTAAACACTGTTCAAGACGTGGAAAATTACCTTTACTAATGTGTTTTCTCACTCTTCTCGAAGATGCACTAAAGATTTTCTCTTTATTCTTCAGAATAGTGGAGCGAGCTCAGTGGGATTTCAAATGATTTGGCTACAACAACCTTCCTCTCACCTTCTTCAACTGATTCTATCACCTTTTGCTTTTCAGAAATTGTTAAGCACTTATACTTTTTAAAAGAAGACATGTCGTTCCCTTCGCGTGATAAGTCGACACTGAGGTGAGGTGTAAAGTAGTGGCCCAAGGTTTATAGAAATTAACAGGTAGGAAACGTAAATCACCACAACTTTAGTAAAATAATATTTTTAGTTTAAAATTTGGAATCTAAAATGAACACAAGGCGTATTCACAGTTCACACTCAGCTACGCGGTATACTTAATAGCAGGGGTCGACAACTATGGCATGTGGAGCAATTCTTAGTGGCACATTACTGCTCTTTTTTAAAAAAAATAATAGAATAAAGTTAAATCCCTCTCTCTCCAGTCTTTGCCTTGTACATTTTTATATAAAGGTTTTATTTCACGCTTTCAATTCTCTGCCATAAAACGATTCTGCTGAATTATCTTGGATGTAGTTTAAGTGCTTTATTTTAAAAAAAAACATCTGTTTTAAATGTTACTCATTATTAGTAATAAATACTCAACACAAATCAGAATTATTGTACAATACTTGTAAAAGGAAGCATCATTCATTACTGCACAGTGAATAAAAAAGAAAGCAATTTTTTCTTTATCCATCTAAAGCTTGGGTATCAACGGAAAAAGAAAAAACAGATGGCTTAGGAATAAATCAAAATTCTGCTTAGCAAATACCGGAAATATAATAAACAAAGTAGTTATTCTATCAACAAGCACAATTTGGACTGAATATAAGTTCAGTAAGAAAACCACTTGTGGGATAATTAGGTACAAGTAGTTAATCTAACTTCATAATATTGAAGGTTCGAATTATCGAGAGTTTTCTAAGATAACTTCGAATTATATCACATGTTGTAGTCTGGCCAACCACAAATTTTACTTCAAAATATTGAGAATACCAAAACGTATGGTTTTAGTTCGAAATATCAAGAATTTTTCTAGGGGCTGAGCATATACTTCGAATTAGCGAGAGGTTTGTATTATTGAAAGTTCGAATTCGCGAGAGTCGACTATATATATGTAAGCTAGTATTTTGAACAAATGAATAATTTATTTGACATTTTACTTGTGAATGGTAAACTTAAGTGTATTGATTTCTTATAATTTTATACATAGAAACAAGATCCTGCGCAGTTTCTTCAGGTACATGGCCGACCAGCAAAAATTCATTTAGATCCAGCAGTTGCTATTGCAGCAGATAGTCCAGCTACAATGTAAGTTTGTTTTACATTAAAAATGTGAATAATGGTTTAATAATGCATATTAATTACTTGTATTTAAGATAATAACTTAAAAATTAGTAAAGAATTGCTTTGGCAATAAAATTGCTAATGTGACTTAATGTTGAAAATTTACTTTTGAAACATTTTTTCCTAATAGGATGCCATGGCAAGGTCATGCGGACAATTTGATTGACAGGTTTGATGTTCGAGCTCATTTAGATATAATTCCTGAGTATAATCCTTCTAAGTAAGTTGGCATTCAAGTTATGTGTGCTCAAAATTTTTGTTGTGTAAATAATTTTAAGTAAGAATTTTTTAAAATAATGTGTGTAGAATTTTAAGAAAAATAAAATGAATTTTTTAAAAATAAGGAATATTTGTCTAAAATAATGGCATATTGATTGAAAGTCTATGATTTAAATACCTTTAAAACATCTTATGAGATATTGAAGTCTTTTTTTTATTTGAATTCAACTGAACTTTAATGCTCTAACTTGGCCTTATATAGAAGTTGTTTGTAAGAAATACCAGTTCTGCTATTAGAGCTGTCATTTAAATGGGATTCAAAGTAAAATAATCTCTTTCTCTAAATCTGTCTGTATAACTTATTAAACAATGTAGCTTCAATTATTCAAATCGCAATGTATGTATACCAATGTGCATATGTTTATTACTTAATTTAATAAATGTTTTTTTATTAGTACTTATTTCCTGTTAAACACAATACTTTATCTTAAGTTTTATAGTTGAAGTTAAAATATGAGTAGTTAATGCGTGTGTTATTAAAAGGATATATAGTGTTATAATCTTGGGTTAAAAGAAGTAAACAGTTTATATGGGTTTAAATTTTTATAGAGAAAATCATTATCGATTGGAAATTGCAGCCAAGCAAGAATTTAATTTAAATTCTTAAATTTGAGGTTGTAAGAACTAAATGATTTTATATTTTTTACTGTGTTATATGTTGTACATGTTCACATTTATCTGTTTTTAAATATAATTTAACTTTTTCTTTAAAATAAGGAAATTTATAGTTATATATACCATAACAGTGATTGCCTAACTTATAAAAGCTTCTGAGCTACCATACCATTTTTAAATACTGCCATTAGCTACCAACCAAAAAAGCTACCAACTTTTTCAAAAAAAGTTTTATCTGTTTATTGCCCATAAACTTACATTTCTAGTAAATATGAAATTCATTTTAATTAAACATTGTGTAACAAAGGAAGTTGAAATGAAATTGTGCATAAGTGATTGAAGTGTAGTTAGCAATAAACAACTGATGTAATAGATTTTTTATCAGATTTAACTTTAATGAAGCTTGGGACCCTTTTACTATCAACAATTTTTTTAATGTAGGGAGAGTAGGTAGTGGCTGCTGTTTGAATATAGTCTTCAAGTATTCATCTGCGAGTGTTTGTACTTATTTTTGATAAATATCATACCTGAAATAGAAATCTTGCACAGATATGTAGAGCTAAACCTTGCATTTTTTTTTATGAGACATACCTTGACCAAAATTGGATATTTTCCCTTTAGGAACAGGAGGACAAATGTTTTCAGATCTTAAAGAAAGTGATTTTGCAGATAAATTGTGCAAACCAGTTTAGCTTCTACTCCACCAACATAGTATTGTCTTGAAAATCAAAATGCTCCATGAAACAAGTAGTGAACTCCTCAATCTCTATAAAAGAAATCTTCAGCATCAATCTCTATTGGAAAACTGTGCAATAATTGAAATCCTTTTTAAAAATTCGAAGCAATTGAATTAACTTGTTTAAATCTGAAACTGGGAAAAAATAGCATGGATAGCAAAGTCAATTTTAAGTGTAAAATGGTGTCAGAATTTACAACCTCATATCTTCTCCTAACTGTATTTGCACAAAACTGTACTTGTGTAATAGCAGACATTATCTCGGCTTTACTTTTAAAACTATCAATGCATCTGCAGCTTCTAAAAATGCAATTTTAATTATATCACCATCTTTGTCAAATGTCTTATTCTGTACAATTATGTTTGAAGCTGTTTGATTCCTCAGTTGCTGCTTTAATCTTGTTTAATGGTTTTAAAAAAATGAATTATTGAGCATTAAGTGTAGATTTTAGCTGTTGGAGCAGAATTTGTTGGAAAGTCCTTTTCAAAGTTCCTTCCCTGTCTGTGTGGTTTTGAAGTGATGTTCAATGTTCCCTATCTTCCCAAGTGATGCACTTGTTTAGCATAGTAAACACATACGTTTGTCCTTTACCTGGGTAAAGAAGTAATCTGTTTTTCATTTCGAATGCAAGCGAAATTTTTTGCTTTTTACTTGAACAAGCCACTATTAGAACAGACCTAGCTGAGTACCAATTCATAATTCAAACTATCCAAGTTTGCAAGTGTCTAATATACTCATAAAAAAACATAACATGCACAACTTCACTCACATACTGTCAACTGTGAGATGAGGCTGACAATGGCAGATGTGCTGGAGAAACAAGCAGCTGATGTTGTCAGTGTTAACTCGGTAAAGGAATCAAGGTTAGCCGACTCGAGCATTAACACAACCTGCGAAAAATATTCCCATGAGCTACTAGTAGTTCATATTTTATTGTTTGGTAATTACTGCATTATGAGATACTTTTTGTAAATTAATAGCTGTGTTACTATATATATAAAATACAAGTATAGCATATACAAAATATAGATGTATAGTAGTGGCAAAAATTGTGACACTTTTTTAACTTGTTCAAGTTTTTTAAGCTTGTATGCTTATAGAAAACTTAATGTTGCACAAAGTGCAAAATGATTTATATCATTTTATATAAAGACAATTTAATACTGAATTCCATACAAAAAGGAAAATTAAAATATTTGAAAGGCAAAAAATGTTATGCTGCAATAACTGTCAATATACATTGTATACTGATAGCAGTGAGTTATCAGATTTTAGTGAGGTCGAGTTTATTCTTTATTACAGCTTCACATTGATGTTTCATTAAGCTGAAAATAATTTTAAGCTCTTCTTTGATTATTACATGATGCCAGGAAAAAATTATATCCTCAATTATTTCCTTTTTATTTCATGGGTACCACATTCGGACAAGAGTTTTCGAACAGGGCCACAAGTTTTCGATAGGATCGAGGTCAGGACTGTTTCCTAGCCAGAATAACAACTCATTGAATACCATCTGCTGATATGCATGACTAAATGATAAAACTATGTGGCTACTTCACAGTTGACTGGATGCAGTTGGGGTGTAACATTTCTGCTGTTTTGTCTTACATATTTTAGGCTATCACTACCGAATAATGATGTGGCCGCGGTAGCCGAGTGGTATAGGTATCGGATGAGTTCAAGCCCAGTACCACTAAAGACCCGCTGTGTAGGGCAGCGATGCACGTTAAATCTGTCGAGAGCTGAAACGTCCTCCCGTTGGTGTGGTAGTTAGGAGAGGGGTTGGCAGCTCAGGTGTCGTCCACACCACTTGACCATGGTTCAAAATTACGTGATCCGTCGCCAAAAGCCCTCGTGTAGCTGAACAGTACAACGTTAATATTCAATCAATCAACCGAATAACGATATTTTAGTTTATCCCTGTATATAATGTGTGACCAATAATTATTTGTCCAATTAATGTGTTCCATTTTGAGCTGTTTTAAACTGAGATACAGCTTTTTTCGTAGAATTTTACCTTTTAGTGGTAATTCTGATAATCTACTCCTGATTGTTTTTGAACTGATAGAAACACCAGCATCACTCAGATCACTTCTGATTGATGTCCATGAAATTCTTTTACCTCTGAAACATAGTGTTTTTGTTCTTCCATCATCAACAGATGTGGTGCACCTTTTTCGGCCTTTCCCGGGTTTTTTTTAATTAAATTATCTCCTGACATCTCAAACAAAATGTTTGTCTCCAGATGAGTTACTGAACTACTCACTTGTTATGTAATTTTAACAAAGAAAATACCACTTTCTCGTCACATGTGTCCAATCAACTCTTTTATTTGATGCCATTGCTTTTTGACTAAATATCATTGTTATCCTGGCCAGGAAATTGTCTGGACCTCAATCCTCAATGTGGCACCGTTTGAAAACTCTTGTCCAAGTGAGGTACCTATGAAATAATTGGGGATATAATTGTTTCCTGGCATGTAATAATGAAGGAAGAGCTTAAAACTATTTTCAGCTCTATAAAACATCGATGTGAAGCTGTAATAAAGAATCATCACAACCGCTCTAAGCTCTGATAACTCACTGCTATCATTGGTATCCAATGTATATCGACAGTTATTGCAGCATAACTTTTTTTGCCTTTCAAATATTTTAATTTTCCTTTTTTTATTGCATTTAGTATTAAATTCTCCAGTGGCGTAACGTACACCTCCGCATTGCAGGGGGGCCCAGGGCTCTAGAGGGACCACAGCCTGACTATCGCCAAGTACCTACCCTTTGTAAAATCCAACTTGGGGTCCCAAAACCTGACTTTGCAGGGGGCAAGTGTTCTCCGTTACGCCACTGAAATTCTCTTTAAAATGATATAAAATACTTTGCATTTTGTGCAACGTTAAGTTTTCTATAAGCATTCAAACTTAAAATACTTAACAAGTTAAAAAAGTGTCCACAATTTCGGCCACCACTTGTATAAAATATTCATATGCCTTTAAAATAATTCAATTTGTTAAAGGAATATGAATTTAGATCAGATGTTTTAAACGTGTATTTCTGTTAATAAAGTTACTATATATTTCTATGTATAAGCCAAGAACTTTTAAAGATTATTTTTAATGCTAAAGTGAGAGGATTTATTTATATACTGATCAACTTATCTAGGGAAAACACAGTTTTGAACACTTTTTGTTTTAATATTTTCTGTTAGCCATGCATAAGTGATTTTACTGTATTTGGTACTACTATTTTGGTATTTTGGATGGAACTTTAGTTCCAAAAAAGGCACCTAAATCTGTGTCGGAATTAGGGTTTTGAATAGTTTATGAAATTCACATTCAGTGGGATGTTCTAATGCAAATAATTATCATAAGTTGAGTTTTCCTCCAAGGCATGAAATGGAGATTGATGATCATGTACTGCCTTTTTTTAAATTTAATTTTGACGTCTCTTCTAATTTAAAATGTTTTACATCCATTCTTAACCCTTAACTTCACTGTTGCATTTCTGCAACATATGATTTATTTTAATTTAACAGACTCAATATTTTTTTTAATTACCTACAAATCACTTGTCTGAGAAAAAAAGATTACTGCAACGAAATACATGCTAATTTTGACACTAGATGGAAGTATATTTTTTCCAGAAATCACAACAATTATAAAAATCTCAGATGCCTCAAGAACTGTGTTTATGCTATAAAAAGAATCCATTATATTTTATGCTTCCTCTTGTTTATTGACGAAATAAATTACCGGGTAAGGAATTTAAACATTTTATGATGAATAATAAAATCCTCATATAAAAAAAAGTTTTGTAATTTACAGCACTACTGCACAATGTTGCACTTCTGCAACACACAAAAAAATGACTGAAATTCAATTTAAAACAGCTTAATTTTTTTATATATATATTCTTCCCTTTTATTATTACTTGAGAACTAGCTGATATAATTTTTTCATAGAAATTTAAAAAATTGGGAAGTTAAGGGTTAATTTTGTTTCTCATATACAGAGAAATACTGAGCAGCCATACTATTATTAATATTTTAAGCAAATGCAAATTTGATTTCTTGCTTATTTTCCTAACCACTAAATAAAAAGTGGCTAGCACAAATAAATAAACAAAATAAGGCTAGCACATACCGTCCATAAGGTAACAAATGAATGGGCAAAAATATGTTAGCTTATTATAAGGTTACCAGAAATAAGACTGTTGTCTATTTTTTTTACTGTACGTCAATTTGAATGAAAAATATGACTTGGTAATACTTTTGCCCTCTTCTTAGCATGTTTGAAAATCACAACGGGTTATGAAATTTGGGTAAGTTTTTGAGGAAAAGTATTCTTGGCTTATGCATGGATCAGCTTATGTTCATTGGAAATTATGATTTACAAATTTTTTATTTTTGTTACATTAGAAATGATGATGTATCTGAAGATCGGCAAGCATGTTATGAAAGATATCGAACTTTAGTTCAGAATGACTTTCTTGGAGGTAAGTGAAATATAATACTTATTATATTTTAACAATTGTAATCAGATCATATTGTGGTTAAAGTTCAGCATACAGAGTTTCTTCTAAAATAAGTTGTCTAGCTATCAGTACCTATACATTGATAGTTATCCAAGCCTAGTGGTGTTTCTAACTGACGAAGTACAAATGTAAACATTATTAAATAAATATTATGTAATGCTGAAAAAAAAATTGATTTTTCCAAAAAGATGTTAAGTTATTTAAGAACGTTTAGGAGGTTGTAAAATTATTCATTTAGATTTCTGACTATTAGTGTCTTTTATTACGTTAATTTCACAAGTTGAAAAATTTATTCTCATAACTACATGTTCCAAGCAGTTATACATTTTTTCTGACAGATACGGGGTGAGTATTTTTTATAATCTTTTTCTTTGAGATGTGAATCTCCAAAGAAATATCATAATTAATCTTTTATGCCCAATATATGTATATATATATATGGGGTCATTGGTCTTTTATGCCCACATATTCTATTATGGGGTGCAAAATTTTTCTTGTACTTAACTTGCCTTTCCACAAAACAGTAATTTTTTCTCATAAACTTTTTGTGGCGCAGTATAGCCAAATTTGGCTCTTGTGCTAATAACCCCAAAAGTCACTCACTCATTCTCATAATCTTTCTAATAGAAGTATGATTCATTTCTAATACGAGCTCATTCAGGTCATGCTGCTTATTCCAAAATAAAACCTTCACTCTGTTAATTTTTCTTGACAGAATGCTTCAAATTATTACAACTTACACATTTGAAATTAAGTCTTGAGCTGTGCATATCATTGTAAGACATTGTATTTTCTAAAAAAAAACATTTGTTGATTTTAAGAGGCATCGCCTTATTTAAAGTAACAAATAATCCAGAATAGAAAACTTATGATCCATTTAAAAGTATTGGTTATTTCAATTTATCAGGGTTATCAATTAGGAAGACATGAAATTGTTATTAAACCAAAAGTAGCCAAAATTGTAAAGCATCTGATTTTTTACTTTAGCCTCTACCAGGTGTATGCAAATGAAATGAGATGATTGTTTAAAAAAAAACACACAATAAATTTGCGAAAACTGTTAATATTTCTTTATTTGAAATAATATCCATCGCTAGCTACACATTTTCCCCATCTTTTGGGCAATTTTTGAATACCACGCCAAAAAAATGATCGGTCTTTTGAGGCCAGCCAGTCATCAAGCCAAGATTTGACGTTTTCTTAAGAAGTGAAGCGCTGATTAGCTAATGCGTGTTCCAATGATGCAAATAGGTGGTAATCGGAAGGAGCCAAGCCTGGCGAATAAGCCGCATGTGCTAAGGGCTCCCAGCCGAGCGCCTTAACGATGTCCTTGGTCGGTTTAGCACGGTGGATAGGTGCGTTGTCATCAAGGAAAATCACTTTGTGCTGCCGTTACTTGCATTGCTCACGTTTTTCGAGTATAGCATCGTTCAAACTAAGTAATTGTTGCTTGTATCGATCAGTATTAATGGTTTCGCCGGGTTTGAGAAGATCATATATAATAGAGATTGGTCCCTCCTGATCCCAGAAAATACACAGCATTGTCTAGAGGCCGAAGCGATTCCTCCTTGCGGTCGATTTGGATGGCTGTCCGGGGTCAACATATGATCGATTACGCTTGGGATTCTCATAATAAATCAATTTTTCATCGCCAGTCACAATACAATGGAGATATGACTTGCGTTTGTAGCGGGCAAGCAACATTTCACACACGATTTTTCGGTTTTCCTGTTGACGGTCCGTTAGCTCGTGTGGTACCCATCTACCAACCTTTATTATCTTGCCCATTGCTTTGAGACGACAAGAAGCAGTTCTCTGGTCAACATTCAATTGTTCTGCTAGATGTTCTTGCGTTTGGCCATCATCTTCATGGAGTAATGCTTGTAATTCAGCATCTTCAAATATTTTTTCTGGTCTGTCACGCTCCTCGTTTCTCACATCGAAATCACCATTTTGAAACTTTTCAAACCACCTGAAGCACTGCGCACGGCTCAGAGGATTGCCACCGTATGCTTCTACAAGCATTTGATGCGATTCGGCAGCATTTTTCTTCAGATGGTAACAAAAAATTAATGCAGTCCGCAAATCGTGGTCGGAAGGCATAAAATTCGACATTTTCAACACATTAAAAAAAAATACAATACACACTGAAACTCGTCCAAATGTAAACTAAACATGTGTATCAAAGGTCTAACTATAAAAAAATCATGTGTCACAGTTTTGTATTGTTTGCATATATGCTTGGCGACATCTGTTCGTAATCGTCTCATTTGATATGCATACACCTGGTATATTGCAAGTCTGTGAAATTTAATATTCTGTGATTTTAAAAATGAATAGTCAATAAAACATGTAATTATGCATTTTTGCATAATTTGTTACTTAATTTTAAATGTCTTTCTGATACACTGAAAAGAAATTTTTCTAATTTATAAATAACTAATTTTAATTTAATTAATACTTAACTGCTTTAGGGCTGATTTGTGTGAAAACAATTTGTACTATTGATCAGTTTAATATTTTATAAATGAAATTCACATATTTTCCCAAGTTTAACTTGTTTTGAGTAAAAATGCTCGTTACTAATTTTCAGTAACAATCCTTTTTGTAGGAATCTCATTTTTAAACTAGCTCATTATACTTTAATATTTGAAATATTATAAGACCAGTAAAACTAATTAATAGTAAAAATTATCAATAAAAATTTGAAGGGATTTTTTTGTTTGTTTTTTAGTGAATGAAGATAAATTTTTAAATCAGATATATATAGAAGAAAGATTTGGAATTTTTAAACCTGATGATGAAAAGAAAAAGTAAGTCTATTATTATGCTCTACCACTGAAATAAATTTTACTAAACTTTAATTATTCATCTATTTGTTTTTCTCTCTCTCAGGCCAACGGATAAAAAAGCTGCAATAGGATATGTTTATGAAGATAGTACCGAGTCACCTCCTCACCAAAGTAATACTCCAAAAGATGGTGAAGAGGATGATGAGGATAATGAGGAAGACAAGGAAGAAGATTTGAGTGATATTGACTTAGGTATACAATTCTCAAAAAATTTCAGAAATATACTTTGTTGGATGAAATAATTTTTTATTGGATGGTATTTTTTTATCTAATTTAATCAGGGTTAAAAAAAGGGTTGTAGTAATGTGTATGAACTGTTAAATTGTGAGTTTTAATATAAAACAACTTATGAGTTCATATTATGTGTTTTATATATAATTGGTGTAGTCTCAAGTGTTAGTTTTTAAATTGAAAGAATAGTTTTCTGTCTGTTTCAATTTAGCTTTTCTATTTCTTATTGAAAATGTGATTATTGTTGTATCAATAGAAATACCCTGATATTTTTACTACTCAAAATTAAATTTAGAAGTCAATTTGAATCTGGTTTTTAATGCAAGGTAACTCATATCAGGGCACAACTTATGAGAAATTGTTTCTTTATAAAGATGTGACAGTATCTAATACATACCATATACTTCCAAATACAAACCAATCCATAACATTTTTCTTCAAAAATGTACCCTAAATTTAAAACTTGTTTGCAAGCCAAATTGAAAAAAAAAAAAAGTTCATTTTGGTTTTCAGACAAAAACTAGTAAAATGGAGGAATATTTTTCAATCAAATTGCTGTAAAGTACAATATATTTTTTCTTTTCTGGTAACTCTATTTGAAGCTCAAACATTTTTTTGTTCATTTGTTATTTTGTACTTTTCTGTGTTACTAATATTGTCTGTTCCATTTTTTAATTTTTTTGATTTGGGAAATGAATGAAAAGGAAAATGTGTATATGGCACATGATTGTCTTCCTTTTTCCTGCTCTGCAGGAAAGAAAAAAAAATCACTACATGATGATATATATTTAGGTATCCCAATGAATAAGTGAGAATTATTTAATTGTAAATGTGAACTATTCAGAAACTCCAATTCTGATGTAAACTATCTTTGAAGGATTTGATTTTTTTCTTATTTTAGAAAAATAGTTCTTTTTAAAACACCCAAAAAGTCAAAAGTTTTAAATTGCTTGTGCATTGTAATGAAAAATGTTAAATAAACTCGTTTTTACAAAATTAGCAAATCCATATTTAAGCTGAGCTGGATGGGTGATGTAGTTGGTTAGACGCTAGTCTTGAAAGCCCAACTTTACGGATTCGACCCAGCTCAAGTTGGATTTTTATCAGACAAAACTCAACAGCATCCATGTCATATGATTATGTGGCAAGCTAAAGATCCCTTAAGTACCTATTTGACTTGGGTGCTCTTGGCAATTTAAATTCCCAGTACAATTTCGCATTGTCAGAACTCAGGCCACCCTCTGGGGAGGAAACTGGGCATCAAAGTTACATTGTAGCAATTGGTATCCATCTACATGGTGCCTTACCTAAAAAGTGATACTAGCTCTTGGAGAATGTACTTGGTTTGCAATAGTGAAAATACGTATCTGCAGCCCCATTTGAAAAAGGGGAAATATATATATTTAGACTGATCCCCTTACTGTCATTTTAAGGAAGTTCCGAACATTCTCGGCTTGTACACTGAAATATATGGCAAGTACTAAACTTCAATGCACCCAATCTTCAACTTCTGTAAAATTTTAGTAAAGATTAAACACATTTCAATTTTATGAAAAATAATTTTAATTATCAGACTATGTGAAAGATTTAGTTAGATTTTCAGTAACTATAGTTAGATTGAATTTATAATTTTCATATAAAAAAATTTATGATTTTGAACATCATAACTGTGAAATTATGTTTATTAATTTGTGTTGGTTACATGAGGTAGGATTCAAAATTTCTGGACTGAGTCTATAACTTAAAAAATATTGCCAATTAAATTGCTAGAAGACATCCTTTTTCAAAATAAAACCCTTGAACAACTACACACTTTTGCCATTGCTGGTAAAGGCCATTGAAACATTTTTGGAATCCATTTTTAGTCATATCCCTTAATTCAGCCTGCGCTGCACTTTCAATTTCATCTGCAAATTGAAATCGACTACCCTGCAAGGAAATAAGCTGAAGGTGCAGGGGATTAAGGGAGATGTGTGGTAAAAAAGTTGTTTTTGTTTTTGCAATAAAGTCTGTGACGAGGAGAGATCAGTGTGCAGGAGCGTTGTCATGCAAAAGTGCCCATGACTGCTCAGCCCACAATTTTGGGTTCTTCTTTTGAATTGACTTGCGTAATCAAAGCTGGATATATACATAGTTTTTTGTACACAGTGTATACTTCGGGGATGCATTCCAGATACACAATGCCCTGGATATCGAAGAACACCTCTCGCATAGTCTTCACTTTAGAGCAGTCTAAGCGGAATTTCTGCTTGCGTGGAGATTGTGGTAATTTTCACATTGCTGATGCTCTCTTGAATTGTGGGTTATTAAAAGCGCCATTTATCGTCTCTAGTAACATTTCTGTTAGGTAGGGAAGAATCTTTGTCTACAGCCGAGATTAAGTTCTCACTCCATTTCCATTCGAATTGCCTTTTAATCATTTAGGATGTGGGCAACGATGTGCTGACACATTCTATGCATTCTAAGATCCTTAGTCAGTATTCATTGACCTTGGGATATCCCAGTAAATTCTACTATTTGTGCTATTGTTTGAAGCCTGTTCTTATGTAACGCCCCAAAAACCTTTTCAAAGTTTTCAGCGGTGCAAGAAGTCTGCAGACTTCAAAAGAGTTTGTCATTTTCGAAACTTTCCCTGCCTTCTCTGAAATGTAAATGCCACATAAAAGCTTGCATTCGCGATAATGTGTCACTGCTTCAACATTTCATATAGACTTTTTTACAAGCAAACACAAAATTTGGTATTCATTCTCAGCTCAACAAACACTACTTTTTTCAATTGCCAATTATTAAATGCATCCACTTACAAAATACAATGCCATGGCAAGCCACTGATTGAGACAAACCCCCTTTTAGAAAAGGGGAAGAACGCAGTAACACAGAAATATTATCGTAGTTGCTTTAATGCAAAAATTTCTCAAGTTTCAGGCTCAGTCCAGGAACTTTTGAATCTTACCTCGTATAATAAAATAGCTTCAATTTAAATTTAAAAAAAAACAACTTCCTGAAAAGGATATGTTCTTAAAATTATATTGCTAATTTGTGTAGTTTGAAAACTTAATTCCTATATACCTGAAGTATTTAATTCTTATAACATTTAATGTATTATCAAGTATATTCATAATAGAAATAAGTGATTTCTCCTCAAGCAATGGAGCTGAAATAATAAAACTGGATGTGTGGAAATGGAAGAAACATTTTAAAATTTATGGTTGTTACATCCCACCCGGTAACACCAAACTTGACTTTGACCTCCTGACTATCTCAGTAAAACTATCTTTGTGGCGACTTCAATACCCATAGCCAACTCTGGAATTATAAAGACACAAATTCTGCTGGATTGGTGATGGAATATCTTTTGAATTCTGATAAATTGGAGCTTTTGTATAATTAATCGGACATGTGCCAACCTATCTATACTATAATGACTGTGGAAATAATCCAGACTTGACTTTTCCCTATGCATACATTTCTGATGTTGCAGAGAGGGAAGTAATTTACAATCCTGGTTCAGCCACCACATGATTGTTACTGCTTTCATCTTTAACACTAAGAAATGACTGGGGAATTCTGTCAGGCACAGATGGAACTTTACTAAAGCTAATTGGAATGCCATTATTCTAGACCTTGAATCTATCTTCGGTTCTACTTCTAGTTTCTGTTAAGCTGTGTGTGGAGAGAGTATTGATTGTGTGTTTTTTAGATTTACAGAAATTATTTTTGATACCGCAAAAAAGAGGACACCAAGAGGCAAGCAATTTAAATTCAAACCTTTCTGGAATGAAAATCTTGACATTCTTAAAGAAAAATCTTCTATGGCTTGTACTACTGTGGAACATTCCAAAAAATCAGAAGATATTCAATATTGGAGAAAGTTTATTGCTAACCTTCGTAAAGAAATTTTTTCTGCTGAAAGAAACTGCTTCAATAATTTCATATCTAAAATTGATTATTGGAAGGATAGCAAAAGAAGTTTATTACTATGTGAACAATTTATTGAACAAGAAGATTACATCCACACGAAAACCGTTGAAATTTAGTAGTCATGTTTTAACTGATGACTGAGATATTTCCAAAGCCTTTAATTCCTTTTATTATTCTTCTAGCCAACGCTTGAGGAGACACCTTAAGACCCAACAGAAGTCTATTAGATGGGAACTCCATCTCTTCCTTAAATGGCGGACATGAGATTTTTTACAAAAACTTCAATATGATAGAACTTATAGAGGCTATTAAACGCATTACGAGTGGCAAAAGCCTTGGTCCAGACAATTTCCATCCTGAATTTCTTAAACACTTTGGCAGGAATGTTCTCTCTGTACTATTAGAGCTCTACAACAACAGTTGGAACACTGGTGTTCCAGCGATTTGAAAAAAGGCGATTGTTGTTCCTATACTTAAAAGTAATAAACCGTCTGATAATTTAAATAGCTATTGACCTATTTCTTTGACAAGTATTTTATCTAAAGTCATGGAAAGAATGATTACATCTCGTCTAAGCGGGTTCCTCGAATCTAATAACCTTTTATCCCCAACTCAGGCCGGATTTAGAAATTGGATGTCTACAAACCAACAGGTTACCTTGCTAAGCCAGTCCATAAAGGACGCCTTAGATCAGAGGTGCTCTGTCTTAGCTGTGTTTGTGGACTTTGAGACTGCTTTTGATAAAGTTTGGCAACTCAAATGTATTCAGAAATTACAAAACTTGGGTGTGCAGTAATATGCTTTTTTGGACCAAGAGTTCTTTCACAACACTTCTGTGCCACTCGTTTTGGTGACTCTGTGTCCAGCTTTAAACAAAGGGGAACTGGCTTGCCCCAGGGCACTGTGATCAGCCCTCTTTTATTCAATATCTTTATCGATGACCTGCCAGGTATTTTTTGACTTCTAATGGACTGACTAAGGCCGCTTTTTTTGCATATGATCTTGCTGTTTGGTGCTGGGTTAAAGAAGGAACAATCTGATCTAAATACTGTCCTAAATAAGTCTTGAGAGACTAGAGATTTGGTGTTTAGAGAATAATATAGCTATAAACTTAGGGAAGACTACTAGTCAGTATTTCACGTTAAATAGACAACCTTTCACTGCTAACTTTGTTTATAGAGGCATTCTTTTGCAGCATAATGATGTTTCAACTTACCTAGGCTGCATCTTCAATGACAAATTGAAATGGACCAAGCATGTAGAACATGTCATCTCAAAAGCTAGGAAAAGACTCTTCTTTCTCAAAAGACTAGCTGGTGTCCGTTTTTAAATTATTGTAATGAGGTGCTGGTTTCTGCTTCGAATAAAGTCTCAGGAGTGCTTGATGTTTTTCAAAACCAGTCCTTACGCTTGATTACTGGATGTGTTAAAACTAATCCTGTACTAGCTATGCATTTACTTTGTGAACTACAGGCAATGACTAATCTGGTTTGGAGGAATGCAGCTATCCTTTGTAATAGACTTACTAGACTCCCAAATATTTCCTTTTGGTATGAATATGACTTTACCAGATCTTGTAATCTAAAGACTCAGAAGGGTTTCCTTCAGTGTGTCTGGGACATCGCCCAATATAATGCTGTTAATGACAAGATCTATGAACTATTATCTCACATAAATCCACTGGAATTTATGGCTCTCGATATCAGATTAGATTTGACCGAACATGAGAAAAATGAACTTTGCCCAACTGCTCTTTGTGCCATTGTTTTGGAAACCATTGATACCCACTATCCCCCTGGTGTTGCTTCATATCTACTCTGAGGGCTTTTTGGATTTCACCTAAGGCACTGGTGCTGGGGTTTTCTGTGATCTTTTTTCCTTCTTTCATGTCGGCTCTCATACAACTCATGACGGTGAAATCGAGGCCATTCATCAGCTTTCTGCCCGTCTCTCCACTCCTGATAAGGCTTTAATTTTATCTGATTGAAATTCTGTCATTCAGGCCTCTTGGCAAATAACCAAGACAGAAGTTCCCGAGTCCAGGATTGCAGGGAGCTGCTAAGCAGAATTCCAACAAAGGTTGTCTTCCAGTGGGTGCCTTCCCATTGTGGCCTTTGGGGAAATGAAATGGCGAACCTTATAGCAAAAAGAGGCACGGATATTCTCCAAAGATCTACTAGAGACCTGCCTCTTCACTCAGCAAAACTTGAACTCAATAGGATTTTAAAAAAATGCTTTCGAGATGCCGCTACCAGTGTTGTCAAAAATAAATCATGGAGGGTGCTAATAAAACCTAACTGTGTCTCAGACTCTCCTTGGGCTGCTGCTGTAGCTGAGTTTAGATTATTGACTGGACATGGCTGCCTTTGTGCTCATTTGTATCATTTTAATCTGACTGACTCCCCTTTTTGTGTTTTGTGTGCTTCTGGACAAGTCATAGTCTGGACTGTATGGTGAAGAAATATTGCAGAGCTGGTTACCTAATGACCTGATGGTCAATGGCCTGGCATTTGATAAATAAAAATAAATATTCATAATATGTAATTAACACTGAAATATTATCCATTATTATCCACACCCCCTGATGTTTTCTTATCGAACTTTTATTTCTTCTTGTTAGAAACGTATTTAATTTTTGGGGGGATGAAAAATGTTCATCATTATTTGATTTTTGAACAGATGTGCTTGCTCAAAGCATCACCCATTTGTTTTAATACTTGAGTATTAAAAAAGATACATTAAATTTTGTTTTGCTGTGTTTTATATCCCCCTCATGCTTCATTTTCCTAATTTTTAATTGTTCAAAATCTGTTGCAAATATTCCTAATTTTCAATTTCTATTAAATAACATCAAATTTTTCTTCTTTTAGATGTGACTGTTGATGTGAACATGCTTACTCCTGCTCAGTGTGCAGAAATGAATGCACATTCTCTGAAATATGGGATGGTAGATGAGGATTTTATAACGTAAGAGATCTTGGATTAGAAGTTCTGGTTACCTCTTTTCCATAACTGCCAAATAGACCACTGTGGTATCCTCCCTGGCCTACTAAATTTATATTTAAATTTCTGTAGCTTGGGTACTTAAATATAAAAGTATCTTTTGTTGTTTATATACGCAAATGAATTCCTATATCAATAGTAATGCTGAGGGAAAATTTCAACAGATACCTCCACCGTGACAAAGATGAGGCAGAGCAGTTGAAACTTGCCAGAGAAATTGAAGAGGAGAAAGCTATGTATTCTGTAAGTTATTTTTTACTTTATTGGTTACATATTTGTTTTCTAAATTTTTTCTAGAATTATAAAAGTGTTTAGCAGAGATAAGATTCTTCCATTTATGTCTGTTTTAGTGAACTTTAATGTATAACATGACATTTGTGAAATGCAATTGTGAAAGTACTGCATGACACAAAATATGTTTGTATTTAATTGTGAATTTTTTTGCTAAGTTAAAAATTTATGATCAAGGATACTTAAATATCTGTATTAGGAAACTCAGTTATGACTTATTTAAGCAAATCCAAGTATATCAATATTATGTATTGTTAATAACATGATATTTTCTATTTTTAGAATATAAATTATATTCTAAATCTTAAGTGTTACTTTTTATATACTTAAAAAAAAAAGCTGTACCCAGAAGCAAATAAAATATGTAAATGCAAATTAGCAAATCGCGTGGCTTTTGTTATATATGTAAATGATTAAAGTGTCTTGATGTCAACACCAATGATGTCAGCATTTGACTTTCCCGCTACCCCTCTTCAAGAATCCTGATAAGGTTCTCCTCAAGTACATAATTTTGATTGTAACTACCGTATTTATTCGAATTTGAGCCGCACCCCAAATTATCAACAAGTTTTTGTGAAAAATGAAAAGTAGTTTAAAATGGTTTATTGAAATTCAATTTTACAAAATTAAAATGAATTTAAAATGAGAACTTATAAGAAGTGAATAATTTGTTGTTTTCCCTGGATTATAAACTTTCAAATACATACATGAACCTGTAATTGCTCTTATTGCCCTATCGAACAATTTTTTCCCCCTTTGATTATAACTGCTCCCAATTTTAAGTAGCATTAAGATTACAAAAAAAAAAAAAAGCAGCTTAGATTTGAGTAAATACAATAGTTTGTTTGGACAATTAATTTAGAATGCCTTTGAGAAGAAAAACTGCATTTGAAAATGGCTGCATTGTAGGGTTGCATTAAAGCAAATGATCATTCTGTCAGTTAACAATTGCTTTGGGTTTACGCAGTTGTCAGAATTAGGCACAAAGAAGTTATCTCTCGTGACAAGTTGGTTCAGGCAAGAGTGACATCTTGTAAGTGCCAATTATGGGGATCATGAATTGGTGACTGCTTTCCCGAGTTAGGCTAGTGTTGACATTCGCAATATCAGATAGAATACATTCAATGCAAATACAATACAACATTATTTGGTGTATGTTTTGTGTTGCCATGCCTGGCTTAATGCTTCCTATAACCAAGAAATGCTGTTTCAGTACCATTTGCAAACTTTTGTATGCTTGTGAATTGCTTGCACAGAGATTCTCCCTGACACCATGGCAAGTGTCACTAGATACTGCAATGGTCCCTCAAAAGAGCAGTATGAAGCTGTATGGAATAGAAGTGGGTTATTTTTACTTAAGAGTCTCATTTTTATTATTTTGGTCAAGATCACTGTAACCATGCATGGAGGTAATGTAGTCAGTGTCAGGATGGATGAATTATCATTCCACGTTAAGACATACAGTGTGGGATGTGATTTCGTACAATGCCTAATCACTGTTATTTTTTATCTAAGCCATTTTTATGATATAATATTATGTTAGTGAAGTACTTTTACTGGTATCCATTCCTTTTGTGAATGCCCATCCCAGTCCTGTGTTTCAACAAGAATGCACATGTTCATAGCACTGCAATCTCTAGTGCTTGGCATGCATTTATAGACACTTTGCTATGACCAGCATAGTAGATTTGTTGCCTTTAGAAAACTTATGGGATGCTATCGGCCAGGGATGGCGAACTTTTATGGGTCAATGTGCCATTTTTTCTAAAGAAAAGTTTCATGAGGTATAGACATGCCATCAAATAATTTTGCCTTGTTATTATTGGGAAAATAATAAAACTAAGTACTAACTACTCAAATCTCTATTTCGAAAAAATACATTTTGCACCTTGTAGTAGTAAATATTTGAGTTATATGTGTATTTATAATTAAAGTAACATTAGTGTGATTTCTCTGTTGCGGCTGTTTAAATGAAAAAATAAATTATATTAGGATTGTAAGACGTTACTTTTAGCAAAATACATGCTTAATTGGAGTCATCTGTCAAACAGTTTCTAAGCAAGTTTTTAATACTATTCATCTCTGAAAATAATGACTTGCAGGCGTGGGTAGATGAAAATGTGGTTAAAATAGATTACCCAGCTTCTTCAAACAGTTAAATGTGTCTGGAATCGAATGCTATGTTTCTGAAATTTTACTGTTAGCATTTTTACGTATATTGCTTGTTAAAATCTTTCTGTTTCAATTCCAACTTTCTCCTTTTTTTTCAACGAATTTTTTAATCCATATTAAACTAGGTTGGAAATTAATCAGTTGCATTTTAAAATTTTCAATTTCCAACCAATCGAATTGGTACTTCAGTTTATTAAATGAAATCATATCTGGGTACATAAAAAAACTTGAGCGCTTCAGATAATTCTTTGAGAAAATCTTGCTGAAAACTGTGACCGATTACTCGCGTTTATACATAATACTTCATACTGAACTTTTTTATTTTGAGTTAAAATGCAAACCGTTTTGATCAGTGGTGTGCCAGTGGTTCGCCATCCCTGCTATTGGCCATTGTATTAAAACACTACTACTACAGAATGTACATGGGATGAGTTAAGTCAAGAGAAATTGCTCTCAGTTATTCTTGCTGTCAATTTTTAATTTGATGATGAGTACTAACTTTTTTTTCAAATATCATTTTGATCTGACTTCCTTCTAGTTACAGCTTTTTTAATAGTGAGATATAATTAAAGGCATGGAACATATATATATATATATAAATATATATATTTGTTATACTTTTTGAGAAGTAATTTAATGTATTTCTTATTTAACTTTACTATGTATTTGGAACAAACATTTCTCAGAAATTATAAATTCAGATAATGAAACAATTTTTCTCTATCCTCCTTCTTCATTGAAATTGTCTTATAGTTTTGTTTTATAATTTTCTGGAATGTAGTTTGCAGTAATGAATTAAAAGTGATGGTTTTTATAATAAAAACTGGTTTTGCAAGAGTTTAGAATTGCTTTGATTATATAGTTGGAAGAAATTGAAATATGCTCAGTATTCTAGATACATTTACTTGATATGATAAAAACGAACTGAAATATAAGTTTATTTCTTGTTCACTTTATCTTTATCATTGGTATATAAAGGAATTTTGAGGTAAGACTCTTATACAGTCTAGGACTGCTATTTAAACTAAGTTTGACAAATTGAGTCTGATATATCTACAGAATTGAGCTCAGTTATAAAATTATACTTCAAAAAACTTAAAGAAAAATGTTTAAAAGCATGTACTCTCTTTTACATGATTAGAAATATTTTAATGTTCTGTAGTTAGAAGTGTGATAGTTTTATAAGTATCAAGTATATAGCAGTTATATAATGGTTTTTGACAGTGCTGAATTCCAATTTTTGTAACACATTTTAAAGTATAAAGCATAAAATCTTATCTAACTTTTAAAGAAATTATCTTAAAAACTTTTGGTAACATGTAGATTTCATATATGTTATAATTTTGTTGGTTATTAAATGTATTTTAATATTTGAATTGCATTGCATTAAAGGCTTGGTGAAATTCTAATTTTTATCTTGAATAAATAGTTATGATGCCTAGGAAACTATTCCTAAATTCTATGAACAATTGTCTTAATTTGTGGATGCTTAAAAAATGAATAAATTTGAAAAAAGTATTTTTTTTAATATTAATTATTTCTAATTGTTTAATTGAATGTTTATTTTCCTGTTTATAAATTACATCATAAATTTAATTTTAAAATTCAATAATCTAAATATTTTAAATCATCCTTTATTTTTTTCACTATTTTGAGTTTAAAAAATAAGTGATAGAATATTAAACCTGGATAAAAAAACAAATGCTTAAAATAAATATTTTGCAACTTTTTGTTATAAATTTTCATAGTTTTAATTTATGTGTAAATTTAATTGTAATTTTAATTGTTCACTGCAAGCACTCACATGTATGAGTACAAAATCATCTTTATTCATTTGATATGTTCATTAAATGAGGGTTCACAAATTAAAAAGCATGTTTATATTGCACATGTTGTATTATGTTGTACAATTTTGCTCATACTAGCTAAATTACTAAAATTCATTTTATGGATTTTTATGTGAAATGTTTTTAGATATCCATGTTTCCTCCATCAAATTGCAGTCAGTTATTTATTTAAAATTCAAAATTGTACATTTTAAAGCATCAGTTACCTTTAATGTCATTGATAAGTAATGATTTCTCACACACACACAAAGCTGAATGAAAAATGTATACTAATATAAAATAATATGCACCAAGCTGGAAACATTTTTTATTTATATTTCTGAGTTAAATCTTTTTGAGTAATCATGGCATATAAGGATGAGCAACCCAATTTTGCTTTAAAAGAAAGCATACAAGTAAGTGAAATTTAACAAATTCTTAAGAATTTTTTGAAATTGTTATACCATAATTAAATTTTTTTTGTAAGATTCTTTCACTTCTGTAAAAGATGTGACTTTTTGATAATAAATTTTAAAATGTATAAACATAGCTAATTTTAGTTTCAAGTATGAGATTTTTAAAATTATGAAGCAAAAATAAAATTAAAAAGGTTTTTAAAAAAAGAAAATAGAAAGCCTATGAATTGATATTTTTTTTGTTTTGTTTAGCCTTTTCAAATTTTTTGTATTATGTTTAATTTCATTCATTATTTGATTCCCTTTTATTATTATTTAAGTACTATTATGATGGTCATTCTGTTGTTACATTTGTACAAACTTTTTCTTATTTTATATGTATTTACTTTAAATTGTGCAAAATGAGGGGGTAATATTTGATATGATTATTATATGAATATATTAAGTATAGAATTTTGAATTTTTCAAATTTACAATGTGGGACCATAAAGTGGTATTTTAATTTAAAAAATCACATAGTTTGCATCAGATTTTTGACAATCTAAATTAGAATAGAATAAATCATTAAAAAAATTAACTATAGAAGTTTGTTATAAAAGAAAGCTTAATTGAACAAGGATGGTTTTAAATTAATAAAAATATATATACATCAAATATTATCAGGAGAAACAATACATCAAACATACTTTTTACATCAAATATTATCAGGAGAAACAATAATAAATATATGTATTAAAAATAACTGAATTAGTAGTTTTATATTAAGCATAAAAATAACTAACAAATTCTTTTGAATTTAACTGATTTGTCATATATCGTAAATACAAATTTCCAAATTATTTTTTTTTAAAAAAAAGTATGTGGCATAGAATTGATTGATTGATTGTCATAGCTTTACCTTGGCTAATTGAAATTTGTTTCAAAAAAAGTTGTTTCTTCCAAGTAAAACTTGATGTGCATGATTTTTTTTAGAAGATCAAGTTAAGTATTCAAAGTCTTTTTACTATTAAAATGAAATGATATTGACAATATGAGTATTGGAGTTTAAAAACAATAATAATAAAGATATGTAGCGAAAGCTAGTATATTATACTGTAGTATATTATATTTTGATGATTAATAGAAATTTTCATTGTAAAAATATTAGGGTCGAAAATCAAGGAGAGAAAGGAGAGCACTTAGAGAGAAAAAACTTGCTGGAAGAAAAATTACTAGCCCTCCAAGGTAATAAAATTTGTCATGGATATTCAAAATGTTTATTTAGAATATTTTATTAGAAAACACTTTATTTAGAAATAAAAAAATTCTTAACTGTACTTTTATTTTTCAGCTATGCTGCTAGAGATAGTCCAACATATACGCCAATGCGGTAAGTTTATTCAGATATTTTTTACTTCAATTCTTAGGGCTAGTGCATACAATGAATTTTTAATTATTTTATTATTTACTTTGAAGTTGAATAGGTATGTGTATACTATCAAGTGGATAATTTCTTGACATAAATTATGAAATCACATCCACTTATTTTTTGATTAAACTTTTAATTGTTATTATTGTCTCTTATCTCTTGAATTATTTTATTAGGCTTGTTTCTTATTTCTGTGACTGTATAATGATGCTCACATATATTTGCCTAAACAGTTGTTAAAATAATTATGCTTTAGCATTCAGTGAAGAAGGTCGTAGAGTAACTGTCAATTTTTATTATCTTGACAATGTAGATAGAAAAATTTTAAATATTTCAAAATAAATTTTTATAATGTTAATTATAGAAAATAACTAAAATATAAATTGTATAATTCTTCATAGTTGTAAGATTAATGCATAGTAAATTATTATTAATGCATGTTATTAAAAAATATTTTGTTTAATATGTCTTTCTATTTGAATACTTCACACAACTTTTATCTGAAACGAAATTATTATTATTTGAAAATGTTTATCTAGTCAGTGTCCATTTTGTTTTAAAATGAGTAGAAAACATGATTTGAAATTGCTCAGATGCATGTAACATACATATAAAATGTTTGAATATGAAGGATGCACAGCTTATTAACACATTCACTTCAACTATGTGAATAGTTCTAGCCAGAACAAACTGAATTTATCAGCTATTAGAGAATTTGTTATTAATTACCTTTTTCCCTAACTTGAATCACCAAAACGAGTGTTGCTGTAGAAAATGTGTGTACACTGTCATGTATTTGGCATGCAGCAAGACTAAATAATACTCTTTGTATGTTAAAAATGAAATTTATTTCTTAAAATGTAGGTATGTTAATTAAATGATTAGAACGCAACTACCATGTCTGCATTCACAATGTAATGTTTTGAACATTGCAAATTAGAAGTATTTCTGTCATAAATTGAAATTTAAATCGGTACAAATCAAACAGTGTTTTTATTTGTAGTATTTACTGTCTTTTTTTTATCTTTATTTCTGCTGAGTGATGACACTGTGTAATATTTTATTTTTATATAAATGAGGATCTTTTGAGAATTGTGCTTTAAACATTTGTGAAAACTAGAAAGGGTTATTTTTAAATATAAAAGTATTTTTTGCTTTATAAAATGCACGTGACTGAACAAAGGTAGTCTAATTAAAAATGTTTATTGATTTATTGAATTAAAAATCTATATTGTATTTTTTAAGAAAACAAGCTTCAAATTAAAATTTTTTTTTTTGCATTTTTGTACGGTCTTGCCTCCATGTTACAAACCTGTATATTGCAAATTTATCTATATAGTGAACTTTTCCCTGGAAACAAGATCATTTTACGATTTTCTTAAAATAACCGCCCAATAGCGAAGTGCATTTTCTATATAACAAACTTTTCTTCTCATTCAATTTTTCTTATTTCTGAAGTATTTCTGGTAATTTTAAGTTAATCTCTCTTTTAACACAATTTTTGTTGGTCATAAATATTGAACTGGTTTTATTAGATGCCTAACTTGCCGAGAGCAACAGAAATCTGCGTTTCATCCAAGAAGTACAACCTTTAACCCCCATTGTCCAGTTCACAAGCAACGTTTTGTATATCCCCTTTCACCCTCACTGGAGTTGTTTCATGTCCCCGTGTCCTGGAACTAGTCTCCGTTCATTTGTAGTGTTGATCGGTTGATTGATTCGAGTTACTTCTTGTAATTCAAAAATATCAAAACATAAGAGCTTGAGCATCAAATAAAAAAATTTAATTCTCTTCAGGAAGTGGATAAAGACGTCAAGAAAAAGGATATTGCTTTAAAATTTGGTGTACCTCCAAACAGCTTATCAAGTATTAACAAGACTAGCTTCAAAATTGATTCATCGAAGTCTTGTTCAAAATATTTAAGAACATGTGTTTATGAAGATGTCGACGAGGCAGTTTTGAAGTGGATACACACAATGCAAGATAAAAGTGTTCTGTTCTCTGGACCTTTCGTAGGGGGCTGCAGTAGCCCAGTGGTTAAGGTATCCAACCATGGCAGGCATGTCATGAGTTCGATCCCAATACCACCAAAGACCTGCCGTGTAGGGCAGCGATGCACGTTAAATCTGTCGAGAGCTGAAACGTCCTCCCGTTGGTGTGGTGTGGTAGTTAGGAGAGGGGGGTTGCCAGCTCAGGTGTCGTCCACGTCACTTGACCATGGTTCAAAATTACGTGGTCCGTCGCCAAAAGCCCTCGTGTAGCTGAAAGTGCGACGTTAATATTAACTCACTCACTGGACCTTTCGTAATAGAGAAAGCTCTTCAACTTGCAAAGGCATTGAGATACAATTAATTTCTAGGTAGTAATGTATGACTAGAAAAATTTAAGAAAAGACACGGAAAAAATACGCCTGAAGAAATTTTTAATGCATTGCAAAGATGCGAGGCATATTATGAAAAAAAAAGCATTTTTTCTAACAAATAAACTCAACTAAAATTAACACATTTTATGAATAATTAAATTTAAGGATGCATGTGGTGAAGACTGTTTAGAATTTCTAGTTATAAAATGACTTGTATGCTTTGAACTAGAAAATGTCCTTAAAATTCATTAATTTTAATATAAAATTATTTTCTTGATGTTGAAAATACAGTGTATTCCTTGACATTCTTTTTTTATGGGTGAGATATATATAAAATAAATAGATATTAATATACAAAAAGGTGCAAATAATTATATATATCGTGTTTATGAATTTAAAATTAATTTTATGTGGTCTATAAAGTATATTGTAAGATGAACCTCTATATAATGAACTTTTTTCGGGATTTAGGGACTTCGTTATATAGTGGTCCGACTGTATTTTCAATATTTTTTAGATGCATATGTAGCATTCTTTACCCTCTGCTTCTACAGAAAACTATTCTTTTTTCTTAACAATCTAGATTTTTTTTAATCTCTAGAAGCTTATGTTCAACTACATGAATCCTATGAGCATCAAATACTTTGAAACATGACACAGTTATAAACTGGTTCAGTGGCACATTATTTTAAAATTATTAATTTGGATATATAGTTCACATTTAATTGTGTAATAACCATGAAGTTTACACATTTAGTTTTGAATTTAATTCCACAAATGTAAAATAGACCTAGTGTAGCTTCAAAGTGTGACATTAATAAAAAAAAATCATATCAATCAATCCTCAAATGTGTAGATTTTGAAACTATTCACTGTATAATGTTAACTGCCTTTTTTTTTTGGGGGGGATAGTCTTTGTGCACAAACATTTTTTTTACAGAATAGTATGAAATAAATTTCTAAAAAAAAATGGCTTAATTTAACATTTTGTATGGCACAAGGGTATTGACATCAGACTGTAGAGGACTCGATCTTTATTGAGGATTCTCTTTTGAAGACAGAAGATGAAATTAAACAGTCAAAAGCAGTTGCTTTTTTACTGTGCAGATCATTTATTCTGATTGATCTAACCATAACAACCACAATACTTTTATAATTAAAACATCATTGAATCAGTTAAAATCACTGAGTTCACATCACATGCATTTGCTTGTATGCCACACCATTTGTGAAAAGGGTTAAAAACTGACTTTACTTTTAAAAACAAATGAAAATGCTTTTAAATAGAAATATGTGAACATTCAAAAAATACATAACAATTAAAATCAATATTAAAAAAATCATGTGTTAGACCCCCTTAAATATAGTTTTAATCTATACATATAAATAAAAATGAAGTGTCTGTTTGTAATTTGAAATTAACAGCTTTTTACTAAATGCATTTAAAAGTATATACGGTACTTACATGAAAAATCAATTTTTAAAATTTTTATCTCTGTCAGTCAGTCAGTCTGTCTTATCTATCATGTCTTTCTGTCTGTTTGTTCCGGCTAATCTCTGAAACGGCTGGACCAATTTTGACGAAACTTTCACTGGCAGATAGCTAATGTTATAAGGAATAACTTAGGCTACTTTTATTTTAGGAAGAAAAAAAATTAGAATTCCGAGAAAATAAAATTAAAACCAATGAAAAAGTGAGCAATATCCGATTCAAATAGGGATTATTTATTTCAATAGGGACTATTTTTATTTAATAGGAATTATTTTATTTTTTGCGAGCCTTCTGTCTCAACGATTGCTAGCAGTTATATCAAACTATTTTCTTTGATTAGGTTGCTGCCATTCGCGACATTTCCCGTTCATGTCTTGATCCTAATGATTTTACAGTCCTTAACTGCATTGTCAAAGGTCATGCGTCCCTTTCACCCCTTCCTTGCGGCTTCGTTTGTGTTCGCGTTTCACCCCCTTCCTTGCGGCTTCGTTTGTGTTCGCGTTTCACCCTACTTGCTACTTAGACCTATTTTGATCTTAAAGATTTTAGTCCTCACCCCATCGACAGTGTCAAAGGTCATGCGTCCCTTTCACCCCTTGCTTAACAAAAAGCAAAGAAAAAAAATGAAACAAAAAAGAAACATTCTTAAACTCTGCGAAGTGAATAAACACTTTTCTATTAAATTCCACGTGGACGAAGTCGCGGGTAACAGCTATTTAACATAAAATAAATGCATCAGAAAGTGATATTAACGTATTATACATCCAGATAAAAATTATTTACACTATTTTTAGCATTTATTACACAAAATTTGTAACAATGTGTTACTTTTGCTGAGCAGGTAGGCGTTTCCAAAAATCGACCCACAAGAAAGTTACAGGGCATCATAAATAATAATAAAAAAAATCAGCAATTATATCTAAAGACTTAAAATTTAGCAAACATGGTTTTTTCGTTCAGCTGAGTTATGCAAAAAGCTTTTTTTTTTAAATTTATACAATTCACGTAAAATTATCTCGTTAAAAACTTCTTTATCCTTCAGTCTGTATTTTTTTAATTCGCCCGTGCAAAGAACGGGTATACCAGCTAATATTTAAAAATAGGAATAATTTTTTTTAATTTTAAAGAAATTATCTGCCATTTGTAGTACAGGTGATATTGAACAAAATATTTTTACTTAACCTGCATTTTTTTTACAGTGAAAAAATGTCTGATTTTACGAGAATTTTTCATTATAGCATTGGAATTTTTTCCAGTACATTTGGAGGAATTCCATTTTTAATTTTGTCAGAATGTGCTATTTTTTTATGTATTAATATTAAGATTATAATAAGACACCTGTCATTTATTAACATTTTGCAAGATTAGTACATTTATGTCAGAAAAAGTTATTTAGTTTTCTGATGTGTATGTTTATGGTTATTAATTCTTAATTTTTTTTCTCTGTATGTTGTAGACATTCAACATCTAAATCACGTTCTCGGTCTCCAGAACCCGGTAAAGTTATGTTTATTACAAGTTTTGGTGGAGAAGGGTCAGAAGGTGAACAATTAACTAAGTCTGGTAGTAAAATTTCATGTATTAATTCAAAGCTTGGAAAGAATTTGAAGTAATTACATTTTTTCAAATTTAAAATATTTTATTTTATGTTTAAAATTATTTCAGATTAATGAAGTTTCTCTCAATTACAATCAAGATTTACCCGTTCATGTGTAATAATAATAAAAAAAAACTACATGACTAACTTGTGAAATCTTTTTATCTATTGAAAAAATTTCATTAAATTAAAAGTAAATTACTTTATATGTTAAAATTTTTTAATGTAGTATTTATTTTAAAATTTATATATGCATATCAGAAATTAGATACAAAAAATGAGATTATATGTAAAATAAATGAATGATTATGTATTAGAAGAATGTAAATGAAACATTTCATAGCAAAAAGTAATGTTTTGAGAATTAGACATGCCAAGTATTTTAATATACATGATTGCGATTTCTTTTGCTGATTATTAGGTAGGAAAGTTATTCAGAAAGTACTTTATGATCTTAAAGTTTAGGTGTTTTAATATCCTATGTAAATATTAATAATTCTAATTAATAAATCAAAAGTAAAATGTATTTTTTAGTGCAGTTAATTGTTTAAATAGATTTAAGTCCTTGTGTTTGTATTGTATAGTTATTGTTTAAATGAATCAATGATTTTAAAATAATTATAAAATTATTTTTTTATGCATGTATCCCAGAATAACTTCCAGTCCAAACTTTTCAATTAATAATCATTGAAGATTCTAAATCATCTGAAAAAAAAGCAAAATATATATAGAAAGTAGTAAATGTGATAGGTTTTTTTTTTTAATTTGTAAAATATGCATTTATTTGTAAATTTTGTGTGATCTTGTTTACAGTTTCCTGAGATGCTCTCTTTTTTACTTTTGATTTTACTTCACTTAAATTTGGATAATATTAGTGATTTGAAAGAAGTATGTTTTATGATTAATATTGACAGATTTTAAACAGTTGTACAATTTGTAAAATTAAAATTGTTCATTTATATGAGGTAATTATTTCAGAATTGTCAAGTTAAAAAAAATCTTTTGTTTATAGAGTAAAAGATGGTTTGGGCAACGTGATTGGTCCACAATTACCTTCAAAAAATGGTGATGAGGAGAAATACAATAGAATGTCAAGAAACAGTTCCTATTCGGATTCTTCACGATCTTCATATCGTTCTAAAAACAAGCATGATAGGAGTCATAGACAATATTCACGTCATAGATCTAAGCATTCTTCTCGATCTTCCTCTGATAGATCTGTTACACCTAGAAAATCAAGCTCCTATGACAGAAAAAAATCTCGTAGAAGTTCAAGATCTCGATCAAGGTGTTGTGTTTTGCATTGCATAAAACTTATTTAATCAGTATATTATTGCAAGTGTAGTGCTATTTATACTCATACTATGTTGTTTTTAAACATTTCTAGGTCGTATTCTGTTTCAAAATCACGGTCAAGATCTCGTTCACGTCATAAGTCTCGGCGTGCAAAATCTAGATCCCCATCAAGGTCTAGATCTAAATCTACGACAAAAGTTAATGATAAAAAATCAGATTCGCCTCAGTTGCCACCACCTCCTGTAAAATCATATTATCGTCATAGTCTTTCTAGATCAAACAGTGAAATTTCAGAAGAAAGTGAAGAAGAAGAAGATGAGGAAAAATCACCTGTTCGAAATCCTCAACTTCCAAATGTTACGGGTAACTCTAGGTAAATAGAATGTGCATTAATTTCTTTCATAATGTATTTTCTTTTATAATAAAATTGAATTGTAATTATTTTGTTTGTTGCTTTTAAGAAATAGTTGGGAAATAAATTACTCATAACTAATAAGTAAAAATTGCATTAAAACAATTTATTAATTCCAGTCATTCAACTGTTATATTTGTTAGTGATATTTCTTTCGTTATCTTTAAATATTTTTCAAAGAGCTGTATTTTTAAAGTATTGAACAAAATATACATTAAACGTTTTTCTTTTACTTTAATATTTAACAGAAATTGAGAAAATTTTAAGTGTGGTTGGAAATTTTTGATTATATTTAATGAATTGACCAGTTAGATTTTATAAAAGGATGTACTGTTTATTAGAATTTGTAATAAAAAAACTTTTACTTTTCAAAAAAATATTTGAGGAAAATATTTGATAATTTTCTGTAACAGTGAAATTATTATCTCACAATTTTGACCAATTTTTATCGTGTATCAGTTGTTTATTCTAAGATGAATCATAACTGTGTGCTACTGAAATATTGTTTAATAACAAATTTATTTTGCTACAAAATTTTATGTGTTTTGATTAAACCCCTTATGTTTAACTTTTTATATATGCTTTTCTCACTATTAACAAATTTAATGTCATTTCTTTATCTTCATATCAGAAATGCACAAACGATTTTTCCAACAACTTAAAAAAATTTTAGTTATTGTTTGCGTTCAAATTCCCCCAATAAAAAATTTTGTAGATCTTGTTTTGGGTTTTACAGGTATAAATAAAAAATTATTGTATCTGGAAAAAATTATATAGATCTAAATGTCTCCAAAAAAACTGAGAATGTTGTTAACCCTTCAAGAGAGTGTACGTGACGAGTTCAACTTGTCATTGTAATGTTACGCTATACACGGGTTTGACAAGTCACACTCGTCATGTAATTTTAAAGTCATCATTTCTATGTGTTTGATGGAAATATCTCGTCATATCCATACATTCTTATAATTTTAAAATTTGTCTTCAGAAAATTTCTTGAGGAAAATTTTGGTAATGGGAAAAAGCTACATGCTTAGAGGGCTCATAGATTATTTAACTTAATCAACAATGTGAATTAACCTATAAAATTAATTTTTCTATTCTTGAATTATATTTTTTTTGCATCTGATCTTTTATGTTGAAACTACTGGTTTTGTAAAGTTCTCATGAGTCGTAGTTTTAAAAATGCCTCTCCTAGCATTAAACAGCATCTCAGACTTTTGACAGCAGAAAATTTTCTTTTTAATGATTGTAAACATGCTTATACATTGATTGATTTATGAATTTTTCAAGATTTAAAAAATGCAAAATTGTTGAAAAATTTATGCTATAAGTCATTCTTTCTTAAACATGTCATAAAACACTTTATCACTTTTACTGAGACTAATCTCTGCCATAGTGTATATATTTAAATGGCTTATAAACTCATGTATTCAAAGAAGTAAAAGTCAAAGAAGCTGCTCTACACCATGCCTTTTTTCGCATATTTGGGATTGGGGAAAGAAGCATATTTCTAGGTCTGCCCACTCCTGAGTTTATAATTAGTATGAGTAGCATGGGAAAAATATAATTTCATAAAAAATTAATTCTTTATTAAACAGCTTGTATATGAATTGAGTCATTGAAGTTTAAAGTATATTTACAAGCATATTGAAATTTTTAATTTAAAAAAGTAAGTCCATCCCATAATTGATTTCTGAATCAAAATTAAATTTTCTAATTAATTATTTTTATTTTCGACTTAATTTTTACATTACTATTTTTATAATTGTAAGTTCTAAAATCTCATATTTTAATTAGATATTAGAAATGCAAGATTATTAATGTATAAAATGCATCTGATTTATTATTTTCCCATAGAATAGTTTTCTGAATCTCAGTTTTAGTGCATATAATGTCAGACTTCTTACTACAGGTACTTTGCTGGTTTGTTGTGTAGAGAGATTGTTGCTAGTAAAATATATCGTCGCATTAGTGTGATGTGGATGTTAGGAGAGTGAGGGATGCCAATTTAAATATAATCATTCTTAATTGGGGTTTAAAATTATTCGCCAATAGCCTCATATTGTTTCCAAGTGCAAGATTATTAAACTATTAATCAGTTGTATCAGGCTTGATATATTAATGTAATGCTATGAATTTGAATTAAATCAATTATTAAAGACTTTAATGTAAACACTTTGCATTAATTTAGGTATCTGTGTGAAATAAATAAAAAATTGACTAAATTAAAGAAGTTTATGTACACATTATTTAATGTTTATAAATTCTGCTGTCAGAAGCAAAACATATTATTTTTTGTGGGTTTTGTAAGTAAAAATATAATATCTTGTATATGTTATGTTATTGGAAGCAGACTTTTTAATTTATTTTTACCTTTTAAAAAATTAATTTCTTCAATAAAATATGATTTTTTGAAAAATTTAGCTGACTTGATTTTTTCTCATTTGTGGAGTTCTGAAATATGTAGGTATAAAATTTTGTAGTTTTAAATTCCTTTGAATGCATTTGAGATTTTGTTTGAGACATCTGTGCAGTTCATGTTACAGAGCCGAAATTCCCAGCAATTGAATAATTTTTTAAATATTTATATGAAATATGTTGTATAGTTATGAAGTATTTTTATTTTAATATGCACTCTAAATACTTAAAATCTTACCTTGCAGAAAATAAAAAAATTATTAACATAGAAATAATTTTTATATGAAATGAAAATACATTTTTTTCTTCAGTGTTTCATGCCCTTGCTTAGTTCTTTTATATTTTTTGAATGAAGTAATATATGAAAGAAAAGTGTAAATTCTTCTACTTTTTAAGAATTTTTAAACCAAATTATCCTTAAATTTAGGTGATATTTTATTTATATTGTTATTGTTGTATGTTAATTGAAGCCCCCTATTTGTGTTCTCACTTAAAGTAATCTGCACTCAATTACAACTTATGTTATAAATCATTACTTAAAATTCTTAATTTAATTAATGTTACAAATCATGTATTGAATATAAATTTTTATAAATTATAAAAAATTTAGTTTAAGAATATTGTATTCACTGAAAACATTAGTTTTTGCTATAACAGATGTTAATTTTTGTTATTGGAAAAAGTATTCACTTTAATGTCTTTTCCAGTTCTTTATTAGAATAAGTCAACATTTGTTATTTATTTAATTTTGATTTGAGATGTTTTTAAAGGATTATATTACAGAATTATTTTAGTCATTTGTAAAATAATTCAGTTAGATCAAATTCATATAATATTAAATACAGAAAGTATTTTTGTGAATTTAAATTTTTTTTTATTTTTAAAAAATAAGTTCTGTTAAACAAAATTTTTAGTTTCATGTTTTTCTTTTTTTAGGTCACAGCCACTTTTGGGTAAAGCAGCTCCTGCCACCAAAGTCAGTAAGAAGTTAATATCTCTTTCCACATCTCTAATAGTCTACATTATATACTTAATTATTTTCTACTAAAAAATACAGTAACAAAAATTAGGGTGGGGGAAGGAAAAATGAATAAAAATTAAATTTATATTTTTTTTCATACCAAACTATCGATTTGACTTTTTAAATAAAACTTGTTTATGGTGGCAGTAAATAATTTGTGCTTAATCTTTTTTAGAACATTTAAAAATTTCTACTTTTAAAAGATTTACATTATTTGATGCAGAAAAAAAATTTAATATACTAGACATTTTTTTACTTATGATTATATTTTACAAGGAATTTAAAAAATTAGCTAATACATTTTTTGTTTATAAAAATTTGAAGAGTTAATTTATAAGGTATCTGTTTTTTAACTTTGTGAAGAAACAACAAAAGATAAAATAATTTAATAATTATGAAGATATATACAGTCAGGTCTCGTTTTATGCGGTAGATACGTTCTACCGAAAACCGCATATATATAAAAAAATCGCATTAAAAAAGACATTACTTGAATGGAAAAGTAGGGATACGTTCCTTAGTTTTCTAAAATCGCATAAAACCAAAACAACTAGTTAAAATTAACTTAAAACCGCATAAAAAAATGCAGAAATGAAAAGAAATAGGCTGCATGATAAATTACTTCGAATGTCTGAAAGAAATTCATACAAAAGCTAAAAAAAAAACTTGTATTCAAACCTTAATTCATTTTATTTTATGGAAAAGTAATACACATAGTTTTACATTTTTAATCATTTTCGCTATCTGATAATGGTTTGCACCGTTTGCGAAGTGGTTCCAAATCACCTTCATCATCAGAAGAGACTGTCTCTGCAATAGGTATTTGCGGTAAAGGCCACGGATTTCCACAAACTTTATTCTCGTTCTGTGTAGCTCTTCCTTTTCTGACAATGTAATCAGTAATTAAACTTTGCGACGAGGATTCTTTTTTTTTTTTTATATAGTTCACGATATCCAGACATGCAGTTCTGCAGCTCACGTTGTAATTTAGAGGCTCGTTCAGAATTGAGGGCATTAATAAGAAAATGATTTTCTAATTTACTGCAAAGTTGAAGACCTTTTTGAATTAATTTTCCAGTGAGAGGAGTTGATTTTTCTTCCTCATCATTATCACCTTCTAGACCTACGACGCCGTCTACAGTTAGATCTAAAGTTAAATCAATAATATCATTGTCACTTAATGCATCACCCATAAGCAATTCATCTACATCATTGTGACTGAAGGTATTAAAACCATCTCCTCCAATTTCATGTGCCAAATTAATTATTTCATCTGATAGTCTCGATGTTTGAGTGGTTGTATTGTCTGTCACACATGCTGGCCAAATCTTTTTCCAACAGGCATTTAAAATTGTAGGTCTTATTTGAGCGGAAGCAGATGCAACATAAATTAAACAATCAAAAATAGAAAATTGTTTCCACACATCTTTTACTGTTTTGGACTCATTTTCTAGTATATTCAAGATGAATTTGTACGTTGTCTTAATATAATATTTTTTATGCCTTGATCTAATGCCTGAATAAGGCTTGTTGTATTGGGCGGAAGAAATACTAGTTGAACATTTGGATGTTTTAATTCTGGATGACTTGCTGCATTGTCAACAATTAATAAAACTTTAAAATCGAGAGATTTTTCCTTCATATAGGCTTCCACTTCTGGTACGAAACGATTATTGAACCATTCTGTAAAAATAGCTGTTGTCATCCAGGCTTTCGGGTTAGCCATCCAATGCACGGGCAGTTGTTTTAAATCTTTACCTTTAAGGGCACATGGTCTAAGAGGTTTATTTATTAAGAGAGGTTTCAACATCCGATCTCCTGATGCATTGCTACAAAGTAATAAGGTGACTCGATCTTTACTTGCTTTATGTCCACTTGCAGTTTTTTCATCCTTTGCGATGTAAGTACGGTTAGGCAATTTTTTCCAATAAAGTCCTGTTTCATCAGCGTTAAATACTTGATCGGCAGAATAGTCCCCATCTTCAATAATTTTCGCTAGCTCCTCTAGAAATATTTTTGCTGCTCCTTCATCTGCTGTCGCACTCTCCCCTGTTATCTTAATATAATGAAGTGCATTTCTTTTTAAGAACCCGGTTAGCCATCCTTTGCTAGCTGAAAATTCTTTTCTAGCTTGGGAAGTGGAAGTTCATGGTTCTGACTGTTTCATTGAGAGCTTTTTCTTGGATTAAATAACCACTTACAGGAATCCTTCTTTGAACTTGTTCTTCAATCCAAATTGCGATGGCTCTTTCCGTTCTTTCTAATAATACATCCCTTGTGTACGATGCAAATTTGGTGCTTAATTTTGTACCATAAATGACCGATTTTCTTATTGCAGATTCATTCTTTTTAATTGCTCTGACAGTAGATTCGCCTAAATTAAAATGTTTTCCAATAGCCGTAGATCCTTCTCCTTTTCCTAAGCGATCTAAAATTGCAATTTTCGTTTCCAACGAAATTGACTGTCTTTGATGTTTTTTTTTTTCTCCATTGGGCCAAATAAAATCTTAGAAAAGAAACTTAAAAAAATTACACTTACGATTTTCTGATGAAAAATAAAACTTTACGACACTCACTTTAAATCCAGAAATCAAAATTTGCTGCTTAATATATTGCAACTTAAATTCGCCACTTATTAAAGTGAAACTTTTATAAAAATGAACGAGGCACCGCTAAGAGAAAACATAATTTCGAAATAATGATATCGTATCGGTATACTACTGAAATAAAGAATGCGAATCTAACACTGTCGCAGACGTAAGCACCAAAAAGATACGGAAATTCTCGGAATACTACGATCTACGTCTCAGTATAAAAAATAATAATAATAACAAAAATCTAGAAATGTTTGGAATACAAACCGCACAACTTCAAAATCGCATAAAAACAATCCGCATAAAAAGAGACCTGACTGTATATGTTACTGGCAAAGTATGAAAGGCCGGCATTGTATAGAATGCTGAACGTTTTTAGGCAAAGTATGACATAAGAGAATTATTTCATACTTTGCCTAGGCATTCTTTAGAATGACCAAAGCTGCTTAGGCAAAGTATGAAATAAGGTCATGATAAGTTATTATATCAATGATGTACATTTATAAAAAATACAAATGTTATTCTGACAAAATAATGAGAGTACCATTAAAAAGTTATTCAAAATACATAAAGGAAAAAAGTTGCACCAAGCAAAATTTGTCTTTCTTTTATTAAGGAAAACAAAATTTTCAAATAAAATTAAGAATTTAAAATTAACCTACTTATTGCAATCTTGAATGGCCTTTTGAATTACATTTCATTACATTTTTCACTCAGAGACCATTCTTATTTTGGTACTTTGTTTTACACATACATTTGACAAATCCTTCGCCATTTCCATTGGAATGAGTAATTGCAACTGACAGAAGAGGAATTTCATGCTCAGGAATATCTTTAATTCTAAGCAAGTTCTTAGGGCACAAAGTAAATTGAGATTTCGCATATACTTGTTTTAAAATTTCTACAGAAGTTCTAAGTCGATGGAAACCATCCTCTCCCACTCGCCACAACTGCCAATAATATTGATATTCAGGAGAAAAAAAATCCCAATTTTCACAACAATGCCTTTAAAATAATTTTTCTGGTTTTTTTGGCAAGCTTCACAAAGGTGGATTTACAATTCAATATCATAACATGTAACATTTTTGTATTTGGTTGAAAGTTCTTTCAGAATTCTATCACGTCCTCCGTGTCCAATAGCCAAATGAGCTTCATGAAGTACGTAAAATGACTCAGAATCCAAGACGTAATATTGTATAGAAGTGCTTCCCAACCCTTTTATCCCCGTGGACTGGTCAACGTTAGATAATTTTACTGCAGCCCGCTGAGAGTGGGATGTTGTTTATATTTTAAATTGTTTTGATTTGATAATTTAATTGTATTTAAACATGTCTTCAGAATAAAATTTATTTACTCTAATAAATGAATATAAAGTGATTTTACATAAAATATAAAGTGATTTCCATGGAAAGTCAAACAAACATTAGAGAAATACACCCCAGTAAATAAAATAGAAATACTCCTTGAGTGGCCCAATACTATTTGATCCTCGAACCGGTGGTTGGGAACCATTCTGTGTAGTAGTACTGGCGTCTTTTTTTAAATAGGGTATGTGAATTTACTTTTATTTTCACCAAACATCACATCATAGCTATTCAGCAATCAATAGGCTCTGGGTTCCTTTTTAGTATTCATTTTGACTTTTTCTACATCAGTAATTAACTTCTAGTAAGTAGTTTCCTTTAAAAAAATAATTCTTTTGCAGCTTTAACTCGAATTTTGGACAGCTCGTCGTTGAATCGTTGTTTCATGCCTATAGACCAGGGGTCAGCAACATTTTGGCTATGGCGTTTCAAAAACCAATTTACCAATTATGATTCAGCGTGCCACACAGTAGAGCATTTTTTAAACAATACTATTTCCGCTATAATGTATGCAGAGCTAGAGAATAGAGTTTAATTATATAGAGATAGATTTACAGCTTTATCGCACATTAATTTTGTATCAATTAAAAATACTTCTTAACTAAAATAAGCAGCATAAAAAACATATAACTATTTCTTCAACAAAAGTAAAAAAAAAACAACTCAAAATTGTATTTATATGTTTTTTAAACTTATTTATTAAAATAAGAAATAGACAACATAAAATATAAGTATTTTGCTTTCATTAAAGTTAAATAAAAAATAAATAAAATTTTTAATGTGAACCTAGTGCTGCTTCACTCTACTTTCTTGTAAAAAAATATAGTGTAATTTGTGACTTTCACTTTGACATGATTCTGAGCATTCAGTTATTAAAAAATTTCTGTACAGACTAAATATTTTTCATATGAGGAAAGATATTTTACTTAGATATGTGGAACTAAAAGCGGAAAAGCAGAATATGTGCAATTTTCTTTATTCAAACAAATATCTCCAGCTATGGCATTCAATAATTTACAAAATAGCTGTAAATTTACCTTTAGGGTTATCTTTCAAATGTTTTCATAATTCCTCAATTATCCATAATTCTGGTGATGTTTATCAAATAAGGTCGATCACAAATTTACGAAGTCCCATCCATTCAAAAATTGACAAATTTGTTGAATAAGCCTGAGTGCCACTCATAATTGTGCCATACCCCTAATATAGACCATGACTCCTCCTTCAACACTACAGCTTGCTTCTCCACTTTCATGCAGCACAGGAAAAAACCAATTTTTTGTTGAAGTTTAAGTTAAATTGAGTATTCTGACACTCCCGAACAAACCAGTATGCGCAACTCATAAATTCTGAGTCTGAGGCATGCGTTAAAAGTCTAGTGTTTTGTCACACAATATTCAAATCGAATCTGAGATGTATTTCATACTTTTCCGGTTTCTCATAAGGCATTCTATAGAATGCTTAGGCAATGTGTGAAATAAGAATCATTTCATACATTGCCGGCTAGTTTTAGGCATTCTACAGAATGCCGGATTTCATAATTTGTTGGTAACATATACAAGATTCGTATTTTATTATAGAAGTATATGAAATTTTTTTTTTATGTTATTATTTTTACTTAATACAAGTAATAGGTTACAACTAATGTAAAAAAATTAAAATAAAAAGACATTTAGATTAATATTTTAATGTTTCTCCATATTTTTTTCTTTCTTTGTGGCCTGTTTTACATTAAATGTCTTACATTTATTATTCCAAAAATTTGTTCTTTCGTGTTCAAGTACGAGAAGTTAATACAAATCTTAAAATAAATAGTATGGTGGTTGATATATTTTATAAAACAAATTTAGATTTATCTGTGGGAAACTTGTAAAAAGTTGAATTTTTTAAAGAGGGGTATCATAATGTATAATTTGATTTTGACTTCTTTTAGAGAAAATATGATTAGATCATAGTTATTGATAATAGATGAACAGTGTTTAGAATAGATTGTTCACTGCATTCTATAAATAATTTATTTATTTGATATATTAGTTTAATTTTTTTACGTCTTAGTGTAATTATTTTAGGAAATTTTGATTATTTGTAATATGAATGTAGTTTCTTTTGTTTTGTCAGTGATAGGGACCATGGGTTGATGACTTTTTTTATGAGTTGTCATCAGCATGGACATTAGGGATATTATCAATCTATAGTTGTTTGGTGGCTAAGAAAATTTGATTTACTATTTTTTGTCACTATGCCAAAAGTTAGTTCATCAGAACAATAATAAATAAAGTGTAACCTTTTGTAAACAGAATCCTAGATCCCCCAGAACTAATTAATCACACAAGGACCAACCAGTATGCTAACAACCAATGATGGTACATCTCCAGTATCACCTCTTGCTTACTTCCATCCATATGGGATGTTGCGAAAATTTTGAGAGGGCCTACCAACTCCAGTATTTTGGTTTCTTGACCATGGTACAGAATTATGAGGCTAGTAATCTTCATTTGATTTTAATTTATGTCACACTCTGAAGCAACATGAATTCATGTGTTTTGACTAGTCAAAATGTGTCACAAAATCTTTCTGCTGGAAAAAAAAAATTATTGCATCATCTTTGTTCATCGTCCTTTTTGTTCCGATTTTAATTGCTGTTGAAAAATTGTTGGCAGTATAGCAGAAAATGCCATCAAATTCAAAGTAACTACTATTAAGAGATTGAAAATGTCACCCTATCTGTATAACAACCGGCATAAATCAAAATTTGATGTCCATTTCTTTGTGTTAGTGTGTTTGGTTCATGGTCCCTATTACAGATAAGTACCCTTTTTAAAGTTTCTCATTTAATATTGTTACATGGTTAATTATCTCTTGAATATGGGAAAGATCCATGTAATTAGCATGCAAGTTCTTTTAGAGTAAATTGTACTTTAATCTGTGTAAGAGAGCTTCCTGTACTTGCAACAGATTTTCTTCTTGCAAGGAAGCACAAATAACACATTAAATCCACAGTAGCACAAATTCAAAGTTCAGGCAGCAATATAAATCTTTAGGTCACTGTCCCATTAGGTAAATGAAATGCATAATTACTATCAAACTTTCTATTCTCTGTTGCTCCTCTACATTGTTCTGATGTAGGCTGGTAAGCACCTCATAGGAGCTTCTAGAGAGTTCTAGCCAAATAATCACCCTAAAACATTCTAGATTTTTGTAGAATTGTCCTTTTTTGATACCTAATATGTTGCTATTGCTATAATCATTGAAAGAATAATCTCAAATGATCTTTCCGGCCTTAATACCATTTCATCAAAAGCAGAGTCCAAAATTTCTGTAACAATATTAAGTGAACTGATGCATGTGTATATTATTATTAGAGCATTTTTATACTTTAATATTTTTTATAAGGAAAAGTTTTTTATAGTCGAGTGTCAGTAATCTAAATTGTACTTTACATGAAGAAATGGAAGAAATACATTTGAATGTAACTGTAAATTAAAATTTGCCTTATTATAGGCCTCATCTTGTTACTTCATAATAAAAATGTTTTGGATTTTTTTTGGTACTCAAAGAATAATTAATTTAATATTTATTCTTTTCAAGCATACCTTTTTTTTCTTTTTTTTATATTCCTAAATCTGTTTTGCTATCTTTAATTATTGACACTCTGCTATATATGTTAATATTAAGTACATTAAAAAATTTATTTTGTAATTTTTTTGCAGTTTGTTTATAGTGTATGGCTTTTAAAATTTTATGTTTATGCAATTTCTGTCTGTATTTATTATCAAGTTATTTGTATGACTTTAAATTACTGTTATTAAATATAATAGATAAATAAATATTGTTTGATATACCTGTAGTGTTTATAAAAATTAGTAGTACTTGTATTTAGAATAATTTGTTTAAACTGTGTGTGTGAAACTAAATAAATTAGAAATTTTTTCTTTAAAAAAATTCTGTAATTTATTTAGAAGTCATTTAAATTTGTAGATGAAAGGGATAAATTGATTTCTTTTAGTGTAAATTAAATTTGAGGTAAAAATGTACATTAGTTAGGCTAAAATACATTAAAAAAATAAAGTACAATGCGTAATGATGCATTTTTAGTAATATTCTTTTTTCTGTTTTTAGACTAAATTGACACCCCAAGAGCGGCTTAAGAGAAAAATGCAGTTGGCTTTAAAGAAGCAGTGTGAGTATATTTAGAGGATTTATTCTGATAACTGTACTAAGTTTTCAGATCCATCATTAAAAAATATTTTTTTAATATATAATGAGAAATAGCATTTCTTTTATTTAATATCTATGTTTAGCAAATGCATTTTATATATTTATCCAGGTCAGTTAAAGAGATTTGAAGATATATAGGTAATGAAGTGTTTTTACAGTAAAAATCCAAATGTTTTAAATATATATATATTTTAAATATTGTTTTGCATTAGTAATTAAGGATTGATTTATAAATATGTGTCTTAATCTTATGTAGCTTACAAAAATTTAAATAGTATAAATTTGTCATTAAAACTCTTCTAGCATTACTGTCTTGTATTTTTTTTCTTAAATGCTTGTGAATTTTTTCTCCATTTTTATTTAAATCAACTGTTTAGTTATGTTCACATTTATGTATCATTAAAAAGGAAGGTTACTTAAAAATAAAAGCATATGCACTTCACAATTTTTTCCTTATGACAAAATTTTAATTTAATATGAAATTTACTCATTTCATCAAATGTATTCTATGAATATGTACAGTGTTTAATCTAGGTCTGACTACAGAAACACCAAAGTTAAAAGAACATTTTGTTCCATGAAAATATAGAACTCTTCATCTAACAGTGATATTTAATACAAGAGTTTTAAACAGCAAATATTATTTTTTTCTTACAAATTTTATTTTTACAAGCCATGAAAAAAATATGGAAATTGTGGTATAATTAAAGATTTATGCATTTGTAAGCAAAAAGGCTCACAGAAATCCAATATGAATCCTATGTAAAGGTAGGTCTTCAAAGGCCTCCTAGAATGAATCCTGGATCTAGATATAGATAGTGCTCTGTTGACAACCATGGTACTATAAACTATAAAATCAAATGTTAAATATTCCTCATTAGCTGTTTTTTCTAAATGTGCATTAAAATTTTAAATATATTTGTATTTGCTAAAAAGGAGTTTTAGTTAGTATTTTTGATTCATTTGTGTAGATAAAGCTGATAAACAAGCTCAAATGGAAAAAACGGAAAAACAGTTGCAAGAAAGACAGGTAAATGTTTGCATTAATGTAGGGTTTTTGAAATTGTATAGCTTATATATTATGTAAAATTAATTATTATTGTGATTTTAAAAGGATCAATTTTTTTTTAATAATTCTGTTATAAAATTGTTTTGTATCTCCTTTCCCAGTTATGCATAATATTACCAGTTACTAGACTAATTTTTCTTTTTTAAAATTGTTAAAAGTTTTACTTGGTTAAAGATTTGGGTATTGTTTGATGTTATGACTGTCTTTTTTCGCTGTAATTTAAAGGTGCTTTTATTTAAAAAAAAATATTTATTTTATATAAGTGAAATTAGGAAAAAAGAAAATTATATTTTAGTATTGCTTATGTAGTCCTATTTTTGATCACATTATTGCTAATTGTCTTTCAATTTGGCTGCAAGTACTACAGTAATAATTGAAAGATGTTTTATTAATCTTCCTATTTAATAAACTCCAAAGCCATGGAATGGAATCCAGTTTAGTAATGATGCAATCGTTCCCCTATTTCCATAATTTTATGATTTCAAAAATAAACTGGTCATTTAAACAAGTTCTGCAAAACTTTTAACTCTTTTGTCACCTTGAAAATATAGATTGAAATAACTTACAGATGCTGTTTCATGTTTCAGATACTATATTTATTGTCTTTTTTACTATGTTTATTTCCAATTTGAAAATATTTTATGATGGGAAAAGTTTATAAAATATTTTTCAGCGATTTAAGTGCCTTAATTATTCTGTGCAATTGTCCATGGCCCTTAGATAAAAAGGTGTCGTTTTAAGAACTTTTTCAGGAGTTGTTAATGGTTAAAATGTTTTTATGATGTACACTTGAGAATATAAATAAAATATAAAAGTGTTTATCAAATAGATTTCAATAGTGCAAGCATCTGAAAATAATTTTAAGTCCCTGCATATTGCTTATATTGTTCAGATGCTTAAATTTGTTTATTTTTAACCATTTTAAATCTAGAGTAATTTTTTAATTTAGAATCTTGATTATGTTATAAAAGAAAATTATATATGTTTAATGTTCATTATTTTCAATTTTTTAATAGGACAGAGCAGAGGAATTGAGAGAAATGGCCATTAAATTGCGACAAAGGTAAACTAATTGACAAAATAAGTCATCTTAGTTTTCTAATTCTTAGAATATGAAAAATTATATCTAATCAATGAGGTTTATTTTACAATTTGAAAAGTTTATGTAAATAGAGATAAATCTGTTCCAGTGGTAAATTATTTCCTCTATAAGTGGAAAGTTTATTATGTTATAACCGTAATGTAACATGGAATTTTCATTTTTAATTTAAAATTTATATGGTAAATTCTTAGTATCACATAATATGGATTTAAAAAAGGGCAGATGGGAGATAGATTAAGCAGAAGTACAGCTATTTTTCATTTGTGTAAAATTTAATTGAACATAGGTTCATATTTCTTTAAAATACAGTTTAAAAATTAAACATGTTCAAAGTGATACATTGCATATTATATGTTATGTTAAATTTTCTTTAGAAAATTGCTAATTTTTTATTTTTTTCTAAACATTTACTGAAAGGTAAGTAATTTTACTTTTGAATATTTAATGGACAATTTATATGAAGTGTTACATAATACTTTTTCTCCAGTGGTTTTTGAGAATTTAAAGCATATATTTTGTTAACTTTCTTGTATATTTTCTTCAGAAGAGTATTATGTTATTTAGCTGCACAAGTATTTAGGTATTTTAATACAAATTTTTTCACAGTTGTTTCTATTATTCTGAAAGACTTATAATGCTTATATTAAGCCATAGAATAAAATTAGTTTCTAAAGTTATCTATGACGATGATCTCTTGAAAATTCGATTCGTAAGTTATGTATAAAATCTCTTAGCTCTCCTCAATTGTTAATGATTTCATACTGATTTATGAATTCAACTTTCGAATTTGAGTTGTTTTAATTTGGTTCAAAGATTTATACTTTTATTTACGGATGGATTTCATTTTAGGGAACGAGAAAGGAGACATAAGATGCGTGGTTATGACTATGATTCGGATAGTGATAGTGCTTGGAGTAAGAACCCAGATTATAATCCTCATTTCTCAGAAAGCATTTACTCTTTAAAGAGAAATGACCCACCTTCTACTAGAAGTAATAGTAGTTACAGTAGTCGAGAGCGTAGCCCACCACCTGCTACGTCTTCTAATAGCAGATACAGAAGTCGATCAAAAACTCCTCCTCGTTCGTCTCGTAGGAGTCCTGGAGGTGAAAGGAGGAGATCTCCTTATAGAAGGAGAAGTCCAGTAAAGCATAGTCCTAAAAGAAGCCCACAACGCAATTATAGAAAAAGCCCTATGTATAGTTCTAGAAATCCTTCTAGTTCAATGAGAAGATACTCACCACAGAGAAGTTCACCTCGCAGACATTCTCCTGCTAGAAATCAGTCTCGTAGATATTCGCCATCTCGAAGTGATTCTCGTAGATATTCACCGCCTAGAAATGATTCACATAGATATTCTTCAAGGCAATACAGGTTTGTATATTTTAATTTTTTATTTAAACTATTTTGAGAATTTAATTATACTTAAGTTACTTCCAATGTATGTATATATATAAATATTGGATTGCAATCATAGTACAATGCAAATTTTTAAATGAAAGTTTGCCTGGATTTTTAAAAAAAATTTTAGTATGTAAGTATTTTTAGCATAAGCTCATTTTAAGTTTAAGTGGAATTAACCAATGTTACTATGCTTCATTGTTAAATAGATTTTAATACAATACAGTTGTGTTGTTTATTTTAACACAGAGATGGTAGTTTATTTTCCTTCAACTTTTTTGCATGACAAAATATATATATATATATTCTGTTTCTTATGGAAGCATTTTTAGTTTCTGAAATATTTCGAGATTTGAAACTAAGATAATTTAATTATGAAGTAAATAAAACTATAAATATTACTTTTATATTCATAGTACTTAACTATTTTTGTATGTTTAGAAATATCAAAGAATAATGATACTCATTTGTATTGGTTGAGCGTGTTTTATTCCCTTCAGTAATTTTTTTTTTGTGAATAAATCCCAATCTGTATAGTAACATATTCTACACACATTGTGTGTGTAGAATATGTTATGTTTATGATATATTTCTGGTCTATTTTTGAAACAGATATCATTGATGTTTTTATTGAATATGTTTTAAATTATAAATGATGTATATGTTATAATTTATATAAAATTGAAATTTAACCCAAAGTATATCTTTGAATTTATACAGGCAAGGAAATCATTCTCCATCTAGAAGATCTAGATCACCTGCATCAAAATCGTATGGCACAAGGCCTTTAGTTGATTATTAATTGTTTTCATTCAACATTGCTTATTATTTTATATTTTGCATGTCATATGTTTAAAATCATTTATTTCCAATTTACATTGAGAGAAGACAATAAGTTATTTTTTCAAATGATTACGATATGTAAATATATATATCTAAAATGAAATTATTTGCTGTTTCACACAATTTATCAAAAATATTAAATTTTGCATTGTTTATTTTAATTTTAATGTATTAAGTGAGTAATAAGTAAACAACATTTAAAAAAATGACCTGTGATTTGATTTTTTTATATTTCAGAATTAGTCATTGTATAAATTTTTGTTATATTGTTGCAGTGTGATTAAAAGTTTGATGCAGTTTGTATTCTATATGTGCATGCTTGTAGAATCATGGTGGAAATTTTTATGACACGTAATGCATTATTTATATAAACTTTTTGTTGGAAGTTGTGTGTTCATCTATTTACCTCCAGTACTCCCAGTTTTTTCGAAACTATATTTGTTAATTTCCTGAATGTTAAATATTTTTTTTATCTAAATCAGTGTTTCTCAAACTTTTTCTATTGTTATCCCCAATACATGTATGCAATGTTTACCTTATAAAAAGACCAGCATCATTTATGCTTCATCAAAATGATAAATATATTATATAATTAGCAGTGAATCATGAATTAAGTGTGAAGTGTTTTAAAAAATAAGATTAAGTATTTAGTGATAATTCTGTTTTATTGTTAAAAAAAAACTTTTTCTAATTTCTAGATATCTTTTTTAGTGTTATATATTTTTTTTAAAAATTATATATAGTTAATTTTTTGTAAATAATTGTTAATCTCTGAAGTTTCATTGATGTATTGAAAAATAAATTGTTGAGCTTGTGTTGATTGCAATATAAGGTTTTACCTTGTGTATATTCCATAAAATATCAATTACATTTGTTTTTCAGTTGAGAATCTGGCATTCTCCTCATAGAAATTATTTTATATAAATATTGAAAATATTAGCTTAATTTTTATGCATGTTATGTCCAAAAAAAAATAATAAATTGGAATACAGAGTTTAAATATCATATTGGTTGCAATTATTAAAATATATTTTTTCTTAAAATGTTCCGTTTTCTAGTTCTGAGAAAAATAGAGTATAATTATTTCACAATTGCATGCATATTATGAAATTTTAATTATTTAAGTAGGTATCAGATTTCTCATGGTTTACTCTAGGGTAATTTTGTGAGATGTTACATCAGTCTTACTCTTGAAATTTAAAACTCACCTTATGTGCCTTTTGATGCCATATATTGCGCCACTTGCCATCTGAAGTCATATATTCTTTGCCAGTTTCCATTTGAAGCCTTGTATTCTACTTAGTATACATCTTTCTTGAGAGTGTACGTTTGTGGTTGTCTAATAGTAATGTCTTCCCATTACAGTAGGGATCTTCAAAAAATTGTTTGACCTTGGACCCAATTTTCTTTGGATAAATATTTTTTACATCATATAGCTACATGAACTAGATACGAATTAAAACATTTTCTGATTATAAGTAAAAAATTTATTTGAAAGCTATTCTTTGATATATATTTATATGTATACTCAAAACAAAATAAATGCTTTTGTATTAATGGAGCTGTATTACATTGAAATAAAAATTTAATTCTTGTATGAATATTTGACACTGCAAAATGTGAATCATTTTAGATATTTGACTGAGTTGGTGGAATTTGTGATTTTCAATAGTTGCATATCTTGAAATTTCATTAGTTTCTTTGACTTCTGTATTTAATTTTGAAACAGTCATAATTTTCATTTTAAAAGCCTTGTTTTGGAGCTACTCAAGGGCGATTGACATTGTATCTCACAATTTTGAATTTTGGTCTAGCGATATTTTTTTTAACTGAGAAGCCCTATTGTTTAAGCTTGAAATCCTTGCTATAGAGGGTAGATTCAGGTAATTTGTATATTACAATCATTGAAATCATTTGAGAAATGAGTAAGTCACAAAACAATTAAAAGAAAGCAACTGTTAGGAGTTATGTTGCAAAAATAATAATTATGAACATATTTATTTTATTCAGTCATGTTCTGCAAATGTACAAAAGTACATTTTTTTTTTATAGAAATAAATTTAAAACATCTAAATGTAGATTTTCTGTATAGATAAAAGTCAACACAATTTCTTGTTCCAAATTTAAAGAAACAATATTTTAAGTTTAAATTGGAAGCCTTTAGCCTTAGTTTCTGTCATCACTAAAAAAAGAGGGGAACTTAAACTAATATTGTATTTTGAAGCAAATTTAAATGTTAATTGAAAAACATTTCAAGGTATAACTTTAAAATATGAATAGCGATACTAAAAGAAAATATTTTGTTTCTCTATATTCCATGTGAATTAATTCCATTAATTATGTTATCTGTTCTTTTATTACTTTGAACTTGCCGTGTAGAGTGGTTGATGCATGTCAAATATGTCTAGGCTCAAAGTCGGAATGTTGAACAGTTATGTAAGTGTGTGGTGTGCCAGAGCTCGGTTATCTTTCTTGACACATGACCAGGAATCAGAATTTTGAGATCCATTACCAGTATCTCTTGTGTTGATTCAAAGTACAGTATTAATTAATCAATCAAAAACTGAACATAGTTATCTTAGATGTGCAGTACTTGTGACATCTTTTTCTCTTGGATATCTTGAATGACTCAATCATCCCCTGGAATACTACCCACTTTGGGAAACACTGATTTGAATTCTGAAATTTGTTTCTGAAGAATAAGCTATATTGACATGATCCTTGCTATTCCAACGAATCGTTCATGCTGTACTTCCTGAAATCAGTAAATAGTATAAATCTTGTGGATGGTACTCTGTTTAAAAAAATTTAAGCACAGAATTATGTCATGCAAAATTTTTATCACATTTTATAAGTGTGTATGTAATGTATGAAAAAAAATTTATTAGATTTTTTATAAATCTTTTACCAAAATCAAATATGTTATACATTAGTTTCAAAATGTGTTATGTTAGTCCCCTCCTCCTACTCTACTTTTGTGTTGGTATTTTATTTTTCATGTAGTAGGAATTTGTTAGAAGAATGTTATCTAATGAATTATTTGAAAACAATAGATTTTGAAAAAATTTTGTTTTATTAAACAATGAAATGTTTGATATCCCATGCGTATAAGAGTTTTGTATTTGAATTCACAACCAAAAATAGTTTTATTACAAAATCTATTACTTCATTTCTTTTCTTTTTTAAAGTAATGTCATAGTTTATCCCTGAATATTGTATTAAAAGTAGTTTAAATGAAGTATGGCAGATAAATTTCTGATGTTTGTTTATTGTTTTTTATATACTTTATTTACCATCTTTTAAATTTTGTTTGAAATATTTTGAAGTCTGTTTGCTGTGTGTGTGTATGTGTATATATTATATATGTATAAATATATTTATCCTTGAACTAGTAGTACCTCATTATTATATTTGCTTAACAAAAGCGTTTTGCTTTTTTTATAAAATTTTATGTAGAAAATATTAATATAGTACTCTATAAAATAAATATGTATTGTGCTGAATAGAATTTGTGAGAATGAAAAAAAATGTGAATGAATCATTAATGCTTGTATTTTAATATTCTTATAGTAAGTTTGATGTTTTGTGTAAATATTTTTCTCCCTTCTCTAACTTGCTCAAAACTCGTTATTACTGTAAAAAAATGATATATCTATTTTGTTCAGCCTCTAGATAAAAAAACTTATTTATTCTGCATTTATCCTAAAAGTTTATAAATATTTCTGTATAGTTATATTCTTTATGTATTTGCTTTTAGGGAATAATTTGAAAAAGACCATACTTGCGTACTATTGCAACCATGTTGGCAACAACGAATAAAACCCACATGAATTCTAGAAATGGAATATGCTGACAAATATGGAGCATGTAGATGAAAAATAATTATAAATAATCATTAAAAGAAAAGGAGTAGCTAACTTTTATTATTTAATTTTATATTATTTATTAATTTTACTATTTAAGAATTTGGTAAACCTCAGATTCACATTTTAGAATTTGAGTTTTCCATATCAACAAATGGTTAGGCTTAGAATAGTAGCAAATGGAGAAATATGAAACAAAGCTCATGGTTGGCAATTCAATATCTACAACGTGCAAAATCGCGTTGCCAATTTGGTTAGTTATTTTGAAAGTTGGCACAGTTGCAATAGTACACAAGTACAAAAAGACTTGTAGCATCCTAAAAGATTATTCATAACCCTGGAAGTCAAAAGCAATATAGCAATTTTCATTCTATGTATCTAAAATCATAATTATGATTTTTGCCTCTCATGCCTTTTTGAGGAGTTATCTATTATATGAGCAATAATTCTTTTTAAGAAAATGCCGGTAATAAATTTAAAAGAACATTTGGAGATAAATTATAAAGGCTTAAGATGAGTGAAATAAGAATTGCTTGTGTCATAATCAAAATTAGGACACATTAAACTGTTGCAAAGGCTTTCCTTAAAAATAAGTTCGAAATCTATGTATGGAATTGTTCGTAAACTTTCCCATGTATATATATATCCCTTTTAATGACTACTAATGGCCCATTTATCTGTAAAAATGCTAATTTTTTAAACCTTGGAGCAAACAATTATTTCCTCGCCTGTTCTTTTGATGGACTTTTCTTTGCTTCATGGATCAGGTCTAGCTGGAAACTAGACAAGAGGCATAAGAACCAAACATAGTAGAATTATTTTCTTAGGAATTTTTGGTTTAGGGGAGAATTTTCTTGGTGTAATGTGCGTGCATGACAAATATTTATTTTTGTAAAAAAACAAATTCTTTAAAACAAAAACTGGTTACAATTAAATTCATAAACTAATGCCATAATTACCTGAAGTGCCTGGGGAGACGAGAGGAAGTTGTAATAAAATTTTGCAATTTTCTGTGAAAGCAATAACAATTGCCTGGTTTAAATTCTATTGCCTTCCTATAATTATTTAACTTGTATGTGATTATGTAAGAAGGAGGGCTAACTTTGAATACTTGATATGTCACATATTTTTGTATTTGTCAATGATACTTGTTTGTCATAAAAATGTTTTAAATGTTACGGACACTGAGAAGTTTTTGTTCTATGTTGATGCCAGTTAATGGCTTATTCAAATGTGCTCAGAAAGACTTGAAGCTCTAAGGTTTGAGCCTCTTAAGAGTTCTAGATTTGGTAAAAACTTCTTAAAAAATGAATGTGTGTAGATAAAAATGCTTCAGAATTTAATGAAAACTCTTGGCACTTCAGCTGGTTCCACTATAAAAATCCCTGTTCAATTCTATGGCCAACAAGTGGTCTGTGTGTGTCTTCACAATCATACTATTTAGCTTTGGCTCATGAATTAAAAGATGATTCATGATCCCCTTCCCTTGTGGTAGGGCTGTGTTCTCTGATTGGTTTTTGTGCATTCAAATTTCTGATACTTTTCAATAGCATCTTTTAGTCGTAGATGTGTAACTGTTGTATAATTAAATCATTACTGCTTTCATGTGGAAATTTGATAGAAGGTTGCGATTATTGTGCTGAACAATGTTTGAGGTGAGTGATGGAATTTTTTGGTCTCGCTTCCACTAGACCAAGGATGGCGAACCAACGGCACACGTGCTATTGTTGGCACATGACAATTTGTGCATGCCACAGATCAAAACGGTTTGTATTTTAGCTCAGAATAACAAAGTTCACTATGAAGCACTATGAACAAATGTGAGTGATCAGTCCTGATTTGTGAGGCAGCGGGGAGCACACTCATTTGTTTTACAATCCTAACAGAAATTATTTTTCGTCTAATCCAGTGGCGTAATGTATACCCTCACGTAGCTGGGGGGGCTTCTAGAGGGGCCCAAAACTTGCCCGATCTCAAATATGTATTTAACCAACTTATATAAAATATTAGACTTTGCTTTGGTGCCCTAATATTTTCCATTACGCCACTGATGTAATCTGCTACAACAGAAGTGTTACACTTATGCTATTTTAATTTGAATGATACATATAACTAAAACATTTAACAAAAATACTTGCAAAATGTATTTTTTCCTAGTAAATACAGAGTTTTGAGTTGTTAGTATTTTCCCATAATCACAACTCAAAATTATTTGAGGGCATGTCCATGCCTCATTAAATATTTCTTCAGAAAAAATGACACGTTGATCCATAAAGGTTCGCCACCCCTGCACTAGATTCCTCATCCAGAATGAGGGGTTAATATGTTGAAGATCGGCAAGTGGAATACATTTTTGTGTTCTATCATTGTCGACTGATTGAGAAAGTTGTGGGTTTGGTCATCACAGTTTATGACATTTCTCCATTAGTCACTGTATGTCAGTGTAAATTGAGTATTTATAAAGTTGGTTGGCCATGTATATTAAGTGTAAATTTTTTAAAGTTATTTTAGCATAGAGTTACCTGATGTAATTAAAAAATATATCTTAAATGAGCACTTTTTTATCATTTTTATTCTGCATTGTGAAATGATTGTAATACTCACTATACTATACTGTACTTGCCTTGTTTCTAATGCACTATTATTGGTGTTGGGAACTAGTTTTAAAGACCAAAGAATTGCTTCCTATATCCCAGGAATAATCAATTATTCTTGTCCTTTGAAATCACAACATTGGAAATGGTTACAATTTTCTGTTATTGTGAAATATTTTGAATACAAGTAAGGAAAAAATGCATTCTATATTGTGAATGTTTGTTATTATGAACCTTATATCTATATAATGTATTTTTGTAGAATTTTTTCAGATAAATGAGGACTTTTGAGATCATTGTGCTTGTCGCTTTGTAATAATTGTTCTACTTTCTTTTACTCATTTCTTGTCTGTAAAATAGTAGTAGTAGTAGACAAAGCATGTAAAAGTTTTTCCTAAATAAATAAAATAAAACTTTTTCTTAGAGTTTCTGTTTTCTCTATTTTATGCTCACATGTTGAAGAGTTAAAAAGTGAACTTTGTTTGCCTTTTTTTCTTTTTGTAAATTTACCAAAAAATATAGATTGACTTTACGTTTTATTAATTAAAATATAGATTTATAAAGTGTTTTATGATGAAAATATTTTCCTGCACATTATATCTCTGAATAGTTATGAATTTAATATTAATTCTATTGGCTGTTAATTTAAAATAGTTGTGATGTTAGAGGTTTTGATATTAATTAATATTGCACCTGGAAAATACAATTACAATAATTTATTGTCACAAAGCAATAAATGAAGATATGTGTTGCTTTTATATGCATAGAATAATTGAGTATGTTATTTTAAATCTTTAGTATGTCCTACGGGATTTTGTTTTGACGAACTTGCAGAAACAACCAAATTGGTTTCTTATCCATTTAATTATTTACTTCGATTATCAATAACTTTTCTATTCTGAGTAATTTTTTTTAACTTGTAGATTTTTGATATCTGCTATGATAAAGTGAATATTAAATAAGAAAGTTTTAAATAGCACACATGCAAAAATATCTGATTTTAGTATAACACTTTATTACTGTTTGCTCCTAAGTTATTAGTCTTGAAATTCTATTCCTGTAAACAACTACTGAAAGGGAAATGTAAAATTTTTAACAAAAAACTGCAATACCAATAATGTTAAAAATAAAACACAAATGATAATTACAAGAAGTTTGAGTTGTAATACATGTCAGTAAGAAAAATGGACGCCTGTGATGATGATACTGCGTCGTTCACAATCAAAGCGGGCCGCGGTAACCTTACGGTTTTTGTCACAAACTCTTGGCTGGTGTATTGCGAGTTCGACTCCTGGTGTCACTTGAACACCCGTCATGTAGTGGAGACCGATGCGCAAATCTGTCTAGGATCTAAGTCCTTCTGTAAGTAGGTTTGGCAACTTGGAGAGGGAGGTGTCCTCGTCACTTGACCGAGTAAGTGAGTGAATATTAACGTCGGCGTCGCACTGTTAAGCTTCATGAGGGCTTTTGGCGACGGACCTCGCAATTTTGAACCACGGTCAAGTGACGAGGTGACACCTGAGCTGGCACCACCTCTCCTAACTACCACACCAACGGGAGAACGTTTGATTCCCCACCGATTCAACTTGCATCGCTCCCCTTTACGGCGAGTCTTTAGTGGTACTGGGCTTGAACTCGTGGCATACCAGCCACGACTCGATATCTGGATCACTAAGCTACCGCGGCTGTCACTTGACCGAGGTGCATTGCCAATAGCTTTCGTGTTTTTTATAGTGGGGCGTTAATATAGCTTCCACACACTGTTTTCTCGATCAAAGCAGTGCGCAGTAAAAGGCTCTAGTGATGATTTGACCCTTTTCCTGAAAATCTGTTAAGATAATTCCCTGACTGTTACAAAAAAACTGACGGTATGACCTTAACTGCAGATTTTTGCTCCCTAGATGGAGGGAAGGGATTGAGGTGAGCTTCTGTGTCTCCATTACTTACTTGTGTATTTGGTCACTGAATCATATCCATAGTTATTATAAGACAAAAAAAGTAAAATCGTTTCCATCCGAAAGGTTCAACATCCCCCTTGACAGCTGATGTTACTAACAGTGACGAACCAGACGATGCGTCTCCAACACACGGTGTAGTGTATGGGCCTTTGTAGCCGGCGCTTGAATCGTGTACATGGGCTGACCGCAAGCCCTAATGCGCGTACAATGGTTTATGAAACGTCAGCAGTGAACCATACAAGAATGAAAAAATCTCGTCTTGTCCGACGAATTAATGGACGAGTGCGAATACACCGATTTCCAATGGAAACCCTGGAACCGGAATGCATGTTTGGCCGAATGCAAGGCTGTGTTGGCAAGACGGTTTTATGTGTAGGGCGATGTTACCGTGGGGCGCATTAGGACCCATCATTCCGATGAAACAATCCCTGATGTCTGTGCTCTATATAAACATAGCAGACCAGATGTACCCCTTCATATCAACATTATTCCCAGCGAGTAATGGCGTTTACTTACAGGATAATGCACTCTGTCATAAGGGCCTAGACGGCCGCGGTAGCCGAGTGGTATAGGTATTGGATCGTGGCTAGCCTTGTCACGAGTTCGAGCCCAGTACTACTAAAGACCCGCCGTGTAGGGCAGCGATGCACGTTAAATCTGTCGAGAGCTGAAACGTCCTCCCTTGGTGTGGTGTGGTAGTTAGGAGAAGGAGGTGCCAGCTCAGGTATCGTCTACGTCACTTGACTATGGTTCAAAATTACGTGGTCCGTCGCCAAAAGCCCTCGTGTAGCTGAACAGTGCGGCGTTAATATTAAATCGGGCCGAATGATTAAACAGTAATTTGACGAACATTCTGGTGAATATAAAGTCCGAACCGAATTTGTGTTGTCACTGCCACCTCGCTATGTGCAGGACCAATTAGTGAGTGCCAGATACCTCAGTCTACCTATAAACTACTTGTCTAGTCAGTGCCTTTACGTGTGTTTGGCAGTTTTGAGAGCAAAAGATGGCCCTACTTCATATGGAAAAGGTGGCTATAATTATGGCTTTTTAGTATATATGGCCGCGATAGCCGAGTAAACATAATTGAGTGAATACGATCGCGAGCAAACACTACTTGAATGTGTCAATAAACTTTATTCTGCGGTTAAAAGAAACCGAAGAAGGTGGACATGTCATGAGAAAGCACGAGTCAGAGTGAGTGAGGAAATATTAAAGTCACATTGCTCAGCTACACGAGGGTTTTTAGCGACGGACCACGTAATTTTGAACCATGGTCAAGTGAAGTGGACAGCACCTGAGCTGGCACCCCCTCTCCTAACTACCACACCAACGGGAGGACGTTTCAACTCTCGACAGATATAACGTGCATCGCTACCCTACGTGGCGGGTCTTTAGTGTTACTGGGCTCGAACTCGTGACATGCCTGCCATGATCCGATACCTTGACCACTGGGTTACCGCAGCCCCAAGGGTAGTCAGAGGAAAATATGTATTCCTAAGCAAAGCGGCCTCGATAACCGAGTGGTCATGGTCACAAACTTGTGGCGGAGTCCTGCTTCCAGTAGACCCGGAGTGTAGATGAGCTGATTCATGCTAAATCTTTCGTGGTGTGTATTCCCCGCTATCGTTGGAAAGGTTGCGTTCATCAGTTATCCAGAATCATTTTCCGATGGATCCCGACTCACTGAGAATTCTGGATATTAGCTAATGTACAGAGAGAAAAAAAGATCCCTTTAACAACCACGGCATGAATTTTATCATTCTGACTTAGGTATCATGGTTCTAGCTGGTATTTTGTGTAATGGCAAAACACAGTTGCACAATCCTAGATGCAAGTACCGCTATATTTCAGCAATATTGCACCGACAATCCCTTCGTTCGTGTTCATTTGGGGGCTGTGGTGGGTCCTTAATTTTTGTTCATGGATGGCACTGCACTACTAAAACCGAGTGTCCCTGTTCACGAAATCGTGGCCGGCGTTGTCGAGCGTTTGTGCCACTGAACCTGCCGTGTTGAGGGACTGATGCACGTTAAACTCGTCTAGGTCCAAAGTACTGTCGTTGGTGGGGTGTGGAAGCTAAAAGAGCTGGGGGTAAGTTCAGGTGTTTGTCCTCGCTATTTGACCAAGTTCAAAATTACGACGTTTTTCACCAATAGCGCTCGTGTAACATTAAATTGCGAAGTAAATAATCAGTCAATCAATCAGTGCATATCAATACACGCCTCTGAGACCCTAGAGAATGAAAATATTGAGTACATAAAATATCCTGTGTATTCATGGCTCTTAAATTGCAGTAAACATACTTGGTTTAGTTTTATTAGGTGTGCTGTACAAAAGAATCACCGTGCGCATGAGCTCAAAATCGCCTTTTTAGACGAATGGGACAGTATTGCTAGGGGCGTAGTCACCACCGTATTAATGATACGGGGCCCCCAAGCTCTAGAGGCTCCAACATGTATAACTACAGTACTCCTAACAGATCTTTCTTTTCTAAAAAAAAAAAGGGCCCTGAAGGAGTTTTGATACGGGGCTCACTCAGAACAATCTGTGCCAGTGAATATTGCAGAAACTCTTTTCAATAATTTTAGTGGAGAGCAGATATTATAAATATAAAACATTGCATTAGTACCGATTGTGCCATCATACAGATTAGAAATAGTAGTTTTTGCATTTTATATTGATCAAATGTATAATATCTTACATTTCTTTTATCAATGTCTGAATGCTCAAGGTTCAACATATAGATTACTAATAATTGTAACATTTTTTAATCAGACTTCTTAACCGAATGTATAAAATCAGAATAGGAATAACTTCTTTTTAATTATGATCATAACAAAAAAGCTATTCCTATTCATTTTTACAGTTCTTTTTTTATTTCTTGCGAATGCCCTCAAAATATATCCAGTAATTTATGGACACCCTTTAGCTCTATTCAGAGCGAAAAGAAGTCGAAATAAGACATTAAAGGCTAATCGAAATTTGCTTGAGGCTTGTATAAGCAGGACGAGCAAGAGACATATGTTACCTTAAATTATACACACAATGTAGGTAATGGATTTTTTTTTTATTTATCCGTTTACTCAACTATATGGATTCCAAATATATTTTTTGATACAAATGACTGATTTTTTTGGCATTGTTCTCTTTTTCTTTCAAAGACTATATCTTTTTTATACTCACATATGAGATTAACATTATTGAATTTGTATATTAGGTTATGTTGCATTTTTTAGCGGGCCAAACTAGAGGAGTTTTCTCTTTCCCGTTTCTAAATTAAAATCAATTTTATTTCTGGATTTCATATAATACAAATTTTTTTTCTATCATTCTTTCCTTGATGATGAGATTCTTTTTTGCCCTATGACTTCTTTTTTTTGTCTGTTTTTAAATGTTTTATTTTTGAACATTTTAATTAATAAAATCACATTCATGGCTTTTCGGTCGTTCGTGTGATTTCGTTGTCGGATGAGATGGATTTTACACTTACACTTTTTGAGATTGCCAATAACTTTTTTAAAAGTATTTTGACCCGCAATAATATGTGGCAGTAGATATACAAGCATGAAATCATTATGTTAATGAAAATAAATTAATGCTTAATATATTTACTAATCATCATAATATGATATAAAAAGAAATATTTTTCAAATTTTCTTTTTGATAGGCACATTTGAACTTTTCGAGCGAAAGGAGTTATAGTACCGTTTCTCAAACTGTGAGGCGTGCCCTCCTTGAGGGGCGTAATAAGTCTAAGAGGGGTGCACAAGCATATTAAACAGTTGAAAACAAAATATTATTTTTAAAAAAGGATTAATTTACTGAATGTAAACAAACAAAAATACATTCTGACATAATAAAAAATAAAATATGCAATTACACTAATATAATACACCAGTAGCTCACACAGGAATTTTTCAACGGTTGTCCGCGGTTGAAAGTTCACCATTCTTGTATCATGCTCCTTTTGAATTTGTCGATTTTCGGGAAAAAAACACTGTAAAAAACTTATTGAATAAATAATTAGCATTAATTATAAAAATTAATCATTAATAACCAATATTTAATTAAATTTTACGTACTATATACTTAGAATTTAATCAATCGAAAAAGAGTCAAGAGCTTTGGGGGGGGGTCCGGACCCCCAGGACACCTCCTTGTGTGCGCCACTGGCCTATATATATTCGCTGAGCAGTAGCGCACACAGGAATTTTTCAACGGGGGTTCGGGGTCGAAAGTTCACCATTCTTGTATCATGCTCCTTTTGATTTTGTCGATTTTCGGGAACAAAACACATTAAAAACTAATTATTGAATAAATAATTAGCATTAACTAATAAAATTAATCATTAATAACATATACTTAATTAAATTTTACGTTCTATATACTTAGAATATTATAATCAATCGAAAAAAAATCAATGGCTTTGGGGGGAGGTCAGGACCCCCTAATTTGTACACGCCACTGTAATACACTTATAAATGTATCAGTACTGCACAATGTATTTTATAATTAATTTAACAATGTAAGTTAAGAACAAGTATAATAATTACTTCTGACCCTTGGTCTTGTCATATATAAAATTATACACAAAAATTAACACTAGATAATTTGTATGATTTATAATTAATCCCTTAACTGCCGATTAAAATGTACGCGATTCGTTCCGCAATGCCACTGTTTTCCAAGTAGACGTACGTATGTGATGTATCGGAGGGGAGAGAAAAGGAATAAATAAGTAGTAAATCCTCTGAAATAAGCACATCCTTCTCAAACACTCTGCCAAGGTCCTTTTATTGCATTTCAAAGCCTTCAAAATAATTTTATCTATAACCGTGCACAGATAAGATCGTACTTCGGGCAGACGTATATATACGTCCGAGGCAATCAGCGTACTGGATGAGTGAGACATATTCGCCTGCGGCACTTAAGTGGTTAAAGTCGTGTTGTAGGTTTAGCGCCAAAGTATAGTATTATTGAATTCAATACATTGTTATTGGATGGAGGAGGGCGCGATGAAAATCATGACTGAGTTTTGGGTCACAAATATAAACGATTAGTAATTTGTATAAATGCTTTTTTCTGATTTTGCATAAAATGTATTAATATGTTTTCTATACGAATCAAATTAATAGTACTCGTCGCACAAAAATATAGTGCGTCTAAGATGAAAATAATGCTGACTTCATGGCCCCAATGGGAAGTTAAAATCATTTTTCTCTAATCCTTCATCATCGGAACATTAAAGTCGCACTGTTCAGTTACACGAGGGCTTTTGGCGATCCTTCATCATCGGAGTAAAATACGTAGGCTATTGGCTACGGACCTCGTAATTTTGAACCACGTTCAAGAAACGAGGACGACACATGAGATGACACCACTCTCCTAAATTCTACCCCACACCAACGTGAGGACTTTGAGCTACGACAGATTTAACGCTCATCATTGAAATGTCAACAGCTTTTTATTCTACAATAAAACCACCGTGGTAGTCTTGTGGACAAGGTTGATAGTTTCATGGCCCCGATAATGTTTAATCCCTGAACTCAACAAAAATGGGTATTCATGATTGGCAATAAAAGTGTTTCTAAACATTTTATTCCAAATGAAATCGTGGGCGCGTAACCTGGTAGCTATTGTGATCAACTCGTGGCCAGCATTATCTCCGTCAGGTCGTAAGTTCGAGTCCTAGTGGCACTAAAGATCCGTCGTGTAGAGGAATAATGCACGTTAGGTCTGTCGAGACTGAAATTCTTTACGTTAGTAAAGAAGTTTGGAGAGTGAGATATTGTCTCAAGTATCTTTCTAGTAATTTAACCATAGCTCACAAACAACCGTCGTAACAACCAGGGACGTTTTAAGACTTCTAGAGGCCCTGGAATCAGGGGCATAGGTATCACCGTATCAATGATACGGGGCTCCTAAGCTATATGGGCTTCAACATACACAGTCCAGTCACATTAATGTGACCACCACGTACTTTCGACTTTGACGTTAAATACCCAATCACAGAAGGATGCTGGCATCGCAGTGCTATTGAGCGTATATAAAGAGTGTGTGAGGGCTTCGGAAAACACTACAATCGTTGGCGTAATGCAAACATGTAAAGAGTTATCCGAAGTCCAAAACGGCATAATTTTTGGCTTTCGGGAAAAGATTGGAAGCATTTCCGAAACGGCTAAGTTTGTGGACTGTTCGTGTGTCACCGTGGTTAAAGTATACCGTGCATGGCAAAAGGGGACCGTCCAAAATCAGTGACGTGGCAAATGTGGTGTACCACGGGCCATAGGTGATAGAGGTGACTGATGGCTGCAGAGGTGAGTTAAGGAGAATAGACGTGCTACCGTTAAGCAACATACCACCCAGATGAACCAAGGGGCTACCAACAGTGTCTTCCAAACTACTGTTCAGTGATCGTTGTTGCGTCTGGTTCTCCGAAGCAGGTGCCTGGTTCATGCACCTATGCTGACTGCTGTTCATCAGCAACGAAGACTGGAATTTTCATACAGGTACCGCAACTGGGCATCCAATGAGAGGCGGCAGGTAGAGTTTTCTGATTAATCACGCTTTATACTCCATCGGACGGATGGTTGGTGGCAAATACGGCATGAAACGTCTAAAAGCAAACACCCTGCAACAATTGCTGGCAAGGTTCAGGCTGGAGGCGGGAGCATTATGGTCTGGGGAATGTTTTCCTTAAATTTTCTGTGTTTATTCATCATTGTGGAAAGCACGATGGATCAATAGAAGTACGCATCTGTCTTTTCAGACCATGTCTACCCCTTTATGCGCATTGTTTTTCCTCAGGATGGTGGCATCTACCAGCAGGACATTGCGGAGTGTCATACAACTGACAGCGTACGTGCGTGGTTCAAAGAGCACCAGGATCAGTTTATCGTTCTTCCGTGTCCAGAAAACTCACCTGACTTAAGCCCAATCAATAATCTATGGAACCCTCTCGATCGGGTTGTTCGCGTCATGGATCCTCACGCGCGTAATCTAGTGCAGCAATAGAGTCGGCATGGCTCAACATCCTAGTGAATACCTTGAGGATCCTAAATGACTATTTTCCCCTCTGCGAAAGATGGTTATTCTGGCTTTTTACAGTGGTCACATTAATATGACTGCACTGTGTATGTTACTACAGTACCATTAACAGAGCTTTCTTTTCGGAAAAATGACCCCGAAGGAGTTTTGATACGATGCCCACTCAGAACTAGCTACACCAGTACCTGGGACCCTGACAAAAGTATGCTATGGGCCTTTACACAAATGCAGGCTCCCCTTATGATCTTTAAAAGCAGACTGCATAGCATACGTCATCAATACACGTACAAACAATAAGCCGAAACAAACAAATGTGCATGACTTGCAATCGCAAAAACCTACTCAACCAACTGCCACCTTTTGACTGAATGAGTAATGATAGTGTATGGAGGTAGGCCTAAGCCTATACATGAATGATGGTCATCCCATGTAGCCAATTCATATATTGTCCGAAATTCCCAGTTTTTCGGAGAATACAACCGGAAATAACATTTGACCGTTGAAATTATTAGAATGATGATCTTATTAAGACTGAGTCGAGAATGAGACGTGGTCTCCATTGTGGCTGTGAACTAGCTACGACAGTGGCCCAGGACCTACTTTGCGTAGAGGCCCTAGGCCTCAAGAAGTCTTAAGACGTCCCTGAGTATGTATTTAAGCAGGGCCAGCTCTAGTAGTTTTGCCGCCCCGGACAAAAATAAAAAATGCCGCTCCTCTCTCTAAAGCAAAAAATTATGATTAAAAAAGATGAATTGTTCACATAGATACACACAAAATAGTTTTTGCGAACGAAAAGGGAGCATAACAATTAGATGCATTATCTTACGTCTTAAAAAATACAAAATAATTCGAAATTAAGAACATAATTATCTGTTATTATTTGAAACGAGTAAAATGTAAGAGAAGGAATCACTCATTTCAGCAGGCCAATTTCTTAGAAAAAGTGCCTACTGATGGTGGGTATCACCAGCGTTTATTTTAACTTAGAAACTACACTCGAGACTAAAATAAAACATCTCATGTGCTTCTCTATTAACCTAAAATTCTAATTACCCCTGTCCCCTTGATAGCTTGATGTCCGTAGTGACTCCACTCCGGGCTGGAGAGAAAATTACTAGTGAAAGATGCGTAAACTATCAAATTTAATGATTTAACATGTACTTCCGTCTCGAACCCTTCAAGTTTCAACAGGAACTGGCATTAAACGCAGTGCCGGCTTAAGCTCATTTCGGGCCCTAGGCGCAGAAGATCTACGGGTCCCTTTCACACTGACGGATCGAAATTTATTACCAGAAAACTTTGTTAAGTACAGCTTATCCGGGACCCTGGTTGCCCGGCTCGAGCGCCCAATGGATAAACCGACATTGTTTAAACGTATAGAGTACAAAATAAGGAAATAAGTTAACTAAATAAACACCAAATTCGCACCCAATAATATTTCAGGAAATATATAAAAATTTTTGTAAAAAAAATATTTCTCAAGTTCGATCCGAATACCACGCTTAAAATTTGCCGCCCCGGGCAGGGGTCCGGTTTGTCCAGCCTCAGAGCCACCCCTGATTTAAGTTACTGTTATCTCTCGAGTGGGTTCACGTATCGAGGGGGTCAGTTTTATTTCTATCAAGTCGTGGGTTCGAGTCCTGATGACATTAAAGGGTCACTGTGTAGGGAAGGGGACGGCAGAGGCACGTTAAATCTGTCGATACTGAAAGTAGGCATGTAGTTGAAGCTTAGAGAGTGGTATGTCAGCAAGTGTCCCCGTCCCTTACCTAAATTTTAGAATTATAAAGGTTATCGTCAGGAGTCCTCGGGTAGCTTCAAAAATGTGGTGCTAACAAACAATCAATCTCTCTCACTGTCTTTCTCCATTGTTTCCAAAATTGCAGGAAATATTTTTGAACAAAATATTTAAGCTAATATGTTTTCTATATTTTTGATGTAAATAAATTCCATAAAATGGAGTAATGTAGATATATTAAGTATAGAAAAGATATTTTGCATTTTTAGTTAATAAATTCCTTTTCAAAAGGCCATGTACGATAGTTATGAAAACCACATATGGCCCTAAGGCTAAGCGGTCTTCATCCCTGATTTATGAAGTGAGTAAAATATAGAAGACTCGCTAGAGATGTACTCACATCTCAGTTAGAGATAGATTCTGTAAATTTAATTATGATAACGCGCGTGCGGATGTCCTTTAAAAAACCACATTCGAAGACCGAAATAGAAACAGCGCTTCGTTTTAGACTTCTGTAATCAATAACATGGAGAAGAATGGATATACTCACAATGATAACGATTCTCTGCAATTTTAATTATGAGAATTGAATTCATTCAAAGGACCACGTTCTGTAATCGAGATAGCTGCAATTTCCATAATTCGGTCTTATTCAATTAATAACAGGAAAAAATATAAATATATTTCCATCTTCCTTGAATAGTAGTAGTATTCTTGGAATTTAAATGTGGTAATTAAATCGAGACGAAAGGTCACATTTGATGATCAATGTCCGTATGTGGTCTTAAGGTTGCAGATTCTTCACATCCCGACTTACACAATCAGTAAGAAGTATGACTGCACTTTCAAAAATTAATTAAAAACAAACAAACATTTTCTCTTATGGTTTTGTCTGCTCCATACGGTAGCGTTTCTCAAACTGTACGGTGCGCCCCCTAGGGGGCGTTATAGTACTACGAGGGGGGTGCGAGTATATTGAAAAGTCGACAACAAAGAATTATTTAAAAAATTTATTAATTTACTAAAAGTAAAAAAGCAAATAAAATATATTCTGACACAATAAAAAATAAAATACACATTTACACTGATATAATGGACTACATAATGTATTTAAAATTAATGTAACAATACTAAGTTAAGAATAAGTTTAATACTACTACCAGTGATCTCATGTGGGCATGTCATAGAAAAAATTATGTACACAAATTAACACTTATCTTGATAATTTGTACACTGTATAATTAATCCCGTAATTGCCGATTTAAAGTTACGCGAGTTGCTCCCCAATGCCCCGTTTTCCAAGAGGCGTATGTAATGAGAAGGGAAGGAATAAATAATCAAATCCTCTGAAATAAGTAAATTTTTCGTAAATACTGTCAAGTTCTTTTGGCTGCATTCCAAAGCCTTTGAAATAATTTTATCGATAGATCGTACTTCGGAAATACGTATATATATATATATGTAATTATTTACTGTTATTATGTTTTGTAATGATTTTTTAAATTTCTACAATATCTAATTTATTCTACAATTATTAAATAGATGGCGCCACATGCTTATTAATTTTAATAATATTATATTTTTTTGCGTTTCTTTTATATTTAACACTAATTTTTATATGAATATTATTTTTATGATTTTTTAAAATATATATATATATATATATAGATAAATTTCTTAATATCCTATCGCAATTAATTTTATGCGGTTCTGCTCTCACTCTCTTGTATTTGGCGGGAACACATTACTTGTTGATGTACTCTCGACCATCGTCTACACTCCGAATAAAAGTAGGTTATGTTTTTGTTCATATGTTATTTAGTTTAATGATTTTTTAATATTTAAATTCCTCATATATAATTCTTTCCTTTCCTCTTGGTACATAGTACGACAAATTACAGGTGAAGGTTGGCTGGCCGCAAAACATGTTTAAACCAGCAATCCTGGTTCCTAAGGCCAGGAGTTTGTCATTATACTACTGTGCCTTCTTCCTAATTTTAGTTATCTTAGGTTTATAACTATCTGTTTATTTTTATATTTTCGTTTATATTTATGTATATATATATATTTATATATTGAATTTTTTATATTATAGATTATATATATTTATATATATATATATGTGTGGGGAAGTTAACGCTTTGGCTGAGCGAGACGTTTATATACGCCAGTGGCAGTTAAGAGCTTAAAGTCGTATTGTGGTTTTAGTGTCAAAGTATAGTATTAGTGAATTCAATACATTGTTATTGTATGGAGAGGCGGGGGGTGCGATGAAAATTATGATTGAATAATGAGTCGCAAATATTGAGAGTTTCAGAAGCACTGCCAAACAGAAAAGATTAGTTTTTGTTAAATGAAATGCAAACTAGATGGCGCAACGTTCCTTGCTTTCCAACATTCTCGTTTCAAAATGACTTCACCACAAGAACAAACGCAAATTGTAGCAAGGCTTATCGCATTTAAACCTGCAACGCATGAGCACTGTAAATGGGGCGCCACCACACTGGTATCTGGTAATGAGAAAAACTTTCCGGGCAATGGATGTAAAGAGGAAGTTCAATATCGTGGCCACCTAGATCTCTAGACATAAAACCTTTAGACTTCTTGTAGGGATACATGAATAACATTCTTAACCAATCTTCAATTAATGAAACTAAGGAAATGAAAAACCGAATTACAGTGGCCATTCAGATTGTTGATCTTGCAATGCTTCATAGAACGTGGATATAAATCCCGTACAGACTCGATATATTACGCGCAACTAATGATGCGCACATTGAAATCGTGTAATAAAACTTTGTAAAAAGAACTTAAATGTATTTCATTGCACGAAACATAAACAAAACAACAACAACAAAAAATCCCGTAAGTAAATACTTTTATATATTTTTTTCGTAAATAGTATTTGAAAGTGTAGTCATACTGCTCGGACACCCAGCATAACGATTTTCTGGAAACATTTTTTTCATCAAAATAAAGATGGTTTGAAATTTTTATTATTAAAACTGAATTATTTTGAGATAAATCACTTACGAGGTCGAGAAGACAGCAGTTTTCCTCCAAGCGTTTTAACTATAATCCGTTCTAGATTGTTTTAAGCCATATGTCTACAAAAGAAATATTTCTTATGTCATCTTTTAAATCTTTTCAGTTACAAGCCTAAATCCTTGCGCTTTTAGCTTCAACTTGCACAGAAGGCAAGTTATATGAACTTTGTTACTTATTTATTTATTTTTTTCCCAGATGATAAACACATCTCGAAATCGAGCCAATTAACTTCGAATTTACTTTCATCTACCATCTCATCTTACATTTTTTTTGTGTTCTGTTTGTCGTGTTTCATCTTTTACAAACACGGGAAATGTCTTGAAGAAAACGAGGAGTATATTTCAGTCCTCCGGGATAGAAAGAAGAGGAAAGGGGGAGGAATGTTTCGTAAACACCTTTCTCTCTCTGTCACACCCCAGTTAAAAAAACACCCCTTAATAGAGAGAGGCAGGCAATAGCTGTAATAAAGCGAACAAATAAAACAAGACAAAAATTAAACATTCTCTCGTACGCACCGAAAAGAAGGAAAAATAAAAATTTCAAGGGGGTAGAAAATAAGAAGGGTAAAAAAAAAAAGGACCGAGATTTTTCGGGAGAAAGCAAGAGAAAGACTCGAAGAAGTAGTAACAAACATACACTTGCTGTTAATTTCCCGTGGGAAATTAGTTTTATAACGAAGGCGACTGCCGACAGGGGGAGTCCTTTTCCGGTATGAAAAGAACGTGCATGCAAAACCGGAGAAGCTCCAGAGACGCACCCTGAAGGGATAGGGGAGAAAAGAAAACGGAAATTCCGGAAAAAGGAAGGGAATGCATCTCTGGTTCCATGTACGAGGAGGCTTAGATGCTAAGCTGAATGAATGTACATGTATTTTCCACTCTTCCCACGCACCCCCTCTTTTATTTCCTTCAGTGTTGTAAGTAAATGTTACTTCAAGATCCCCCCCCCTATCCTTCTAAGAAGGATATGAAGATCTTTTTTTGTTTGTTATTGCAGCAAAAGCTTCGTGAATACTCCCTAATGGACGTAAATGTAAGCTCGCTAAGAAGGTAATTTCGAACCAGCAACCTGTTGATTGTGGGTAGGTTTATTATTCTGAAAAAATAAAAGAAAAAAATAAAATAAGATATATATTTGTTGGAGTAGTTTTATTAAGTCCTAGATGGACTGAGTGACGAGAGGTGGAAATGGGAATTTAAAAAGACTTTGTTCTGAGGAAGATGTTTATTGTATCACATTAAAGCCTCTTCACAGAAAAAAGGGAAATACGTTCATTGAGACAAAACTATTGGTGATAATTTAAGACTATGTCATTGCGAATATTTTGACACATTTTAATTATTGTATGTTTAAATGTTAACATTTCACTTTGACCTATGTGACTATTGTGCATTAGACTAGAATATATGCATTATTAATAATTTTCTTAGTAGATCAAATATACTTATCTAGAAAGTTATTTGAGGCTAGAAAGGTGCTAAGTTCTTAGGGGATGGTGGACCTTCAGAATGTCAAATTTTGGTCAAAATTGCGATTTTGATTTTTTATACTAATAATATTTCTTATAATTCATATAATTTTGTCAAAGGATTTTGTTATTTTGATTAATAATTATTGAATTATTTTTGTATTTCACTCAAATAAATGTTTAAGATGTACTTTTCTTAGTTTGTATATTTTCCCTTTTCATTGTTACGTAAAATGCTCCTTGCGTATCAAATTACGTCACAGCTCTTTGAAATTTTCACAACTTATGAAAGATGGTATAATTCACAAATTTGTGTATTAGTTTTCTAAAAAATTTAACGGATCATATTTTGTGTTGTTTTGAATACCTTTAATGTGTGATTATTGATGTAATATTACATATAATACATAAAATTTATCTTGTTTTCATCAAATTTTGTTCTGAATTTAAAATATATGCACAGATATATTTTGTTGTAGTTCATCTATGTACAAAACAAAAATTATGCACATATCTTAAAAACTAATGCGCAAGGAGCATTTTTAAAAACAATTTTAAAAAATTTAATTTTTAAAAAGAATCAGTTTATAATATAGTTTTTTAAAAATATATATTTAAGTTACTAAATATAATAATCATTTACTAATTAAGCTAACAATTTAAGAAATTAGTTTTAATGGTCCACCGACCCCTTAATGAATTTTAAAAAAACTTATTCAGGAAAAATAACATCATTTTTCACTATCAAAGAAAACGAAAAAAAAAAGAATATTTCAGTTTTCATCTCAACTTTGTCACAATTCTTAAAAAAGACACACACACATATATATACATAAACTGGAGGAAAATAAAATTCACGTAAACTAATTTATTCCCCAAGAAGAAATTAATGTAAAGGAATGAGAGAAAAATCTAGGCACACAGTGTTTGCCTAGTATTTATAGATTGATTTCAATTTCAAGGTCACAGGTTAAAGTACGTGTGAAAACCCTTTCATATGCGAAATGCTGGTACTATAATAATTACTGTTATCTCAAGGATTCCAAATACAAGCCTGAAAGCGTGCATGTATTTAGTTGTATAAGTTCCGTATGTTATTTTGAGTTGAGTTACTTGCAGGCTGTGCTTGATCAGTTGAAACCGCAAAAGTTATTGCTGGTTGTAGATGGCGTTGGATTTGTTACCTTATCATATCCTACATGTGCTGGATGGAAAAGTCGGGTGATTACCCCAGCCAAGTTAGCGTCTCGGCGCACTACAGAGCATGTTGAACAGCAACAACGGTAAGTACGGGTGTTTTCAACAGGATAACTCTTGTAAGAGTGTTATTTAGTTGAAAAACACCACACACTATGAATACTGCTCACGAATAGCAACACTACCGAATCAATCTCCTATATGAGGTATGCATTTGAAGTTAAAGTGGTTGGGATAACAATGGGAATGTTATTGCTATCATGAGAAATTATTTTCCAGACCATACCTCCTGGAGAATTGTAACAGGTCTATTCGCGTTCTTCCAACTAATCCTCTTGGGGAATAATGGGACTTTAAATATTATTCCATTGAAAACTTTCCTCCTCCGAAGAAGATGTGACTAAACAAATCAAGGCTTGTAAATGAAGATTAGCTTTCAAGGTCGATAGGAGAGAGAGAGAGATTAGAAGCTAACAGGATTGTAAGTAGTCATTGACATAAAGTTAGTCGAGAGCGCTTCGTAGATAATTTGATTAATATTAAGACTGACGATTTGGTCAATTAGTCGTTAAATTAGATTCAGGTCGGTTTGAATTAGATTACTATTGAAATCATCTTCAATTATAAGAATGTGTATTGCCTGGGTGTGCTAAGTGTAAGGGATCCGATTTATTAGTGTCTTCTAGTTTCTCGTCTACCTCGCTATTGCTCCCCATATTTATCTATTGGTACATTTCTTAACTTGGGTTGTTGCATTTGTGTCGTTGTTGAGAATTTGTAAATAAATAGAGTTTGTGTCGACTATGGGGCTCATTTTCCTTCCGACCATCTCCCACTAATGGATGACAGGGGAAGAAGAATCTATTACAGAATGATCAATTCGACGCGAACAGCTTGGATCCAAGCACTCGCCTGGCTCCTTTCAAACAAATATGCCGCCACCATAAGCAACAAGACAGAAACTGCTCTCATTTTGCTTTCTCGCCATTTCGCTTTCCAATGAATTCTAGCTTAACACCACTGAAACCATGGATGGTAGTGATTTGAAGTTAGTGATATGAACGCTCTAGGGCAGTGATACTCAACCTGCGGCCCACCGAGCCTTATTAGGGGGCCCGGTCATGGCCCATTGTTCTGAGAAATTTACTTCTTTAAGAACATTGTATTAAAAATTGGGTGGGAAATTCTTTGTTAAGAAATTAAATATATCAGTTTTGCTTTTTGCTGTCGATGTCGTGCGGGTACGAACTGATATTCTTTTTCTATTCGGAACGGTTACGGTTAGTGATAACAGACAACAGTGGAGTAATGACAATTTTATGGGTGCAACTAATTTTTAACTACCTTTCATATCTTGCTAGCGAAAAACATTCGAAGAAAATATATCGTTTCAAGACGATTGGGAGGTTGACTATTTTGTAGTGAAAAGCAAACATGGAACAGTAATTACTTGATTTGTCACGAAAGTGCTGTACTTAAAAAATACCAATAAACAGGAATCATTCAATGACACTTGTCCTCGAAGATCTCTTTCAAGAGGTGATAAATAGGATTATTTGAATAGTCTTTATAACAGCAACAAAGTGTTTTATCAGTGGTATTATCACACAGGCAACAAAGATATCCTATGAAGTTTGTTATATCATTGGTAATCATATTAAACCGTTTATTGATACAGAAATTGTGAAGGAGTGTTTCTTAAATGTCTCTTATTTAGTGTTAGTGACAAAAATAAAAAAAAATATAAAAATAATAATTAATAAAAGTGTAACAGAAGTTATAATATTTTGATCAATTTTTCACATTTTAAATTGCCAATGTCATCTTGGTCTTAAAGCATTTCTCCCCCTCCTCCTCCACCCTTTACCCTCATGTTGCGGCCCGCGTGAAATAGCTGACATATGTATGCGGCCCAACAGAAAAAAAGATTGAGTCCCCCTGCTCTAGGGTGTGTGGTTTGGAGCAATTGATTTGTTACTGTTAACTCAGTGTCTTTCTGATGCCAACACAGAAGATCCTATTTCTATTGTAGATGCAATAAGATGTACCACTTCCACATCATGAATACGATGGTCTTTTCTGTCAGTGAAGGTGTGTGTGAATCCGGGATCCAATCTTTTTGATGCAGTACTTTTCCGTAACAATTGCTGCTAACAATCTTGTGCAGTGGGTACATCCCTGAAAAATCTGAAATATTGTCGAAAGAACAATCCACATTCTCGTAGCTCTATTACACGGTTTCGTTCAATCTCAACAAGCTGCTAGTACCATTTTCTTCATCTTAAAGGTATTTTTGATCCAAATCCAGCTCAAAACATCAAAGCAGATAAATAATGCTCACGAAGTTTACATTGCATACTCAATCAAATGTCATTTTCATGTTCATAGATGCACTACTAACGCTATTCTTATTCTCTTTGCGCGAAGTTTGACTTCATCCTTCAGATGTGCAAACATCAGTGACGTATACAAGAGGGAATTTGGAGGTAAAATCCCCAATAGATCAACAAATTTTCAATTTTTAACATACAGATTACTTTTTGGGCTTTCGTCTACGTGTTTTTAAGAAATGTACCCCCAAAAGAGAAACTTGGTACTGGCAAACACGTCTCACAAATTTCTTTTGTTTAAAACAACTCTTCTTGGTGTCGGGGCTTTATTTTCTATCAGTATTATATATATATTATATAGTAGCGCACACAGGAATTTCTCAAGGGGGGTCCAGGGTCGAAAGTTCACCATTCTTGTATCATGCTCTTTTTGATTTTGTCAATTTTCGGGAACAAACCACAGTAAAAAACTAATTATTGAATAAATAATTAGCATTAATTAATAAAATTAATCATTAATAACAAATACTTAATTAAGTTTTACGTACTATATACTTAGAATTATAATTAATCGGAAAAAAAATCAAGCTTTGGGGGGTCCGGAACCCTAGGATCCCCCCTTGAGTGCGCCCCTGTATATATATTTACATTATATATATATATATATATATATATATATATATATATATATATATATATATATATATTACCATTAAAGTGTATAATATTCAGTTATTTCATAGAATAATTAGGTATTTCATGAAATGACTAGACAAGTCAGTTAAAGAATATAATAGAATAAAAAATTTCATACTTTACCTAGTTATTCTATAAAATAGCTAATGATAGACCATTAAAGTAAAAAATAAAGATTTTCAAAGTTATTTTATAAATTAATTCATCATAAATTGCTAAATTCTCTCGAAAAATACATTTTATCTCTGTTGCGGATGATTAATTGATAAATAATAAGGAAAAGCAGATGATATAATTTATTATTCATCATATTGCTTACGTTAGTTAACCAGAAAGGGGTAAAAGAATATTTTGTAGAAATAGTTATATTTAATTGTCGTCAAAAAAGTACATGCTGGAAAGAAAAGATGTTGATTCATAAAAACATTGTGTAAACTTTTTCAAACAAAAGTGTAAGAGAATATGAATTTAAATTTTATGAAAAACTTTTATTTTACTTTCCATTATTTATAACAGCAAGGATTCCTGTGATGACACTTTGAATTGCATTGCATGTTATTTTTGAAACAAGCACACTTTTTACTATAACTCCGTTTTCTACACGAGCACTTTTTAAATCCTTGTCCAGTGCTGCAACTTTGAGGTGTTGCAACACATCAAAGCGTTATGCCGATATTCGAAACTTCTTCAATGAAAATTAATTCTCGTCTGAACTGAGAACGGCAAAATCCTTCCCCAAAGCAGCTATAAGAGATTCAAAATTAATTCTAAAAACAGCTAGAACTGGTTCAAAGAACTTCCGAGTGCCGTATTTCATGCTCTAAAGATCAAGTGTAATCGTTATTCAAACGAATACCTAATTAAATAGTAGATTTCAATAATTTTACATACTTTACCTAACTTGTCTAGTGATTTCAAGAAATACCTAGTTATTGTATGAAATAACGGATTTTACACTTTAACGCTAATATATACACAATAAGTAGAAAAGGTTTTCATAAGAAGAAATTAAAGTTATTAACATACTAAATTACACTAGCATAATTCCTAATAATTTTTCCCCTTTTTTTTCATTAACTAGAAGACTCAACAAATACGTTTATAATTTAAAAAAAAGCATTTCTGACGTTTTAATTAAAATGGTTAGGAGACGTTACAAAGCAATATGAACAACAATCTTGATATCTTCTGCAACTGTTCTGCAATAAGTTTTCCAAAAACTGGAGCGTATCTAAGTACTTTGAAAATGCAGTAGTAAAAATTGTTTGAATCTGTGGTGCAGGGGATAGTCTTAAAATGAATGCGTTTAAAGCTGCTCTATAGTTGGTGATACATATAAGGAGTGAGAGATTATCAGTGAAAACAACAGCAACGATGAATTTATAAAGAAATCCTTAATCTACAGTGCAATGTTTTATTGAAAGATACAATGAGCTCTTTAAGCTTTAGGCGAATCAAACAAAAAAGAAAATCATCTAATTTAAACCACCTACGTAAAAGAAATATTATGTTTAAGAGTTAAAATAATCCACAGGTAAGCACACAAGAAGCAGTTGACTTATGATTGATTAAAATAATGACTTAGCCAATTCAGATGGCTGGAAATGTAATTTAAAAAGCAGGCTACAATGGACGTGCTTCTTGCAAGAAGTCATTTATTAGTCTGCGTAGCATAATGTTCGCAAAGAAACATGAAGAAAGCCTTTATCTTCCTGGGAATCCATCCTTTTCGACAATGAATCAACATTTTAATATCCGTGAATCATATACGGAAAAGTAGTGAACCAGAGGAAGTCAAATAAACACATGCTATATATAACTAGAAATTATATAGAAATCTCTCAAACACGGTGACGGAAGCGTAATAGTTCGGATGTAAATTTGTATTTTATAAAAAGGAAGATAGACGAGTAATCTTACATGTACAAAATGCCCTCTAAAGTCCTTCGTTCCTCTCTTAAGGTTGCTTTCACCATATGCACAAGAGCGTAAACTTAACGCGGAGCATATTTTCAAACAGAAAAAATGCCTCAAATTTATAAAAATTTGTGACATTTTAACCACACATTTGTTTCTAATATAGTGTTTTTAAAATTTCAAAATGTTTCATAAATAATTAATTTTTACTTTTAACATGTAAAGGGATATATGTAAAGGCCTCATTTAGCATTATGGTGCAGGAGAAAAAATGCGAAACGCATTTTTCAAAAGAAAAAAATGCATCAACTCGGATAAAAATGAATAGTATGACGAGTAAGTGATTCTCTACAGCAGTGTTCCGCAACCTTCTTAACGCCGCGGACCGGTCAACGTTTGTTAACTTTACCGCGGCCCGCTGAGAGGGAGGACGTTGATTGTTTATATTTTTAGACAGTTTTGATTTAATAATTTTAAGTTACTTGTATATAATCGTGACTTCAGAATAAAATATAGTTATACCAAAACAGGAATATAAAGGGATTTAACAAGGAATATAAAGTGATTTTCATAAAAAGTAGCCCAAATCCAAGAAAAATATACCACAGTAAATGAAAGGGAAATAATTTAATATTTCTTGTGTGGACCGGTAGTATTTGATCCACGGACCGGGGGTTGCGGAATACTGCTCTGTAGAATAACGAAGTCAGAATATAATATTAATGTTTGAGTACTTTTATATCTGAAAAAATATTCCGAATTCTCTCGGGTCCTTTCTGCCGGAACAGCCTTAACTTCGGAACGACTGCTATTATATTCATAAAAGGGGTGTATAGGTATAGTAAAGTAGCTATATGCTACTGAATAAAACCACCTACGTCGCCACCTGGTGATAAATTGCTGAGTTAGCATTCCTATCTCGAAAACGGAACGAGATGGGAGGGGGGAGGAGGGATTTACGAAGTTGTTAAGTATTGATTTAATACGAAAAGACACCTAGGGATATTAATGCAAAGAATAGAACAATTAACCCATGGATTTTTTTGTGTGTGATTTTCTGCACTGTGATCAGAAGAAAAACGATCTGAGGAAGAAAAAAACAACTAATTATAGCAATCTACCTTTATTTTAGATGTTCAAACTAATCACCGTCAGCTGCAATGCACATTTGGATCATCGTTTGAATATCACGTTCACACGTTGTAGCTTAGACCGTGACACGTTAGTACAAGCGTCCGTAATGCGTTCTTTAATATCCTGTAATGTTTGTGGGTGGTAGAGAGGGGGTCGCATACATCTGCTGCTTCAGGTATCTCCACAGGAAAAAAGTCCAATGGAGTCAGATCAAGAGAACGTGGAGACCAACATGACGGCGCCCCTGCTCAGAAGATATCTCCAGTGAAGCAGTAATTCATCAAAAAATTCAGGAACTAAATAATTGGATATGGAGGGGCAGATATGATGTTCGAAAGCACACTTCCAAGATTTGCAAAGGATTATGTCTTTATCACGTTTCTCAGTAGATTCATAGCCCAATCCTATCGAACCTTCATGAGAATAAATCGATATTGAATTTAAATAAATGCGACATTAAGAACAAGATTTAACTAAACAGGAAATTTCACCTGAAACAACTAAAAACTCTCTGCAGAAGTTTGTTACAATGCTTAAAGGAATTTATAAAGGACATAAATTATTAACTATAATCTGATAAACTTCAGAAAAATGAAAAATAAATTTTACAAACTGTTTAAGTACCATACAAAAACTTGCTTGCTTCCTTAAACTAAATTTTTAAGTATCTTCACATTCTTTTCTTTATGATATTTATAAATTATATTCACTTCTATAATGGATTTGTAGCTGCGGTCATGGTCCAGAAAGCATGGCTGGAGAATTATGAGACACGCTATGTGAAGGGGCTGTTGCAAGTTTAATCTGTCGTGGCTCAAAGCCCTAACATTGGAGTCGTGAGAAAGTTTGGAGAGTGGAGTCTAGCTCAGGTGTTGCCCTCAAATGCAACAACCTTCGCTTTACTTTAGAGCAGTGCAGCTCAACCTTTTTATCGCCGCGGTCTGAACAATGTTTGATAAATTTTACCGTGGCTTGCTGAGGGGGAAGGGAAAGGTATCAGTTCATGGTCTGGGGGTTGGGAACCACTGCTTTAGAGTGTGACTTTAATAAAAAATCAAATCTCTATGTTGAGACTGTGATGTACACTGTCTCTTTCCTCTAATTGCTAAGAGAGGACGCCGACAAACGTGGGAAAATTCCGTTCGTTTCCCTACTTGCTGGGAAAAAGTTTCGCAAATGGATGATCAGAAATTCTGACTATTTTTCCCCATGCCAGTCAGAAAGTTAAAAGAGACACCGGTACAATGTGCTTTCGGATTCTCACGGATCTGTGACGACAGCACGTCTGAAAAGATAGAACTCATACTATGCGCCCAGACAGACTCCCGCTGTAAGCAGCCGATGGACAAGAGATCAAAGGGCATAGGCGGTGAGTGACCGTGAGAAACGAGGGACAGATTTTGACTAGAGAGAATTCGATAAGAGGCCTCACGTTAGCGATAGACTTAAAAGTCAGCGATACCTGGGATCCGCGAATTAAGGTGGACTTCGAACCGAGGAGGTTTCGAATCAGCAACTGCACGACGGAGATAGATCCAGTGAGCTCACCCAAACTAGGTGTGGAATTACTGAGAGCGAACTGAGAACTGTGGACCCTTTCGCACATCATATGTACGGGACTTTTCTCTAAAGGATAATTTTATTTAACTAACACATTGTAACGTCGTGAGTTGCTAACAAACAATAATTTGTCACAGCCTAATTTGGAAATAAAAGGTTTGTTTATTTACTCAACAAATTCTTATTGAAGCAATATAAATTACAGTTTATACGCCAAACCGGTGCAGTCACTCTATATCACTCCAATTCTCCAACGCCACCGGCGTTCATCGTCTCTCCTTTTTTCCGTCCAAGTCTCTTGCCTTTAGTGCTCTCCTCAAGTTCTCTCCATCCAGGGATCTCCTCTCATCTCCTAAAAAAACATTTTTTAAGCACCAGGGGCGGGTCCACAACACGTCCCTTGTCCCTTCTCATTGGCAGGCCACAAAAGTCTCCCTCGGCCTCCCTAGTCCTATTCGTGCGTAACACACAAATACACTCCCGGGCCGTCTGTACCAAGGGCGCCATGATTTTTGTCCAACATCTGGACACACTTGTCCAGCGCACCACCTGTGTTCTATAATCCCATTCTCTCGACACCGGCCGAGGCGATAGGATTCTTTTTAGTCGGGCTTCGCCTATTGTCAATGGGGTGCCGGCTTTCCTTTGACCATTATGGCTGCCAGTATGGGTGTCGGCGCTTCCCCGAGGTCAAGCAAGAAACAATGGTCCGATGGCCACGTGCACTTGTCACTTAACATCTGGTTGAAGCCTAAACACTTAGCATGAATCGAAGGGTGGGGTTCATCCCAATCGAAGACGTCACAATATTATGCGAGCGATATAAGACACTGCAGCGAAAGAGACTTTTTATCTACGGACCCATTTTGCAATTAAATTGCAATGAAACAGTTTTTGATGATTTTCACGCTGTGAAACTCATACTGTGATACTGTTTAACCCAGAGCTGTTTGAAGTCATTACAAAACCATTCATTAGTTTTTATTTTCTTCGCAAATAATTTTAGTTGATTAAGTTTTTACTTACGGTCATATATATATTGAGGGAAATAGACAGAAGGAGAAAAGAAAGGAAGCAATTACTTATTTGGTTTTATTTTATATACTTTTGCAGAAAAAATTATGACATTACAACGATAGATGGAATAGATTTTAGATAAAAAGATTATATTTTTTCGTATGTACACAAGGATTAGGGGTTCTTAGAATTGAAATAGTTAGTTAGAGATAATTTTTTTAGAGTAGTATGCATTGCCTAGCAAAATAAATTAAGTATAAAAAAAACGATTTTGATTTTTTTTTTTCTCTCCAAGTGAGAGAGATGCCACATCTATTATTTCCATAGATCTAAGGAAAAAAGGATAAAAACCAAATAAAATAATCAAGATTAATTCTTTCGAAATAAAAGTGAAAGCTGTTTCAATACCTTTGTGTTAATTTATTTCGAAAAAATACTATGTTGTTTTCTATTTCAAATTAATTAAATTATGATAGCACTTTAATGTGCCTAAAGGGATTTAGATCAAAACTAGATTTAATACTGAATAATTGAAAATAGTTTCTAACGCAAAATGTGAAATGTTGTTCACCCATATAATAAATTAAAAGGAAAATTTAACTATCAAAGAAATTTATATTGAAGTATTTATGCTACAAAAATAAAAGGAAATGAAATAAGCTTTTCAATTTTTAGTCTATAATATGCAAGAAATTTATGCATGTAGGTAGAAAGCCTTTGTGTTTCTCTTCTGAATTTAAATGTATTCATTATGATTCGTTTTCATTGCGTGACTTCTTATCAATTATTTTGTGTAGTATATGTCTACTTATTATAAAATTTATAGAATATAAATTATATACATTTTATAATAAGTAGTATGAACTTAGTGGCGCACACAGGAATTTTTCAAGAAGGGGGGAATCAAGCGTCAGAAGTCCACCATTCTCGAATCATGTTCCAATACGTCGCCCAACATATTCTTTCGATTTTGTCAATCTTTGGGATGAACTAAAAAAAAGAAGAAAACAATTAATTATTGAATGAATAATTAACGTTAATTAATAAAATTAATTATTAATAATAAATACTTAATTAAAGCCTAATAATTAATTAATTTATAATGAATAGAACAAATCAAGGGTTTTTTTTGGGGGTCCAGATCCGGGGTCCCCCTTTTGTGTGAACACCTGTATGCACAACATTGTCATACTCTTCACTTTGTCGTCACTTAAAGGTTGCTTAAAATTATCTCAAAGTACGCCAGCTTCCATAGTGACTGCAGTAATCGAGTGGTCATGGTAGTATTTTGGTCGAGTTCTGAAGGCCTTATTACATGTATGCGTATTTGGAGTAATTTTTCTTTCAAGCAACCCTTTGGAGCGATTTTTACCCAGCTGCCATAGCAACGGTTTCGAACAATTTTTCTTGGTGAGCTGAAAGAATTGCCCGAAATTAAAATTACTCGAAATTCCAGCCAATTGCGATCTTTGGCTCCCTACGTCATAAACAAAATGGCGGTACAGATGGCAGCCTCGGTTTTGTCAAACGCATCAGAAATGGCGTAAAATATTTTAAAGAGAATGACACTCCGTTTAAGATTACGCCCGTCAACAGAAGCGTGAGCGAAATAAAAGAAATAATATTGGATGTTTGTTTTCCGTTGTAGAAAAATTGGCGTATAATTTTTCAATGTGAAGATAAAGTGCAGCTGACGTCAGAGAGTATCGTTTTGCTTACGGCAACCCTTCACCCTCAGAGCTGCTTGAAACGATTGTTCTAAAGAGACTTTAGTTGTTCCGAGACATGTAAAGGTATGCAGTTCAGAGTGGCTGATGCGTTTAAATATGATGAGGATCGTAGTCCTCATGTTGAAATTTGAACTAATGACTAATGTGCTACAAGCAATATTGATTTAAAGAATTGCTGAAATTTGATGATGAGTGTGTGCTATGTTGATTTTATTTACTTAGAAACTTATATTAGGAGCCAGTAATCTCTCTCTCTTTGTATATATATATATATATATATATATATATATATATATATATATATATATATATATATATATATATATATATATATATATATGTATATATATATATGTATATAGATATATGTATATATATATATATATATATATATATATATATATATATATATATATATAAATAGAGTATATTTATAGAAGACAAGTGGCTCACTCGTTCATCCATTCAGTGACTCATTCATTCACTCACTCACCGTGAGATCTCCAAAACTATCAGACCTACAGACTTGAAATTTGGTAAGTATGTTTCTTTTGTTGAATAGAGATTCTCTAAGAGCAGGGTTTTTGGGAGCGACTCTTAGGAGGCGCTAAGCAAAGATTCTCTCTTTTGAATTTATAGATTTGCAGACAAGAAATTTGATAAGTATGGCTTTTTAGTTAAGTAGAAATCCGCTAAAAAGGGATTTTGTCCAGGTTGACTTTTAGGGGGGGTGCGAGGAATTAAGGGAGCGTTATAGATAAAAACTCTTGCAAATTATATAAGTAAAATGTGTGTGTGTGTTAATCTGAAAAAACAAACAATATATATAATACATTGTATTTTAATCTGCACTTATACTTCAAAAAATGACCTCTGTAATAAATATCATAAAATACAAAACTAAAGTCAATTTTACTTCATCAACGTTAATCAACAAGTAATCAACTCATGGTCTTAATTAATAAGCTTCGCACCAAACCTGACTACATTAATAATCAGAAAAATGACTGAAGTTCCAGAATTTTTAAGCGACTAACTTCCTCTCTCCTCATCAAAACTCATTCTTAAAATTACCTTAACATTCCCACCCTGAACGCTCTGAACCAGCAACAAACGACTCGCGAACTTCGGCAAGAGGGTGGCCATTAAAAATATCGAAAATGGGGTCCCCACAAAGTTTAAAACCTCGATCATACTTCGCGAAACTTTTCTCCCCCGAAGAAAACAAGACCATGCGCCGATTTGGCAAGTCGTCAAAACTTTTCCCCAGGATGTAAGAAGATATTTACATTCTTACCAGTCCTTTCGATATTAGGCTTAGTTGAGATTCCGGGGACGACGTCCGTGGAAATGTCTTCCCTCTGCTCACGAAGGACGTGGGTTTTAAAAATGAATATCGAAGCAAAGGAAATGAAGTAGGGGGTCCGACCCAGGAATCGATATGCAAAGTAACTGCACTCTCTGAGGTCTCTAGGGTTGGATGTGCATAGACATGGGTCCCGGTCTATTTTCGATCTCAGTGAAACAGAGACCTTTCTTCTGCTTTGTTAAACCGGCTGGCTGGATTAGTTTCTTACAGTTGGGATTTGGCTTCGGGTTGTGCCATTTGTTTTTCGATGTTTGCATTGGGACGGGGCTGTTTGTTTTTTGATTGTTTCGTTTTCGCCAGAAATCAGGCGTATTTGTAAACAGCTGATGGGGAAATTTCGTCGCTGGCCTTCTCCCCCCTTTCCCGTTTTCACAGTTTCTTTCTTTTTTTTAGTCTTTTTTCTGAAGAAGTGTCTTTTGTCTTATGTAGGATTTTCTCAGTTTTTTTTCGTTTTGTAAGAGTAGAAAAGTTTCACTAATCTTTATTTTATGAATCTGGTTGTTGCGGCATGTTTGCTCAATGTATTTACAGAAAACGATTCTGGAAAGACTAATTATAAAAATTATTAATGCAAAGTTTTAAGAGGAATAATTTTATTAAGGCACAAATTTATGTGGAAAAAACGTTTGTTAATTTTATTAATGGAAGATATAATCAAAAGATTTCCTAATACTAATGAACATACACGCACCTACATTCACACGCACAGGCAAAAATTTCTAAAAATGATTTTTCGCTACTAAAATTCCGAATTGAATTTAATGATTCCAAGTATTTTGAAATTATACAAATCGTGTAAATTTGTAATAAAATGTTTAGTATAGCCCCCTTTACTAGACATTATATGTATAAATATACATGTTACCGTTAAAGTGTATAATTCAGTTATTTCATAAAATAACTAGACAAGTCAGTTAAAGTATATAATAGATGAACAATTTCATACTTTACCTAGTTATTCTACGAAATAACTAAGAATATTCCATTAAATAACTAAGGATAAACAATTTCAAAAATGTTTTATAGATTAATTGATCTTAAATAGCTACATCTCTTGAAAAATACATTTTATCCCTTTTATAGATGAATAATTGATAAATAATAAGGGAAAGCAGAGATGTGTGTGTGTGTGTGATATAATTTATTATATTGCTCACATATTGCTATTAGTTAACAGAAAAGGGGAAAAAATAATATGTTACAAAAACAGATTATATTTAAATATTATCAACAAAAATACATGCTAGGAAGAAAAACTTTTGCTTCATAAAAACGTTGTGTAAACTTTTTTAAAAAAAAAATATAAGAGAATATTAATTACAATTTTATGAGATTACCTTTATTTTTTCTTTACTTTTCATTATTTATTAGAGCAAGGATTGCTGTGATGACACTTCGGATTGAACTACTTATTATTTTCGAGACAAGCATACCGTTTAGTATTACACATTGTTTTTTTACACGAGCATTTTTTAAATCCTTGTCCAGTATAACTTTGAGCTGTTGCAACAGATCGAAGCGTTGTATCAATATTTGGAACTTCTTCAATGGAAATTGAATCTCGTTGATACATACTGAACTGATATCTAGAAGTACAATTGTTTTATTCCGTCTAATCGGAAAAATTCTTCCCAAACCAGCTAGAACCGTTCAAAGAACTTTCGAGTGTCGTTTTATACTTTAACCATCAAGTAATAGTTATTCTATAGAATATCTAGTTAAATCATAGAGAATTCAGTATTTTTATATACTTTAACTGACTGATCTAGTTATTTCATGAAATACCTAGTTATTCTATGAAGTAACGGATTTCACGATTTAATGGTAACATATAAAGGGTGTTTTTTTAGAGGTATAGAACTTTAAATTGCAATAAAACAACGATGTAATATTCGATTGACATGAATTTTTTTTTATTCGAAAGATAATCTTGTGGCATTACATTTTAAATATGATTTCTGGCATATGACTGCCACGGTTAGCTCGGATGTAGTCCAATCTGGACGTCCAATTTTCGATGACTTTTTCCAACATTTGTGGCCGTATATCGGCAAAAACACGGCGAATGTTGTCTTCCAAATGGTCAAGCGTTTGTGGCTTATCCGCATAGACCAATGACTTTACATAGCTCCACATAAAATAGTCTAGCGGTGTTAAATCACAAGATCTTGGAGGCCAATTCACAGGTCCAAAACGTGAAATGAGGCGGTCACCAAACGTGTCTTTCAATAAATCGATTGTGGCACGAGCTGTATGACATGTTGCGCCGTCTTGTTGGAACCACAGCTCCTGGACATCATGATTGTTCAATTCAGGAATGAAAAAGTTAGTCATCATGGCTCTATACCGATCACCATTGACTATAACGTTGTGGCTTTCATCGTTTTTGATGAAGGATTCCACCAGCCCATAAAGCGCACCAAACAGTCAGTTTTTCTGAGTGTAACGGTGTTTCGACATATACTTGTGGATTAGCTTCACTCCAAATGCGGCAGTTTTGCTTGTTGACGTAGCCATTCAACCAGAAGTGCGCTTCATCGCTAAACAAAATTCTCTTATGAAAATCGGGAACAACGGCAATCTCGTTTTGGGCCCATTCGACGAATCTACGCCTTGCTTGATGATCGTTTTGATGAATTGCCAAACCAAACTGAGAATAAATCACTTGACAGCTGTTAAATCGGTCGCCATCTTGGAAAGTAATGCCAACTTAAACTTCTATACTTCGAAAATAAACATTCTTTACATATAATGGTTCAAAATTTTTATTTAAGAAGAAACAATATCATCTACGAGGCTTTAAACAACAAAAGAGCCTTCTTAATTATTTCGTATCAGTATGCCTATTCATAATAGTATTAATCTTGATTCAGTGATTTTTTGTAATTGTATTAATTTTTATTTTGTTAGTAGTATTGATTTTTGTATTAAATATTTGTACAAAAGTCTGTTATTGAATTCAAATATTTTTATTGGAGAGTTACTTCAGAAGTTATGTAAATATTGACTTACTTTCAATTATATGCTAATAAAAATGTAATTAGTGTATTTACTCGAATCTAAGATGCACTGTTTGTGTCAATGCCACTGAACATTAGGTGTGGCTTAGAATCTAAAATAAAAACATTTGTTCAAAGAGAAAAATTGAGTTTCCACCCCTTTCAAAAGGAAAAATGCAGCCGTCCATTTTGGCCACTTGCATCGATGACATATCCCCTTCTACAGTTTACCTTCGGTATTCAGTGTTTTCTAAGCATCGTTGTCTGCTTGTAATTAGGAAAATTTTGTATAAGCTTTCTTGTAATCGCCTAAACATCAAAGATATTGGCAATTGCATCAAGCTACGAAGCAATTATGAAAAGGGTAAGCAATTTTATATGTAGAAAAAAAAAGCGGAAACACACACAGAGAGCAGCTGCCACTGAAAAATTGACACGGATGAAACAAATATACGTCGATAGCGCACACAAAATGATACAAAGTTTGCTTGTAAGTGATCAATAATCTTTAATAAATCTTTGACATTCTTCTGTAATAAATTCTTTTAAAAAAATGTTGCATAACAAATGCATTGGATGACATGGAAGACGACATCATGTTGGAAAATGGCAATGCCACCACCAATTCCGAAGTTATCTGTGATAATGGGAGTGACGAATGATTTCGTAAGATCCTGCGGATCCGGAAGACCACATGGTACTTACGTCAACTGAGATCTACTCCAGGGCTAAAGAATTAATATGTAGAACCTGGGTAGTCCCTCCTGTACACCCATGGTACTTTCAAAGACACCCTGGATCCGCCATATCATTCAAGGGTTCCAGATCATATCAGACGGCAAGGCTTAGACATGGACAATGACCATCACGTAATAATACAGTCTTACCACTTTTGGAAGTTGATATGCAGTTTGAAATTCCCTGTTTTTCGGAGAATATGAACGGGAATAATATTTAACTATATATATATATATACTATATAAATTATCCTGATTAGGATTTTAAGACAGAGTCGAGAAAGAAACGACCAAGAGCGAGGTCATGGGCCCTGGCCTAGTTGGCCCGTGCCTTAAGAGTTTTAAATAGAGCCCATGCCTTAAGAGTGCTTATTAGTTTTAATATGCAGAAATTTGTGTTCCTTTAATTTTTATTCAGCGGAATCGAATTTTGAATCTAGAAATATGTTGTTCAATAGGCCAATACTCTGTTACGTAATTTACTATGGCTTGAATTTTAAAATAAAAACATACAAGAAGCTTTAAAATTTTTTTTTATTTAGCATCAATTTATATAATCGCACAAAATATGTATACTAAGGAATTGATATGTTATATGATTATTATAAAAATGAATGAACAGTTAAAAAAAATGACAATCTTGTGTAAGATCAATTAATAAAAGCATAATTTTTTACCTTTTAATAAAACATAGATAATGAAAAATGCTGTATTTCAAAATAGTATTCAGGATTTGATTTAATTCTTTAAAAAAAAATTTTTTTTTATTAATGCCACACTCTAAGGCAGCACGAGGACTATTTAGTGTATCCAGGATATCTCTATTTAAATAATATAGTATAAAATATGGGACAAACAAAAGAAGGTAAACAATTTACAATTATTTTATAAAATGATAAGCAATGTTTTAAGAACGTACATTATATATAAATCCCCAGTTAATATTGTTTTTAATAGCAGTAAGTTTCAAATTCAGCAATGGTTTATTAGATTATTTAATCGTAGATGTTTAATAAGTCTAACTGCTAACTAAATAAAACAAACCTGCTTTTATAAATGTCTAATAATTTTTTTGTAAGAATTACTTTCGCAACAAAAGATAACGCTGTTTGTTTTGCAATTAGGTATAGAAATTATTGAAATTTATTACCAGATATTAAATTATAAATTATCAGATAAAACTGTTTTTCCTTTCATGCACCAAAATTTGTAATTTAATTCACAATTTATTTTCATATCTTCAATTGCAAAAATATATTTTGTGTTACTTTGAGGTGATTTTGATAGAAAAATTATAAATAGATCTTATTTTGACTCATAGATGGCGCTACAAGTACATACCTGAAATATTCCTCAAAGTGATATGCAAGTTGCATGCGAAAACTATTTTTTTTTATTTCGATGCTCCGATGGCTAATAAAGAGATCTGTTTTATTCTATGTGTATAATACTTTTTATTTTTTACATTAAAGAGAGAAATTACTTTTTAGATATGATGCAGAACAATATTTTTTGATACACATAGCAAAAAGTTTTAAAACTTTTATTTGACCCTTAATACACAGAAAACTTTCAAAATACTTTAAAACACATGAAGTGCAATCATTTGAAATATTTAACGTCTAGATTACGATAAATTACAAAAGAAAAATAATTTTGTTTACATAGTTTAAAATTGCTTTATCCAAAAGAGATTTAAATCTTTGCTTGTTTAAGACGCGTTTGTATTTTTCCTATGAGACTAAATTCTTTTACAGAGAGTACAAACTGTAGTATCTCAACATCATAAAAATTTTAATATGCAAGAAAAAATTGAGCACTAAGCATCATGCTCAAAATTTTGTTTCTTAAAAATATAAACGGAATGCGGAATTTATTCGTAAGGTATTTCACGAGTTTATACTGAGTATATAAAATAGTGCACGTTAGTTAGGGCGATACACGTTAAATCTGTCGAAGCCTAAACGTCCTCCTGTTGGTGTGGTGTTAGGAGAGGGGGCGCAAGCTCAGGTATTTGTCCCCATCGCTTGATCATGGCTCAGAATTACGAGGTCCGTCGCCAAAAGCCCTTGAATAGCTCAACATTGCGACCTTAATATTTTCTCACTCAAGATCCCCTGCGTGGAGGGCCTGAAGCACATTAAAGCTGTCGAAGGCAGTTTGCTTCTGTCTGATAGCCATGATTCTTGACAATAGCTCTAGCTCGTATATTTCAAGAAAGTAGAAACGTTTACTCTCTTAGAGTACTGACATGGAAATTCTACTCCATTCCTCTTGAACCGTTTTCCGAAGTTCGTTCAGTTTTCTTGTGCACCTTTTTCCTTAGGCTAGTTTTAATAAACCGAAAGCATTAAAGTCCATTGGAGAAGCGTAGGAAATACGTATGGAAACACGCATTCCATGCGTATTTCATCAAATGGGATACACTTTATTCCCGTGTTTCTGATTCTTTCTTTGCTAAATAAGCGGCAGTTGACTTAGACATATGACTAGAGGCTTTGTCCACATGAAGATAAACTTCATCAACACTGGCGTAGCTAGCTCTGAGGGGGCCCTGCATCGAAATTCTTTCGGGCCATTTTTTTAGATATGAGGGTCGTGTAGGGGGATTGTAGTTACACATGTTAGGGCCCTTCAAGCTACAGGGTCCCCATATCATTCACACGGCGGTTGCTACGCCCCTGTTTATCAATGTCCTCCTTTCCGTATAAGGTCGGAATTTCTTCTTCAAAAATTGGTTCTAAAATATTCTGCTGATAGTAGAGTGAATCAGTTTTTGCTTTACTTGAGACTTTTTGATTTTTAATTTGCCGTTGTTAGAACATCCTACAACGATCATGAATCCCTTAAGGAACTTACTGTACATTGGCGAAATCATTTCATATGGTCATTCCATTCCAGTCAGATGAGCAATAGAAATATGATCTTTTATTACATTCCCTTAAATATACCCATGCCTCATCGAGTGTTACCCAAATTTCCATTTTTCAGCAGCGAGATATTTTTTTATACGAGGGTTAGGGCATATGTCACACACACACACTCACACACACACACACACTCACACACACACACACACACACACACACGGCAACTATTTTTTTTCTTACATATATGTGAACGGATCACAAACGTATATGTATCGCGTGGAAGTTCTGCAGGCATAGTGCGTATGCAGAACATTAGATGGCTCTGTGATAGCTGATAGTAGCTCAGCGAGGGCTGTGAAATCAGTCAGTTGGTGAGTGTCATGTGAGATGGAAGTAACCCGTGTTGAGCAGCGCGCTTAAATCAAAATAGCCGTTCTCCGAGAGAGAAATGCGATAGAATGTCACAGTGAATTAGTGGAAGCCCTTGGGAATAATGCCCTACCTTACCGTATAGCAGCACGGTGGATAGGAAAGTTTTAGCAAGGACGTGAGCGATGAGCAACGTTCGGAGCGACCGGTCAGTGTGCGGACCGACTTTGCACGTGCCGTCATCGAGCAGCTCATGGATTACATTAAGAGTCGATAGGCATAGGTTTATCATGTCAACTTTATGTACTGTGTTGTCATTGTTTTGCACCGTGAAGTCTTATTGCTCTGTATACTACCGTGATAAATTAGTACGTCACGATATTTCATTGTCCACACATGTAGTTAACACCTTGCATTTTCGTCTGTATATGTCACACTTTTTAACCGGACTATGGCAACTATTTTTTCTTCAAGAGAAAAAATAGTTGCCATGACTTTTGCCCCAACCCTCGTATAATTTTCTACAATTTGCTTCTTTTTTTCAGCAATATGTTTTTAAAAAAGGAGACGAATTTTAGATTTAAAAGTCTTTTTTTAACTTTAAATCTTTATGAAGGATTTTAATTACAGTACCCCGGAAGACATTCCTAGCTTCTATACAATGAATCTTTGAGTCAGTGGATTTTTTTAGGATCATAGAGACTTTATTTTATTGATAGTTGCTTGAGTTTGAACAGACTTAGGATGAAGTTTCAAGGTCACGCTTTCATTTTTACTTTCAGCTAGACGTTTTTTACCTTCAAATTTAATATATAATAAATATCTTTTGTTGATGTGTAATAACCGAGATTTTTACACCGCTTTTTAATTTGCTGCTACTAATATTTCTCCCCGGAAAGTGCAGTTACGTAACTTTCGAACCATACATCAATTTAAGAAGCCATTTTTAAAAGAAGTCTTATTTTACATTACAATCATAAGAAAACCTTAGCAGACGATCATTCTGCAGTTGCCAAAATTTTATCCCAAAATGCTAATGAGAAAATGAATTACAAAATCGTTTACATAAAGTGCGAACGACCTTCTGTATTCAGTTCTCTCAAGGAACCAAAGGTATAATCTCTTTTTTTTAAAAGACATGTGCAGAGACAGATGTATAGCCGTACATGATACATCGTTTTATCAGCAATTATTTAACATGACTACGTTAGATCTTAGTGAATAATTAAAAGTAAAGGTATAAAAAACCATTTTTTTATCCATTTTTTCCTCGTCCTTCAATAAAATAAAATCCAGTTACAAAAGAATCAAAACGAAGAAACACACAAATTTACTCTCGAAATTTTTTCGAAATAAGCGTAATAATTTGAAATAAACGTTTATATTGATCACAGAGATTTTTAGATATAAATAAATGTTTTTTTTTTTTTAAAAAAGGTTTATTTCTAGATTTAATGGATAAATGGATGTAAAACTCTTAAAGTGTTTCTTTTTAAAAAGTAGAACTTTAAAAAACCTGTCATATTTATTTCTTTCAATGACATACGAGTGAATATGAAAATGTGGATGCCAAATAACTTGATTGTATTTTGAAGTACTTTACTTTGTGTTACAAAGAAATAATTATGTGGACGTAGTGGCGTACACAGGAATGTTTCAAAGGGGAGGGGGTGTCCAGGGACGAAAATCCACCATTCTCGTTTCATGATCAGTACGCCGCCCAATTATTCTTTTGATTTTGTCGATTTTTTCGGGAGCAAAAATCAGTAAAAAATTAATTATTGAATAAGTAATTAGCATTAATTAATAAAATTAACTGTAAATAGCAAATACTTAATTAAATTTTACGTACTATATACATAGGATTATAATCAGTCGGAAAAAAAATCAAGGGTTTTGGTGGGGGTGGACCCAGGGATTCCCTCCCCCTTGTGTGCGTTACTTTATATCTAATATATGATATAAAAGTTGTCTTTTCGTATAATTATTGCGCATAATATGAAAAGTATATACGTATTATGTATTCTGTCATATATGTATTGTAAACAGAACTGTCATTGAGTATTAACATTATGTAAATAGAAAATGATGTTGTTGTGTTGTTGTCGCAAATTGTACTGGTCTCAAGTCGAATTTTATTAATACATTATAAATAATATGAGAGTACGAATTTTTAACAATTGTATAAAATAAAACACAAAATCGCTTCTGAATAGAAAATAATACAAATGAGATAATTCTAACAAGAGAAATCTCTGTCGCCATGATTCTCTATTCAAAACAGTTCTAAAATTCTAAAATAAACTTTTCGATAGACGAACAAACATGTATCGTCAACAAGAAGTACTTTTAAGGAGGATGCACTTTAGAGATGTTTACTTAATATTTTAAGCAACAGATGGTACTTATGGGTTGGCATCTGAAATCTATAGCATTGTCAAGAGTGTTCATACACTTGTGTAACGAAATTACATACTTTGTAAGTTCAAGTCAATTATTACGGCAATCGAAGTTTGTAAATTTTTAAGAAACTCAGGTATTGAGATAAATGCTGAGTACTAGACTTTTAAATACCTTGTTAAATAGCATTATTATGCCTATAAAAGTTTTGAATTTATGTACTTAAAGTTCCGGAAAATTTCTTAGAAGGAACATTAAATAATTCATTGTATTTCATTCAACTGATTAAATTTTTTAAAAATTTCTTTTACTAACTTGTGAAGCAACTGCACACGTAAAAATTCAAAAGGGGCAATAAGAATACTTTCAAAAGTTTTTTAAAATATTGGTCCGAGAAATGATTTTTTTGGCCGTGGTAACCTAGTGGTTATTATCATGAACTCATGGCCTGCGTGGGGAGGATACCTGGTACAACTGAAGTTCCACCCTGTAGAGGCGGCCGATGCACGTTAAACCTGTCGAGGCTCAAAATCCTCCCATTGGAGAGATATAGTATTTTGGAGAGGGGGTATTCTCCTCTTCTCATGATTCAAAATTACGAGGTCAGCCACCAATAGTGCTGGAATTGCTTTATAGTGCAATTTTAATATAACTTTCACTCCGACATAATTTTTAAGGCAAGTAAGTTTTCTCGTTCCTTATGGGATAGTAGCGGGCAGTTAATGTTAATTATTTGTGAATTAAAGTTTTATTTGCCTAAAATAACGCTCGTATGTAGTGATGAGAATATACTACACTTTGAATTCTGAATAAATATAATACTCATACAGTATATATATTTGTCAAGTGCTTCCTTGTAAAGCCCAGTGGCTGAGTGCTAGTGTATCGTTCTTCCCCGCCGCAGGTTTAGGGTTCAAATCCCGCGCTGGTCAAGGTCGACTCAGCCTTTCATCCCTTCAGTGGGTCGATAATTAAGTACCAAGCTTGCACCAATGGGTACCAAGCACTAGGGATTGACCAACTAACCGGGACTGTCCCAGCGTCTAAGGTCACGTAAACTGAGATAGGCACAGGCCATGGTCGCAATCTCGTTCCCGATGTCATCGAGTCACGGTTTCAAAGCCTAGTGCCATTGAAAGCCCACCTTGCAGAAGAGCTAATGAACGTCAAATCTGTTGAGGCTTAAGATCTTCCATTGGCGTGGTGTGGAAGTTGGGAGAGGGAGTGCGTTCAGATTTTGTCTTTATCACTTGACCGTGGCTCAAAACTACGAAACTCATTGCGAAAAATCTCGTGTTGCTTTACAGTACGACGTAAATTAAAGCCAAATCAAATTTTGACCATCATCGAAATTTCGTAATTAGACAATAACAGTCCATTTGTAAGCTTATTATGCAAGTTCTAACAGTTAAATATTTTTGTTTCATACTATTGATACATATCCTATTTACTCCAATCTAAGCCCCACTCTTTTTCTAATATTAACGCTACTGAAAATCGGGTGCTGCTTAGAATTGAAGGGGAAAAAATCGTTTGATGTGGCAATTAGAGTAATTATAGGTTCATGTATGTAGGTAAAAGTTTATAATGCTATAAAATTATAGATTATTCACTTCTTATTAGCACTTATAGTAAATTTATTTCAATTTCGTAAAATTGAATATCGATAAACAATTTTTCATTTTTCACAAAAACTTGTAGAGAATTTGTGGTGCGGTTTAGAATCGAATATAAATACTGTATGTTTTTAATTCAACAGATATATTGAAATATACATTGTATTGCATACAATATTTATTCTCATGGCAATAACAAAAATATTGCTTATATATAAGTAAGAAATAATTATCTCCAGAACAATCAATCATATATCTGAACCAGTGGCGTACACAAGGGGGGTCCTAGGGGTCCGGATCCCACCCAAAGCCCTTGATTTTTTTCCCGATTGATTATAATTCTAAGTATATAGTACGTAAAATTTAATTAATTACTTGCTATTAATGATTAATTTTATTAATTAATACTAACTACTTATTCAAAAACTAGTTTTTTACTGTGTTTTGTTACCGAAAATCGTTCAAATCAAAAGGAGCATGATACAAGAATGGTGAACTTTCGATCCTGGACTCCCCTCCCCCCCTTGAAAAATTCCTGTGTGCGCCACTGATCTGAACTAATTATTTTTATCTTGTGTGCCGTTCTTTCGTATTTGATAATCATGAAGCCCCATCAAATTAGTAAACGCGAAATCAACTATATTAGTTTTATGAGCTTTTTCTTACGTTCTATGAAAATAATTCTGAGGGAAGACTAAAAAGTTAAGAGAACATTCATTACAACATACTTTTCTTTTCTTTCTGTTTTAAGGAAAAAAATCATTTTCAGTGAATTTAAAGTTCATCGCACTCTCAATTTTAAAGTGAATCGCTTGACTAATTTCTCTAATTCGATGTTTTTAATCATAATAAAAAAATGCATATCATTACCGAAAAACGATTGATTTTTTTCAACAACAAATTTTTTTGATGCTTAAGTTTAAGTGACTGAAAGATTTAATATTCCTGCGGAAGAGATGCACCTAGTGATGTGAGATAATTAGATACTTTAGAAACCCCCATATTAAAATTCTCTTAAGATCAGATTTATCAGAAGCGTTTTTATGACATGACATTGCCTCCAAGAGCACTTATATCTGATTACGACAATATCAGACACAACAATAAACACACGCGTAGACGGAAACATAAATCCACGCGCACAAGGTTCTATTTCAAGTTTTATGCAAGAGCACTGCATCAAAACGCTAAAATTAACTAAATCCTGTTCGGAAATTTACAAAACTCGGTAGAAATCATTACATAAAATGATGAAAAAAGGGAGAGAGAGAAACACCTGAAAACTGCGCGTCTTATCCCAAAAGATAGCTATAAAGCCTGCTACTTGAGTTAGGAACCAAGGGTCCATGACGAAAGCTATTTTTGACAGGATGCTAGAAATTTAAGGGTGTTATTTATCATGCCTCTTTTTTTCCTCTGTCTCACTCTCCCCCGAAACAAAAAAAGTGCGAGAGGACATTTAAAAGCTTCCTCCTTCGGAGTCTCTCTTGTGACGTATATCATTTTATTATTTTCTCTCATAATCGTGTCTTTCGCGCGCAACGGCTGGCCTGTCAAAAACAGCGAAAAGTCTTGTTTTCTGTGTGTTGTATAATGCGGTAAAAAACACCGGAGTCGTTTCCATTCAACAATGGATTGGAAGGTTTTCCCCCCTCGTCCCCTTTTTTTTATCATCTCGGAAAAGTAATTCACTTTCTATTACTGACTTTTTGCTAAAGATGCGTGGGAGATGTTGGAAGGAAGGAATGAAGATAAATTCACAATAACAGTGTATTGAATTCAATAATAATGTAGTGGCCGCGGTAGCCGAGTGGTATAGGTATCGGACCGTGGCTAGCTTTATCACGAGTTCGAGCCTAATACCATTAAATACCCGCTGTGTAGGGCAGCGATGCACGTTAAATCTGTCGAGAGCTGAAACGTCCTCCCGTTGGTGTGGTGTGGTAGTTAGGAGAGGGGGGTGACAGCTCAGGTGTCGTCCACGTCACTTGACCATGGTTCAAAATTACGCGGTCCGTCGCCAAAAGCCCTCGTGTAGCTGAACAGTGCGACGTTAATGTTCAATCAATCAATAATAATCTACTTTGACGTTAATGCTACAATATGATTTTAATTATAAACCGTACAAATTATCAAGATAAGTATTAAATTATTATTTTGCATGTGACAAGCCCATGGGAATCACTAATACTTATTAATCTTGTTTTTAACTTAGTACTGATAAAAATTAACTATCAAAAATACATTGTGCTACACTGATACATTTATAAGTATCTACATTATATCAGTGTAAATGTGCATTTTATTTTTATTATGTCAGAATGCATTTTTTTGTTTCCTTTCAGTAATTTTGTGATTAATTAAACCTTTTTGCTATACACGTACCCACCTCGTAGGGTTATCACGCCCTCCTAGAGGGCACTCCCCACAGTTTGAGAAACGTTCTGTTGAACCTGTTTTCGCATAGTATTAATAAATTAATTATCAAATACATTGTGCAGTACTAATACTTTTATAAATATATTGTATCAGTGTAAATGTGTCAGAATGTGTATTTTGTTTCGCTTTTTTTCTCAGTGATTTAGTGTGGCCGCGGTAGCCGAGTGGTATAGGTATCGGACCGTGGCTTGCCTTGTCACGAGTTCGAGCCCAGTACCACTAAAGACCCGCCGTGTAGGGCAGCGATGCACGTTAAATCTGTCGAGAGCTGAAACGTCCTCCCGTTGGTGTGGTGTGGTAGTTAGGAGAGGGGGTGCCAGCTCAGGTGTCATCCACGTCACTTGACCATGGTTCAAAATTACGTGGTCCGTCGCCAAAAGCCCTCGTGTAGCTGAACATTGCGACGTTAATATTAAATCAATCAATCAATCTCAGTGATTTAGTAATTTTATAAATAATCTTTTATTTTTTTGATTTTTCGCACCCCCTCCCCCATGCAGGGTTATCACGTTCCCCTAGGGGAGAGCGACTCACAGCTTGAAAAACGCAGCATTAATTTAATTATAAGCTAAAATTAAAAATAAATGAGGAATATCTTAATATTTGACTATTTCAGGGTCAAGTAATATTTATTTACCCAAAATCCACATAACACCGACAAAAGAAGTCTGATTATGATGTTAAAAAATATCGTATAAGAAATTCACAATAATATTTTAAAAATAAATCAAAAAGAATTAGAAAAAAAAATATAATTACCTTCACCTCGCCCAATTATGGCTACGCAGTACCCTTTTCAAAAAAAAAAAAAAAAAAAAAAAAATGGAGGCAGTAGCAGTAAAAATAATTTATTTTTTGTATTTAAATTATATTATTAAGCTGATTCTGTAAGTAAAAAGTCAGTTCGACCAACCATTATTTTACAATTTTAAAAAAATTAGAAATTTTTGAAGCTTTTTTCAAACTCATATAAAATGCTAAATTTTTAAAATTTTTAGTCATTTTAAGTGGTTTATGTGTCGTGGTTTATTGTGAACAAAAGTTAGCATAGCTTTGAAAATTTGTTCCTTTGTTGATTTTTAATAATTACTTTTCTTGCTAAACCTGGAAAAAACACAAAGCTTTTTAAAATATTAACTTCAGCATTTTTTAAAAAAATAACTAGAGATCTCAGATCTAAACCCATACTAACTTTTACAGAATATACTTTTGGGAGTATATACAAAAAAATTTCAAGATTCTAACTGGAACAGAAAAGAAGCCTTAAGGATTAGAAAATACTTATATCTCCAAAATTCAAAATCTGAGAAACACTTTTTAAAAAAAATTTGTAAAGGCATAAAACCAAAACCTATGATTCCTGTAAAGCTCTAAGTTTTTAATATATGTTATTTCCCAATGTATTTCCTACATTAAAATACCCCTTTACTTAAATATGACTGCATTTTTTTTATAATTCAAAATATATATTGTTACAACGACAGGTTATTCAGTTTAATCTTAAACTAATATTTTCACAAAAGTTTTGAAACACAAAGCATTTATGTATACAATAATAATGATACTAATTTAAGCTAAAAATAGCCAGGTTTGTACATAAAATGTAATTTTTTTCAGTTTTAAATTGGGGTAGTTTAGCAAGTTTGAGTATTTGTTGCACGACTTTAAAATACTTTAATATAGCACTATAGTATGTTTACTGTAATGGAACTTGGTACATGATGGAAATATATTCAGTTTTATCTGCAATAACTGTATTCAGAATACTTGTATTCGCGGAAGTCGAATTGCAGTATCAACTGAGGGCGCTTTTAGATTTACCTTTTTGAGGAGTATTCCATCCTTTCGAAATATTGTTCCACATAGCAACCTGAGAACCATAGCATTACCTCAACTGGAAAAAATTGATGATACAGCTACTAAGTTATATAAACTATTTTTTAAAACAAAAATTGGCATTGAAATCAATCTGAATTAAGTAATTATGAGAACTCAAAAAACTCAAAATTTAATCAAGCAGAGATGATTTTAATAATGAAAAGTAAAATTAATAACCTTTTCACACTGAAAGAGTTGATTGTACTCGAAAATATTTTTAATTAGTTCAATTTAAGGGTGGAAAAGTGCTTTAAAATGAAAACGAAACCAAAACCTAAGCTCAGAAAACTTCAAATATCTGTAAAACTAATTTATTATGAGGTATGAAATTAGGCGGCAAGCTTCCCAATGATATGGGCCACAAGAAAAGGCAAAAACAATTTTTTCAGTATGTTTGAGACTTGCAGGATACTGTGTAGTCTTAAATAACAATATGGCTAATGAATCGAATAAGAGATGCAAAAAAGATGTATATAACATCTAATACAATTCACAAAATTTTACAAATTAGACAAACAAAATTACAAGATTTATTTACTTGGGCAAAAGAATTATTAAAAAAGCTCCTTATAGCGGTAAACGGCTCAGGTAGTATAATTATCCCCCCTCCCCTACTAAGAAAATGAAGTCAAAAACTTAAAACTTTAATAAACTAAACAATAGAACAAGCAACATAATTTTTTTTTAAGTCGATTCCTACTTCGTTAGAAAAACTTACTGCCGCCATCTGTTGTAGATAAATCTAACTTCGTCAGAAATAACGTAGAATAAATTTAAAATTTAAAAATAACATTGGATTAATGAATTAATATTTGAAAAAAAAACCGAATTAACATCAAGTTTCATTCTCTACAAGTTTAAAAAAATGTATTTGAACTAGAGTGGATGAATAGAAAGTATTTTATTAACGATTGAAAATCTGAACAAGATATATATATATATATATATATATATATATATATATATATATATATATATATATATATATATTAATAGGGAAAGAGTGAACTAATAGTAGGAATTGAATAATGTTAATGAAGACTACAAATGTTCCATTCATTACTATAATTAAAAATACTCATTTATCAATAATAAGAAGAAATAAAAAAATATGCAAAAATAGACATGAAGGATCAATGCAATGAAAATGAAGAGCCAATTCATAAGTGCATATGAAGTGCGTATGGAGACGGGGGGATAGGACATTGTTGTGACTTCTATTTCTTTAAAAAAGAAACCATTGAACTCGACAATTTCCAGTCTGCGCCAAATTATAATCAAAGCCATATAATTGAAACTTCAAAGTGCAGTAAAAAACTAGTTCATTTATCAATATCTAGATTTGTGAAAAAGAATATCTTGAAACATTCATAGTTAACAGTATGTTTTGAATTGAATCCTTAGAAATTCTTTAACTATTTGCAATTTTTTTTCTGACAGGTTGAATGCAAAGATGTCATTTAAAATTTTTTTCTCGAGACATGTCAACTGGAAAAAAAGGGGAATATATCGGCACAAAGCATCTTTAAGCTCGGATAATTTTGTGATGTTATCGGTATAAACGGCATTCTTAAGCTGCCCGCAAAGAAAAATCTCATAGATTCAAATCCAGTAAAGAAGAATAATTACCCCTTGATTGAATTGACAGCTCTGCTCTCTGTTCGCCATTTTTTTAGAAATAAACACCGAATTTGTTCCCCGTACCGTAAACAATTTTTGAACTGCATGAATACAAAATTAATAAAATATTCTAGAATAATACACCGATAATTACAATTAAGATTCCTCTATTATGTGCTTTTTGATAACTCTATCAGCAAGTTACTCTAATGAAATTTTTTCAATTTATTAGTACACAATCTCTCTCTCTCTCTCTGTATATATATATATATCTTGTTCAAATTTTCAATAGTTAACAAAATACTTTTTACTCATCCACTCAAGTTCAAAAATACATTTTTTTAAACTTGTAGTAGATGACACGATGTTAATTCAGTTTTTTCAAATATTAATTCATTGATTCTATTTAATTGATGAATAAATAGTAACAAACGAAAATAATAGTCCAACACCATATATAAAAAGGAAAATCGCTCTTTGTGTCCATGCAGCGCAATGGATAGCGCGTTGGACTTCTAATCCTAAGGTCGTGGGTTTGAATCCTACCTGGGATGGCCTGATTTCTGAGGATGTGATTTATGAATGAATAAATAATAACAAACAAAAATAATAGACCACCACTTTGTATAGAAAGGAAAATCGCTTTATATTTTGCCACTTAATAGTGTGATTCCGTCCTATGTATATGCATATTTATATTAATTGTAACTATTTAATAAAAAGTAACTAAAATAAATTTTTTTGTTGACCTAAGTAGTTACTGACTTAATTTTTTTTCTTGTTTTTTTTTACTTGTTTTCTCTTTTAAGAACAAATTATAAACAAACATTTAACATATTTAAGATTTCACGATTTCTCTAAAACCGACATTTCATTTGCGTCTTTTTCACCTACAGTTACAATTTTTAATAATTTTAAAAAAATAATTAGCAAATTAAGTATAATGACATAAATTCAAATTATAAATGAATAATAATTATACAAAACTTAATTGGATGAAATATTTAGTTATTTTATAGAGTTTTTTGTGGTATATGTGTGAATGGAAAGAAATTTTCAAAATAAAAAAATTATTTTTATTAGTTCTCATCAAATTAATTAATCTAACGGCTCTGCTACAAAAAATGACCCCATTGAAGTTCTTAAATGATTTGAATTAGCTTCGAAATTTATTCTCCTTTCATTCCAAAAATACATAAACCGAATTCGACAAAACAGTTTCACCTTTGTGACCAATACAATTGTGGACCATGCAATATATAAAGAAAGAACAGAGACCCTGGCAAAAAATTGCACACTCGATAAACGGCGATGATTGTCTGGGAATAGACAACACGAAGGCGGGGGTGGGAAGGAAACTATATGAATGAAGGGGGGAGTTGACTAAAAGAATATGAAGAACAATAACAAAAATAAAACACCCTTAATAAATCCGAAAGGAGAAAATAAAAAATAAAGAAAATGCCTTCTTGAGCGTCCGAAAATGGTCCGAAGGACGGTTGAAGGAATAGTCAGAAGAAAGCTTATTTATGGGGCAGTGGTTACGAAAGGACCTTTTCGACCGTTTCGCTCGTCCAATCGCGAAAATCATCGCATTCTGGAGAACTGCCAAAATATTTCATCGTCCACAGAGAGAACGTATAGAGGCACTGAAGGAGGTACACAGGCAATGATTCATCCCGCCAACTGGCGAAATTATGAATAGTGACGTTGTACGTCTTCCTCTTTCCGCTTTTCGGATACCCATCCATCAGGCAAGCATTGTTTACAACAGGGCCTCATTGTTTTCTAACATTCCGAAGATGGTATGGTAATCTGGTATTGGTTATGGGCAATACGCTGGGCCTGCAGATTTCGAAAAGATTTCCTCTTGGAGGAGGCGTTATCGCGTAGTGCCATCTTTTTGCTTTTGATTCTTCGATGAACGGTTTTCGAACGGATTATTCATCGAAAACCATCGACAGTATCAATGAAATGTTGGGTTTTTAGTCTGTTTGGGAATATGAGCGATCAAATGCGCTTTTTGGGAATCACGTACTTGTTTTAAAATCATAAGATTATTACATGCCATCTTTCTCTTTTTGATCCGGCGATGAACGCTTTTTGAGCGGATTATTACAAAGAATCGAACGGTATCATACCATCAATGAGATGTATGGTTTTACTTTATTTGGAATACATGAATTCGAAATTTGTTTCAGGGAATCGAATTTTTTTAAAAAAATCATAGAATCGTTAAATTCATCGTTCTGCTTGAAATACTTAACAATAAACTATTTTTGAGCTGATTATTAAAAAATATCGAACCTTAATATCGATATACCCTAAATAATAGTCTCTCTCTCTCTATATATATAATAATCGATATATCATAAAATATCATATCAAATGAATATATGCGAAAAATAATTCGTTCTTAAGGAATTAGATCTTAAACATTATGTACTAATATATTTTTTTGCACAATTCAAGTTTCATTTAATACAGATTATACTAACTCTAATAAATCGTAGTGTGCTCTGAGGCATCATTAGATATTTTTCGAGCATTACAATTTTCTCTCGATCTTATTTTTGCTCTCGAAAAGTTCTCCAAAGCTCTTTCTTCGTATGCTTAATCAGAAGCGACTTAAGCAGTGGCGCACACAGGAATTTTTCAAGGGGGGTCCGGGGTCGAAAGTTCACCATTCTTGTATCATGCTCCTTTTGATTTTGTCGATTTTTGGAAACAAAACACAGTAAAAAACTAATTTTTGAATAAATAATTAGCATTAATTAATAAAATTAATCCTTAATAACAAGTAATTAATTAAATTTTACGTATTATATACTTAGAATTATAATCAATTGGAAAAAATCAAGGGCTTTGGGGGGTCCGGACCCCCAGGACCCCCCTTGTGGGCGCCACTGGTCTTAAGGCATGGACCAATTGGGCCCGGGCCCAGGGACTCAGCCACAATGAGGGCCTCGTCTCGTTCTCGACACAGCCTTAATAAGATCATGATTTAAATAGTTTCTATGGTCACAAATGTTTTTTCCAGTTGTATTCTCCGAAAAATTGGAAATTTCGGACAATATGTCAACTGGTTGCATGTGAAGACCGCCGTCCACGTACAGGCCTAGGCCTACCACCATGCACCATCATTACTCATTGACAAAAGGCGGCAGTCGGTCGAGCCGGTTTGTGCGATTGCAAGTCATGCACATTTATTTGTTTCGGGTTATTGTTTGTACGAGTATTGGACAGCGTATGCTACTTTTAAGGGTTATAGATGGGGCCTACATTTGTGTAAGAGCCTACTTTTGTGTAGGGGCCCAGGGCCTCAAGAAGTCTCAAGATGACCCTGTGCTTAGTTATCGATTACTCAGAAAATAATTTATTGTTTGGGTTTAGATCTGTAGAATTTAAATAAAGCTGTCTCTCTCGAAATTTGAAAAATATGTTATATAGGAAAAAATTCTATTGTCCCCAGCTATGAAATAAAAATCATTATGAAGGAATAAAGACCATGATGTTGCATTGAGGTGGTTTTGAGGTATAAAGCATTTTTTTTCTGTACACCTTATTATTCATCAACAGATTAATTGACTGATTTTTCAATAGTTAATTTCAAGTTTATTTTTTGGTTCTTTTTCGTATTAATTCAAATTGTTAAATTTTTCTTTCCAAATTTTTGTTTCTTATAGTTGTTATTTCAAGATTTGTCATTTTTAAGAATATCTCTAAAAAAACACAAATGACAAGTTTTTTTTCTAAAAAAAATATTAGATTGAATTTTTCAGATGAATTATTTAACACACCAACTTCAGTCATTTTACAATTAAAAGTTTGTTCTGTAGTTAATTACACGCACACAAATATAAATATTTAAAAGTATAATTAAAAAAATTATATCTTTCATTATAAGTATGTTCAAGAATTCCTTATATACATTCTCATATATACTGTGTTGTTCATAATTTCCTTTAAAGTTTCGGAAAACTGTTATAAAAAAAATTAAGACGAATACGGCAAAGAAGAACTTATAAAAGAATACAGAAAAAAATTAAAGTTTTGTTTACTTATTGTACAGATCTTCTATATGTGCACCCTTGGTCACAAGACATACATCAATGCGATAGTCCAGTTCCGGCCTGATGCTACCAACGACATCGAAAGCCCGTGTTATCTTTTTCTTGTTATTCGTTTCGTGTTGTTTTTTTACATCAGACCACAATTTTCATAAGCGCTTTGTCGTGGGATGTAGCGACATGACGTAATAGCACGTGCTGACATGACGTAGCATGACGTAATAACACGTGCTGTCAATAACGTTGATAGTGCCATGTTGAGCAGAGGGCGATAGGAACTAAACTATTGCATTGATGTATGCCATGTGGACAAGGGTTCATATATAGAACACCTGTAGAGTATGTAAATAAAACTTGAATTTTTTCTGTATTATTTCGTAAGTTTCTTTTGCTGTATATATATGCATGTGTGTGTTTATATATATGTATAGTACACTAAAATAAAATAATAAAAGACCAACTGTAATCCTTACAAAGCTAAGAATAAATGAAAATTGATTTTAAAATCTATAAAAACCCGCCAAAATATAGACATTTAAGAAGTCAATATACCAAAATGGAAACTGTTATGTTTTCTAGAGTTGTCACTGATTTAGGACAGTGAAATAGGGTTAAGCTTGCTTTACTGGATCCAGCCTTCCCCAAACAGCAGAAAATTTCGACATAAAAGCGCAATAGAAAGTGAAGAAAAAACTTTAAAAGAATTTTCAAGCCAAGCCTTATAATAGTACTTGTAAGTGAAAGGACTATTTATATCAAATAAACTGAACTAAATGACTGTTGTAAAATTGTACAATGTTACATGTTGAGACAAACAGCAAATCAACGATAAGATCTTAGCTTACCAAAATTCTTCAAGTTCTCGAATAATAAAAATAAAAAGTAAAATATATATAATTTAACTATTGGTCCACGATATGGAACAAAGTAAATTGATATAAATCAATTTCATAATCCAATTTTTTCTTTAAAAATTCATATATTTTAGGCCGTGGTAGCCTAGAGGTTATGTTTATGAGATCGTGGCGGCATGTCATGAGTTCGATCCCTAGTATCACTAAAGATTCCCCTTGTAGAGAAGCTGATGAACGTTAAATCTGTCCAAGCTCGAAGTCTTCCTGTTGGCGGGATGTGGAAATTCGGGAGAGGAGGTACCAGCTCTCGGGTGTCATCCTCATCCCTTGATCATGTGTAGATATAAAATGCCGATTTGAGGACAAGTGGAGCCTCCATAGACTTAACATGAATGTCGGTTTGGGGACACGGTGGAGCGGCAAAGCCTGGTGATTTTGCTAGGGGGAAGGAGAGATAAGGAAAGAATGATAACAGTCTTGTAGTAAAAGAAGGGATGCGTCCATACCTTAAAAACGTTCTGCGTATGCGATGTATTCTCGAAAATTCGAAATTCCATGGTTTAATTTAATATACTCCCACAAAGATTCGATACAATCCTTTTTCAATATTATTTTCTAATTTATTTTGTGCAAACAATATTGAATTTTACAAAATATAATGATTTTTTATGAGGAGAGCAAATGAATCATTTTAATTATTCCTCTTATTAATATAAGGCTTCTACTCCCCTCCTCCTTCAACATAATGTTATTTTGGGAACTTTGAGTACACGTATATGTTTTTACTGATAGACGATTCATATTTTTAACTGAACTTAATTAAATGAATTAGTTGGATGACGTAAATACAATTTTTTAAATTGCATCATTGGAAGCAAATTTTAATCTTGAAGAAGGGGATAAACATTTGGAGAGACATAATTTCTTACTTAATATTAAAGAATATATTTTAATCTAATCTTTTTATTAATAAATAGTTTTCATTATTTTGAAACTAAAGCATTATTCATATGTGGTGCCATCTATGAATGATTTCAAATTCTCAGCTCAGAATTAGACTTATTCTTAAGTTGAGTTTCGAACCCTAAAAGTCTTCGTTCGTGAATAAGGTGCGATCCTAACCATTCACCCACGAAGATTTTTGTGTTTCTTCTTCTTAATTAAGAGCAGTTTAAGTAGATTATTGTTGCAGCGTTATTGAAGTTTTTGTCAAAGGAAATGTTTTTTATAAACAAATTCAGAAAAATAAATATACAGACTTTCAAGGCATTTAATTGTTAAACTAAGTATGGACGTTTTAGAAAGTAATTTTGTGATTCTGATTTAAAATTTTAATCCTGCTATCTGGCATATAAATGTTCTTTGTTTGTATCAGGGATTTTTGTTTTGTAGTTTTCTCTTTTTCTTTTAATTTTACACATTGGATCAGTGGACTGATGTTGTGGATATCTAGTGTCTTTGAATGACACATTGAACTGCAGAAATTCCTTTAAGAGGACTTCTTTTGATTGAAAAGTAAAAAGAAATTATCTTAAAAGCAATTCATTTTGAAGCATTATATTTTAAATTAAAGAAAGTGCCTATTTGTTTATTTCCGAATATTCCATACTATTTATAACAATAGATTTTTCATGCTTTCAGAAATGTTGAAATTCATTTTACCATTATGGAAACAAATGGTGATTGTATATTTATAATGTAATGCATCTCGTCCATTTCCCCCTTTCTTTGGTCTCCCCCCCCTTTATTTAATTCAAACTTCACATCCGAAAATTTTGATTGTTTTCCTGGTGATCAACAATAACTGCGTTTGAAGTATAACTAAATTATTGCAAAACAACGATAACTCAAAAACGTTAGAAAGTCATAGTAAAATTCTAGCGAAAATATTTTTTAATTGATATTTATTAAGGAGCATTTATAAAAAGCGGATTCCAATATTTGCATAAAAATAAATATAAAATTTCTTTTAAATGATATCGATAAAAAATATTTTTCATATTTTAATTTCCGAATTATTCCATAGATAATATATTTTTATCGTCCTAATTTACAAAATGAAAATGATTTATAAAATTTGCTGCATAGAAAAAATAACCAGTAAAGAAATCTTATCAATCGTTTTGTAATCTGGTTTTTTTTCTATATTTTTGAAATGAAAATGTTATTTACTTTTGCCAACTGATGTTTTTCTTTTTACTCTAATTTAATGTAGATGAATTTACAGCTTTACTTAGTAACTGGAAACTTTTGATACAGCAATAACTATTTACAAAAAGATAGCTATATTACTACTACTTTTTACTAAAAATATCTAGGGGTAAATATTTCAGTAAAATTCTTTATTACATATATATATATATATATATATATATATATACATAGTATAGTCTCACTTTTTTTTATAAACAAGCAATCTAAGATGATCTTTTAGAGAAACAATGCAAGTTTTTCGAAAAGACTTGCATGATTTTCATTATATTACACTTGCTTTCGCAATTAAAATATTAACTAAATATTAATATTTAATTTAATTAATTTTAAGCTGATTGATTTGTGTGGATTGTGTATCTCTTTTTAATATTCTTTATATTTAAATATATAATTCTTTTAATTAATGACATGTAATTAAAAATTAAATAATTAATAAAATAGCTATCTGAAATAATGAATACCAATACCAAAATTTAAATCATTGGTATTTCCATGAATTCAATGAAATATTTTTGCTGAAAATTCTCAGGCTGTAGTAAATAATAGTTTTCAGTAAAACAAATTTCATGTGGAAAATATTCGAAAGTACAAGGCTTAGAAGTGACATCGTTTTAAAATTACTCGAGGACTTTTGATAATAAATTTCGAGCCTTGTATAAGTGACGAAGACAATACTTATGTTTACAGCTCAGTGTCCCAATTATCATACCAAGCCATTTGAGTATTTTTGTGATTATTCGAATTTTAAGAGCAGAAACCCTTTCCCACTTATTCTTAATGACAGTGTTTAAGCGGAATAAGCATTTGAGTCCTTAAACGACCTGTCATGATGCTTCCCACTTTAACCATTAGAACACTGCGCAAACTTTAACACCTAAAGAATTTTTAAAAATAATGTAATACTATCCTAACAATACGCCCGACTTTCGAGTATAAATACGTGGTCGCTGAAGCCGAGTAATCATAAGTGTAAATTCTCGGTTGGCATTAAATTTGTCGAATCGTAGCTCCCAAACTATTACTTAAAATTGTGCTCGTAGTGCGGAATGATCGATGCATCATAAATCAATAGATCAATTGATGTGGTGTGGAAGTTTGAAAGTGGGATTCAATTGTCATCCTTATGTGTTTCTCTCGCGTTTCTCTGACTGCAATTATTAATAAATCAATCAAGAATAAATACCTTTTTGAATTTCGATTGCACCTTATATTAGTCCCTTATTTACAGCCAACTTGGCGAATTATATTTTTATCTCCAGAAATACCCTTACTGCCTTAGCTATAACGAATAGATTCATTTCAATGTAAAAACAAGAAAGATAAAAAAAAAATTTAAGTCAATTCCTACTTTGAATGGATGAATAGAAAGTATTTTACTAACAATTGAAAATTTGAACAAGTTATATGCATATGATGTTTCAAGTCAACACCAAGCTTTTTTAAAAACGGTTTTATTCAGCGAGCAATTTACATGCCTGTCGCTGAGAGAAAACGACGCAAAAGTGAATTCTAATTAGCGACACCTCTTATATCCAGAGGCGTTAAGCACCTTTTAGCGTATAAGTTATACTTGAAAATTAATGCTGACATATGGGCTATAAAAAATAACGATCTAGGATTAGAAGTGTTTTGTTTGAGCCATCTGTTAGGAGAAATAATTGGGTGTTTAATTTAATACTTGAAGATGCAATGGAAAATGAAAGTTAAGTTTTATACGGGGAATTTAATTTTAATTCTAATTTAATTTTTATATATATATATATAGGGAGAGACTGAACTAATAGTAAGAAATGAAGAAATTCACACTCGGTTTGGCTGGAAAACCTGTAATTAATTTAATTAATAATCCGGTAATTAATGAATTAATATTTGAAAAAACTGTATTAACATCAAGTGTCATCCACTACAAGTTTAAAAAAAATTATTTGAACTCGATTGGATGAATAAATAGAAAGTATTTTATTAACGATTGAAAATTTAAACAAGATAAATATGTAAATATATAGATAGAGAGAGTGAGATTAATAGTAGGAATTTTTTGAAAAATGCAACTTTAACGTAATTTAGCAACATTTTTTTTTCACTTTGTAGCCAAGTTAGGGAGCTAAAGTAGGATTCGATGTAATTTTCATTTTACTTTTAAGAATACACTCCATGACATTTTTTCCTTTTCTTCTTTTTTTGAGAACGCAACATTTAATTGATATTTTACTCATAGCTTATTTTTTTTATTTCAAACAATTTTTATATTACTTCTGGATATTCTATCATCCACGGTAACCGAGTAATCCCGGTTGCGAACTTATGGTCGACGTGGCTCTTCATTAGCCATGGATCTCCTAATGCTACCAAAAACCCATCATGCAAAGGGACTGATACATGGTAAATCTAACAAAAGTCCTCTCGTTGTCGTGATTGGAAGTTTGGTGAAGGAAGTGACACGGCATTACGAAACTGTGGTTCAAAATTACGAGGTCCATCGTCTGTAGCTCTCTTGTTTCTTTCAAGTGGGACGTTAAAAGGAATTCAAATCAGGAACGTCTTAAGACTCTTTGAGGCCCTGAGCCCAGAGAAATCTTAAGATTTTTTTAGGTCATGAGCCCTTATGAAAAAGTAGGCCCTACTCTAGACCTTTAAAAGTAAACAGTATATAGCAGTGATTCCCAAAGTGGTCTACATAGACCCCTAGGGATCTATGACGACCTGCAAGGGATCTGCGTCAGCAACAAAATAATTTGGGGGTCCATGAGGTGTAAATAGGGGTCTACAATAATGGCTCGCATTAAACCAAACCATGACTTTAGTTTTAAAAGGAAATTTAATCCCGTGGAAACCAGATTTTACCTATTTAACAGATTTATTTGCTAAATTTAATGAGCTTAATTTGCAGTTACCATGTGACAGCATACGTTTTATTAAAACAAGGACCATCATTTTAGTGTTATACCTCTTACTCATTCTGAATTTTCAAATAGGGAAAGTCTTTAATTGCATTTCTTAATGAGAAGGCGTTTCAGCGCGGTTGCCAATCTCAAAATAAATAAATAAGTAAATAAATAAATAAAAAAAGAATAAAAAAAAACTGGACCTTACTAATCAAGGAGATTAAGAGTTAAACTTGACAAGATTATTGCCAAATGTTGAAAGTTTGCTTTTGAAGCACCAGATTTATCTCTCCCATTCAAAGCATTAGTTTGCAGCATAGTTATTTTTTTGTATATTAATTAAATTTTAATTAATTAATTAAAATATGTTTCTTAAATTTTAATAACTTTACTTCACTACAGTTAGAAATTTAAATCTTTTAAAGTTTTTCTACACCAGCTGTGGTAAAAAGACCTTTAAGTTGATAAATTTGCAAAAATTTAATAGGTAAGCAGGGGTCTATCACAAACGATGAAAACATGGCAAGGGATTTGAGACAAAAAATGTTTGAGAACCTCTGGTATTTAGCATGCATTGTCAAATACTCGTTCAAACAGTAATTTGAAACAAATAAATGTACACAATTCACAAAAACCTAGGCACAAACCGGGTCATCCGATGGCTACATTTCGACTAAATGAGTTGAATGATTGTTTATGGTAATAGGCCTCGGCCTAGACATGGACAACGGTAATCATATAATAATACATTCTTACCACTTTTGCCTGTTGACATGCAGTTTAAGATTCTCTGTTTTTCGGAGATACGTACGGGAATATTTGACCACTTTAAAATTATCCAGATTATGACCTTATTAAGACAGATTCGAAAAGAAAACAAAGCCCTCACCGAGGGTGAGGACCTAGGCCTGGGCCCAGTTGGGTCATGCTTTAAGACGTCCCTGATTCAATTCGAATAATTGTAAAATACAATGATTTTTATAAGTTTCGTTTTTTTAACTGCTCCCTCTTATACTTAAACTCAAATTAAATGGCGCAACAGCTCTTGAGAACCAGGGCCTACTGTGCCTATCCCAGTATACGTGACCATAGAGCGCTGAGGTGCATGAGCAGATGTCCCGATCAGGTGGTCAGTCTGAATCGAGTGCCTTAGTGTCCAAGCAAACCTAGTGTTCATTTATCGACCCAATGCAGTAGGGATGAAAGGCTGCGTTGACCTTGCCCAGCCCGGAAACAGAACCCGGACCTGTGGTGTGGAAGCGCGATACGCTACCACTCGACCACTGGGCCTATACTTATCAAGGGTGTTTTTCTTAGAGCATAGAACTTTAAATTACAATAAAACAACGATGTATTATTCGATTGACATGAATTTTTTTTTATTTGAAAGATAATCTTGTGGCATTACATTTTAAATATGATTTCTGGCATAGGACTGCCACGGCTGGCTCGGATGTAGTCCAATCTGGACGTCCAATTTTCGATGTCTTTTTCCAACATTTGTGGCCGTATATCGGCAATAACACGGCGAATGTTGTCTTCCAAAGGGTCAAGCGTTTGTGGCTTATCCGCATAGACCAATGACTTTACATAGCTCCACAGAAAGTAGTCTAGCGGTGTTAAATCACAAGATCTTGGAGGCCAATTCACAGATCCAAAACGTGAAATTAGGCGGTCACCAAACGTGTCTTTCAATAAATCGATTCTGGCACGAGCTGTGTGACATGTTGCGCCGTCTTGTTGAAACCACAGCTCCTGGACATCATGATTGTTCAATTCAGGAATGAAAAAGTTAGTCATCATGGCTCTATACCGATCACCATTGACTATAACGTTGTGGCCTTCATCGTTTTTGAAGAAGGATTCCACCAGCCCATAAAGCGCACCAAACAGTCAGTTTTTCTGGATGTAACGGTGTTTCGACATACACTTGTGGATTAGCTTCACTCCAAATGCGGCAGTTTTGTTTGTTGACGTAGCCATTCAACCAGAAGTGCGCTTCATCGCTAAACAAAATTCGCTTATGAAAATCGGGAACAACGGCAATCTCGTTTTGGGCCCATTCGACGAATCTACGCCTTGCTCGATGATCGTTTTGATGAATTGCCAAACCAAACTGAGAATAAATCACTTGACAGCTGTTAAATCGGTCGCCATCTTGGAAAGTTATGCCAACTTAAACTTCTATACCTGAAAAAAAAACACTCTTTATTTAATTGAACTAAATTTTAAAGATGCCAATATAAAATATTCACTTAATTTTAGACCTTTATTTCTAAGGGGCATTAAAGAAGCGTATTTCCTCAATCTTGCCGTAATTTTCCTTTCACAATAAAACCTGCCTTTGATCAAGATTGTTAGCCCGATTTTAAATTGGTTTCCCGGTAATAGAAAGAAAGCTTATTATAGTGAATTTATGAGATTATTTCGGAATATATTCTGGTTGTGTTATGAATAGAACATTTATATTTCCTAATATACAGTTTCTTTTTTCCTGGATAAGTCATGCATTTTGTATTTTTCAATTTGAACAGTGTTATGCGTTCATTTTTTAATTTTGAATTACACTACACAACCTTGTTTATTTCCTCGAATATCACTGAATAGATTACTTGTATCAAAGTCATTAACCAGTCTAAAACAATTTATGGTACTCCCCCTCCACCATAAAAAACGAAGGTCAAAAGCTCTCTTTTGTAATGAATAAAAAACAAATAAAATCTATTAAGGTTTAAGAAGCAGAAAAACTGGTGACCAAATCCTAGCAAAAATTCTTCCTTTTCGCATAATATTTCTTTCTTTAAACTACAAGGAAGAAGTGTCAACCTATTCAGCTACAACACTGTATTGCAAATCAAATCTCTTTTTCACTTTTTATTTATTTACTTTTTATAATAAAAAAAATCCATGTAGCTTTGAAGCCATATCACTAAAACTTGCAATGGTTCCCTGAAATTCGTTGTTCATTAGCTGTGTTTACAGAAAAATCATTATGTTTCTTTTTTTTTTTTTTTTTTTTATCAAATCACACTTTATCTGAAGCTAATGATCTCTGTTTCTCGCTTTCTGCTTAAAGAAAAAAAACAAATTCTAAATTGTTCTCTTGAATTCTTGAAATCATTTAGATTTTATTCTTTTTGGGGCATAAAATTCCTCGTTTAAGTGAATTTCGCCGCCAGTCAGTTTCACAAGTTTTTTTTTAACTGTAACTCCAGAAAAAGGTTTTTTTAATTTTTTTTTTGTACTTATAAGCTGTAGCACAATCTTGTATCAATATTGAATTTGTGATGTTTTATACTTCCCTATTCCATACAAAGAACTGAGATGATTTGATATGTTTCACCATTTAGTTTTTAATTCACGGTGCTTTTTAAGTTAATGAAAACTGTACGAACGCTAGATTTGGCACGCTAAGATTTCGGGTGGGGGATATTGTTAAAACAATTAAAATATGGTTTATGGTTACTTTTTCAATAGAGGTTGTTATGAGATGTAGTAGAAACTAAAATTGCGAACTCCAGAACAACTTTGTATGAATCATAGTTGAGATTTCAGAGTTATCATTCCATCAAATCCTCAACGTACATAATATAAAAAAACAGAAGGTATATAAAAAAGATTACTGTTAGCTTATAAAGATGTTTAAATTTTATACCAATTTTAATGATAATACTAAGAATATATTAAACGAGGAAAAAATTGTATTAATATACAGCCGGACCCCTATTTAACGAATCTTGCGATTTAACGAATTTTCCTCTCTCCTAGATTAGTAAGGCTTAGTGCGCTCGAGTGGTAGCGTATCGCACTTCCACACCACAAGTCCGGGCTCTATTACCGGGATGGGCAAGGTCAACTCAGCCTTTCATTCCTACTGCAGTGGGTAGATAAATGAGTACCCAAAAGCTTGATTCTGAACTTAACACTGTTGGTCTCGCTTCAGACTGACCACCTGATCGAGACATCTGCTCATGCACCTCAGAGGCCAATGGTCTCGTATTCCGAGATGGGCACAGTAGGCCTTGTCCCTCATGGGTTGTTGCGCCACTGAGTTTGATTAATAAGAAGGTAAAAAACCCCTATATATATATATATATATATATATATATATATATATATATATATATATATATATATATATATATATATACTAGCGGTACGGACAGACTTTGTCCTGTACACACGACTTAAATCCGAATATTACAAACTTTTTAAAATAAATTGTAACAATCTGGACCGTTTTGATGAAATTTTTTACAGCGAAAGTTATCACAATACCTGATATCATCACATGTACAATTACCACAATTCGACCTATCGATTGCATGTGAGTATGTATTTACTATGAACTAAGTTGAATATAGAAGCTATTCTGAATAGAAACTTACACTTGTTTTGATTAAAGGGTAAAAAAAGATAAAACTCGAGCTATTTTCATAACAGGTATATTTTTTGAGGCACAAAAAATAAATTTATCGTTATGTCATTGAATGTACAATGTTTTTAGTTAATCCTTGAGGGGTATAAACAAACAAATGCAATGGTTTGCCAAACCTCGGACATGCAACATATAATTGGCCTTGCGAAAAGTAAGGGTTTTCTAAATCTAAGCCACAAATTGTCATTGTTTGACCTTGTGACTTATTAAGATTCATAGCCAGTAGCTCACACAGGAATTTTTCAAGGGGGGAGGGGTTCGGGGTCGAAAGTTCACTATTCATGTATCATGCTCCTTTTGATCTTGTCGATTTTCGGGAACAAAACACAGTAAAAAACTAATTATTGAATAAATAATTAGCATTAATTAATAAAATTAATCATTAAATTTTTCGTACTATATACTTAAAATTGTAGTCAATCGGAAAAAAAATTAAGGGCTTTGGAGGGGGTCTGGACCCCCAGGACCCCCCCCCCTTGTGTGCGCCACTGGTCATAGCAAATACCAAATGAATTGGAAATTGCAAACATTTGAATGGGTAGGTGAGTCTGAAAGAATCATTGGGATCTGTGGTAGAAGTACAACTTCACCTTGAAATCTGTTGCTCAAAATAGTGGCCTCAGGAATATTGCCCATGATTTTCTCATGAACAATCGCGTGCCCTTACATAATTTTAGCGCATATTTAGCTAATTTATATTTCCTAATATACAGTTTCTTTTTTCCTGGATAAGTCATGCATTTTGTATTTTTCAATTTGAACAGTGTTATGCGTTCATTTTTTAATTTTGAATTACACTACACAACCTTGTTTATTTCCTCGAATATCACTGAATAGATTACTTGTATCAAAGTCATTAACCAGTCTAAAACAATTTATGGTACTCCCCCTCCACCATAAAAAACGAAGGTCAAAAGCTCTTTTGTAATGAATAAAAAACAAATAAAATCTATTAAGGTTTAAGAAGCAGAAAACTGGTGACCAAATCCTAGCAAAAAATTCTTCCTTTTCGCATAATATTTCTTTCTTTAAACTACAAGGAAGAAGTGTCAACCTATTCAGCTACAACACTGTATTGCAAATCAAATCTCTTTTTCACTTTTTATTTATTTACTTTTTATAATAAAAAAAATCCATGTAGCTTTGAAGCCATATCACTAAAACTTGCAATGGTTCCCTGAAATTCGTTGTTCATTAGCTGTGTTTACAGAAAATCATTATGTTTCTTTTTTTTTTTTTTATCAAATCACACTTTATCTGAAGCTAATGATCTCTGTTTCTCGCTTTCTGCTTAAAGAAAAAAACAAATTCTAAATTGTTCTCTTGAATTCTTGAAATCATTTAGATTTTTTATTCTTTTGGGGCATAAAATTCCTCGTTTAAGTGAATTTCGCCGCCAGTCAGTTTCACAAGTTTTTTTAACTGTAACTCCAGAAAAAGTTTTTTTAATTTTTTTTTGTACTTATAAGCTGTAGCACAATCTTGTATCAATATTGAATTTGTGATGTTTTATACTTCCTATTCCATACAAAGAACTGAGATGATTTGATATGTTTCACCATTTGGTTTTTAATTCACGGTGCTTTTTAAGTTAATGAAAACTGTACGAACGCTAGATTTGGCACGCTAAGATTTCGGGTGGGGATATTGTTAAAACAATTAAAATATGGTTTATGGTTACTTTTTCAATAGAGGTTGTTATGAGATGTAGTAGAAACTAAAATTGCGAACTCCAGAACAACTTTGTATGAATCATAGTTGAGATTTCAGAGTTATCATTCCATCAAATCCTCAACGTACATAATATAAAAAACAGAAGGTATATAAAAAGATTACTGTTAGCTTATAAAGATGTTTAATTTTTTTATACCAATTTTAATGATAATACTAAGAATATATTAAACGAGGAAAAAATTGTATTAATATACAGCCGGACCCCTATTTAACGAATCTTGCGATTTAACGAATTTTCCTCTCTCCTAGATTAGTAAGGCTTAGTGCGCTCGAGTGGTAGCGTATCGCACTTCCACACCACAAGTCCGGGCTCTATTACCGGGATGGGCAAGGTCAACTCAGCCTTTCATTCCTACTGCAGTGGGTCGATAAATGAGTACCCAAAAGCTTGATTCTGAACTTAACACTGTTGGTCTCGCTTCAGACTGACCACCTGATCGAGACATCTGCTCATGCACCTCAGAGGCCAATGGTCTCGTATTCCGAGATGGGCACAGTAGGCCCCGTCCCCATCGGGTTGTTGCGCCACTGAGTTTGATTAATAAGAAGGTAAAAAACCCTATATATATATATATATATATATATATATATATATATATATATATATATATATATATATATATATATATATATATATATATATATATATACTAGCGGTACGGACAGACTTTGTCCTGTACACACGACTTAAACCGAATATTACAAACCTTTTAAAATAAATTGTAACAATCTGGACCGTTTTGATGAAATTTTTTACAGCGAAAGTTATCACAATACCTGATATCATCACATGTACAATTACCACAATTCGACCTATCGATTGCATGTGAGTATGTATTTACTATGAACTAAGTTGAATATAGAAGCTATTCTGAATAGAAACTTACACTTGTTTTGATTAAAGGGTAAAAAAGATAAAACTCGAGCTATTTTCATAACAGGTATATTTTTTTGAGGCACAAAAAATAAATTTATCGTTATGTCATTGAATGTACAATGTTTTTAGTTAATCCTTGAGGGGTATAAACAAACAAATGCAATGGTTTGCCAAACCTCGGACATGCAACATATAATTGGCCTTGCGAAAAGTAAGGGTTTTCTAAATCTAAGCCACAAATTGTCATTGTTTGACCTTGTGACTTATTAAGATTCATAGCCAGTAGCTCACACAGGAATTTTTCAAGGGGGGAGGGGTTCGGGGTCGAAAGTTCACTATTCATGTATCATGCTCCTTTTGATCTTGTCGATTTTCGGGAACAAAACACAGTAAAAAACTAATTATTGAATAAATAATTAGCATTAATTAATAAAATTAATCATTAAATTTTTCGTACTATATACTTAAAATTGTAGTCAATCGGAAAAAAAATTAAGGGCTTTGGAGGGGGTCTGGACCCCCAGGACCCCCTTGTGTGCGCCACTGGTCATAGCAAATACCAAATGAATTGGAAATTGCAAACATTTGAATGGGTAGGTGAGTCTGAAAGAATCATTGGGATCTGTGGTAGAAGTACAACTTCACCTTGAAATCTGTTGCTCAAAATAGTGGCCTCAGGAATATTGCCCATGATTTTCTCATGAACAATCGCGTGCCCTTACATAATTTTAGCGCATATTTAGCTAATTGCGATATCGGACCGAATTGTAAATCTAAATCATTCTCGAATCCACTTGAACCCCACAAAAATATCATCTAAATCGGTCCAGCCGCTTAGGAGGAGTTCAGTCGCATACACACGCACAGAATTATATATATAAAGATATATGCCGTATCGTGATGAAATGAATAATCTTTCCGATTCTGTAATTATTTTTTGTCTGATTTTGATAGAAAAATTAGATTGCAATTTTAAAAACGGCGAAAATATCGGAAAATTCTACCTTCTTTTTATTTTTTTTTGCGGTGCATTAGCATAATAAACAGCACACAATGAAACAATTATGCGTTTTAAAGTTTTTAATTAATATCTTTTTAACTAATTGCGATATTGGACCAAATTGTGATTGTAAACCATTCTCGAATCCACTTGAACCCACACAAAAAATGTCATCAAAATTGGTCCAACCATTTAGGAGGAGTTCAGTCACATACACACCACAGAAGAATTATATATATAAAGATTATTTGAAAAGATATTAATTAAAAACGCTAAAAAGCATGATTCGTCTGCAGTTTTGTAACAATGACGACCCGGTTTGGCCAGTTTGGCGGAAAATCGATTTTCGACGCCAACTTACGTCGTTTTTATAACAATAACGTTGTTACAACAATGCAGGTGAATATTAAGTTTTGAATATTTCTGATGTTTTTAATTAATATCTTTTTAACTAATTGCGATATTAGTACGAATTGTGAATTAAACTCCGAATTAACGAATTATTTCAACAGTTGGAATTTTTTTTTATTAGGTATTATTAGAAAAAATTAGATTTTTTTTTTTCCAAATGACATTTTGATATATCCTTTTTGTGAAGAACAGAAAAAAGACCTTTCCTGTAAGCAACAAATTTCGACGGGAAAGGATGCTGTTAAAATTATTAGACTTAACAGGTGTGACGAATCTGTACGGAACCTTTCCACTAATCTTCTTAGGCATCTTTTTGGGGAATATAAATTCGCGTTTATTTCCAATCAACTCCAAAAAGATGAACGGGATATTCAAATTAGATAAGTTATTTAAGTCGAGCGTTGTGAGATAGCAACGTAGATGATGGAAGGCTATTGAGCCAGCAACTTTAACCGCAATATTAGAGGATTCCAAGATTTTAGAATAGGGTAGAAGAATTGCTGTGATTCTAAGGAAGTACCAGAAAGCTGATATAGCCAACGGTAAATATAATTTACTTACGCTTAAAAGAAGCGTTAGTTTATTCGAATTAGTTAAAGTTAATGAGAGTTAAGAATTCGAGTACGTGTATTTCTCGGACCTCCTATTTCGGTAGACCTTACTTGATCTTGAGCGTAATTATTAATTAGTTGCATCATTCGTAATTTAATTTATTATAAAGTTAAATCCCTTTATTGGACGTAACATAAAAGTATTATATGTCATCAGAGATTTTTTTGAGAAATTATAATAATAAATAAATATTATTATTGTTCAAAATGGCTCTTAGTGGTTCTTTGCCTCAAATTAATCTTGGTGTTCAAGGTGAGACCCAGGGGGGTCTCCACACAGGTGCAGGTGAGTCATGAGTGTAATCTATCATGTGAGTTTTGAATAGGATAGGAAATTCCTTACTGATATCAACGCACTCCACAAAGCAGGGCATGTTTTAAGATTTTAACGATTACGTTACATTTGATGACCGGTTGCCTGTCTGTGCAACTGAAGCTTAGGAAATTTTTGATTTGTCGGAGTCAATGAATAATGATTCTGATGCAGAACTCAATAATAAAATTATTATTAAAACTGCAATATATATATATATATATATATATATATGTGTGTGTGTGTGTGTGTGTATTTTAAAATGCTTTACATAGTTCGGAAACAGTGAAAACATACCTCATGCAGCAGGATGTAAATGACGCAGTATTTTCTTCTCTACATAAAGTCGGAAAAGAACTTTTTCGAGTCAGGAATCAAAGAAATTATCAATTATTTATTTGTCATTATCATTAAACAATATTTCAAATTTCCAATTTACTGATGGATAGTAATTCACTAACAGTATTTTTAGTTGTTGAATAAAAAATGTGTATTTTCTAATTATAAATATTTTTTGTGTAGTTTCTTATTATAGAATTTCCAAAACATAAGAGCAAAAAATTGGTATTTTGTAAGAAAAAAAAGTATTAGCATTTAAAATTATCCTAATGAGTCTGTCTTTCTGTATATATATATATATATATATATATATATATATATATATATATATATATATATATGCAATAATTCCCTCTAATATCCTTTTCATTAACTTTTAATTCTCTAGTACAGTCCTTAAGGACAACTGTTTAATTATTTTAACTAGTACCCGCCTAACGGGAACCTTTTGAATTACATCCCTTCAACCACCCAGATCATGTGATTTCCCGCTTAGTATAAATAGTGAGATCTCTGGACGTTCCGCCTCTTCTGTTTTTTGTCCTTCGTAATGTAATCAGCTGCAGCTGGTGTTTATGTATTTTTGTTGTGTGTGTTTTCTTTGTGACGCTGTCTATATATGTTTGTGTTTATCTACATGTTCAATGTACAATAAACCAGATTAACTCCAGCCACAAGACTGCCTCACCAATTCCATAAATATGCAACATCATCCATATAGTGATCTTATTAAGAAATCCCTTCCACTGACCACGTTTTCACACACACACATATATATGAGTGAGTGTGGGCGTGAGTGCGTACGCATGGTCATAATAGCCTAGTGGTCATGGTCACAAATTGAGGTCCGGCATTGTTTGTGTTAAAAATCGTGAATTCGAGTCCTGATGCCATTTTAGACCAGCAGTGTAGAGTGGTTGATGCACGTTATCTGCCGAGACTGAAAATCCTCACGTTGGTGTGGGGTGGAAGTTTGGAGAGCACAGTGCCGGCTCATGCATCATTCTCATCACTTAACCAAGGCTCAGACTAAAACGAGATTCGTAACCAGTGCCCTCATGTTGCTTAAAAAACGACATTAATGCGCAAATAACAAACCAACCATCGAGATTCGCATTTATGATCCCCTGATCATGAAACTAACTATATAATAATTTATAAATATGAATCTCATTACAATTTAAGGCTTTTCAAAATACTCCCCATGATTTTGCTTATGTTGAAAAACCCGACGAATGTACCAAATATTTTATTTATTATTTTGCAGGCGCATTCAGTGTTGCTTAGAAATTCAGTTGGACAAAGTTTTAAAAAAAAGTTTTTAAAGAAGAATTAAAATAAAACAATTTTTAAATATTTAAATTTTTACTGTGTTTACAAACTGGCACTATTATGCAATTATTACGGTTGATTTCCATTCTCACTGGTCAAAAAAAGGAATCAAGTAGCAGAACTTTCGAGAGACTGTACTTTACTCAAAATAAAATTTTCACTCTTGAGTGGTTAACAGTAACATTTAATTCCAATTATTCAAATCATAACCGTATTTAATCTTAATCATTGTCAAAAGTTAAAGAAGGGATATTTTCACGAGGTAAAATACATTAAAATATAACGCATGGAGGGGCAATTGCAACAAGTGATGCTGGTATTAAAAAATAGCATATATAATCGTGCATTTCCTTTTGTAGCTGCTTTTATTACAAGCCGCCTGCAAAACTATATTTGAATTTTAAGAAGCATTTTAATTTTTTCATAAAAAAAAGAAACTAAATGCATGTTTATCCCCTCCCCCAAAGAAATTTTGTCTTTGATGGGGCAATCAGAATTTTATTCTCGAGTAGCGGTTTTAAATTATATGAATTTAATAAGATTTTTCGCTTGAATTTATTTGTTTGTTTTTAACTTACGGCATCGAATCAACTAAAAAGTAAGAATTGTACTTGCATTTTTTTCTGCTTTCAATTCTGCTAAAGATCTCATTACTTTATAATTATTAGAACAGAAAAAGAAAAAGATAACCTATTTATTTCTATCTCCTTGCGTTCATCAGTTGGATTTATTAAAATTTTTAAAATCGATTTTCGGTCTAAAATAAAAAATAAGCATACATTTGCCTTTCAAATGAGTGAGTGAGAGAGACATTTGCTTCACACAATAAAATTGCGAAGGACTTCGCAATTAGAAACTATGGATTATTGCCGAACGGACTTCGTAATTTTGAACTATGATCAAGTGACGAGGACGACACTTGAGTTGGCATCCCCTCTCCTAACTTCCATACCACACCGACGGGAGGACGTTTAAGTCTTGACATATTTAACGTGCATCGGCCCTCTCAGCACGGTGGGTCTTCACCGGTATTAGGCTCGAAATCATGACATGCCTGCTATGAGTTCGTGACCTTAACAACAAGGCTACCACGGCCACCAATTGCCCTTCAAAAACAATTAACAATTAAAGCCATATTGTAGCTTTAGCGTCCTTTTTATTGCTTTTAATACATTGTTATTGCATGGAAGGGGGAGGCGTGAAAAATTGTGATTCAAAATTGGGTTGAAATTTGGATTCCTTTCCGCATTTTTGCAGGGTATTTGAAAATTTTTGTGAATTTTAATAATTTTTTTGGTGATTACACAGGAAAAGTTTTGCGATTCTAGGTTCATTAGGAGTGGTTTTACAACTAAATATACCTATAATGTCTGCTGGTGTCATTTCGACATCAAGGCACTTTATCATTATACATAGCTGTCGTTCAACAAAATGTAATTCACTAAGTAAATACTATTAGTAAAACAAACTTCGCAAATTCCTATCGCACATTTATTTAACCCTGAATGCAGTGTTATGAGTTCACAGTGAAAATGAATCAATTATATTAAAACTATTGTGTCTAAGTGTTTCGTTACATAGTATTTGCTTATCTGCTCATAAAAAAATTTCATACGATTTTCGATCTCGTTACAGAGCGGACTTTCTGTAACGATGGTTCGCAGAAAAGGTCTAAGCACTGAGGAAATTACTAACTTGTTGCGAGAGCTTTCTGAGAATGAATCGGATGGTGGTGAGCTGTCTTCCTCTAATTTAGATTCCTATGAAGACATAAAATTGAGTGAAAGTAAATGTGAAGAGTCTGAAGAAAGTGCTGATGTAATTGATAATATTCCAGTAAATCCAGACATATATGTTGCTAGGGGTGGCACAGAATGGATACTGCATAATAATAATGTTCCTGGCAGCTTTGCGACTCCAAAGGTTTTGCAACAAAGCAGTGGTCCAACAAGTTTCGCAAAACATATATAAATGGTCATAACATATGATAATTATATGAAATAATATTAAAAAGTCTTAAACCTAGACCCTACCCTACTGAATAGTAGTCCTGCAATTTTTTATTTAGTTTAAACAATTACTTTATATATTTTATATCACGGTGTCGAAGCGACACCTTAAATGACGTTTAAGGATAGTCGAAATCCCGGACGTTAATGACGCAGGAAAATAATGAAATTAGAAGTTTCATCAAATCCCTAAGAGAGACGATCAATTGACAGACGTTAAAATAACGTCTCTTAAAGGTCATTTCCCTGATAAACGTAAAGGGATTTTGAAAAAAAAACCCCTGATCTGTTTCAGTGAAATGATGAAATAATATTGTCAAGAGTTTAAAAGTGTTTATTTAACAAATAGGGTGCATTATTAAACGTAGAAGTAAGTAATACAACAACAGTCAATGAAATACAAATTATTTATTCGAAACTAATTAACAAACAATTAGAAAATTAGGATGGTATTTTTTGATGTTTAACATTTTTCCTCTCGGTTGCTTTCACACTAAAACATCAATCGCTTTTGTTAATCCTATGGTGCTATTTTTTTTAAAGATATGGGGTATATCTTTAAAAATATGGGGATCGATAGTACTACCTGAATGGTTAGGAAGTACAAGGACTCGACCCTCCCCAGGTGTCTCCCCCCTCCCTTAACAGCATTTTACCATGCAAATTCTGAATCCTGACTAGTTCATTTAATCATTTTACTGAAACAGATCAGCGATTTGATAAAATCACTTACTTTCATCAGGGAAATGACCTTGAAGAGGCATTATTTTAACATCACTCGGAGGGATCACCTTAGGTATTTGATGAAATTCTAATTTCGTCACTTCTCTGCGACATTAATACATGTAAAAAAGCTTCAATACTATTTCGAATATCTCCCAACTTATACCTTCGAACAGCAAGCTCCATAATGATAAACATAAAAGAAAAGAAATTACAAAGAAAAACAAAATCCGAGATGCCACTCAGAGAGGTATTCGATATTCAGTCAATAACAAATATATCAAGAGCAAGGAATTTCTGGGGAGACGCAACAACAATCCATTCAGATCTGATGTCTAAATTAAATAAAGAAAAAAAAAAGATCAAGTAAAGAAAAGAAGAAAATAATGAAACAAATCGCTGACGCAAGCAAATGGTGTTCTCATGACGGGAAGGCAGCAGCGAGTGGGACTTTAACGCGCGAAACGATGCGTGAGGCCTTCACGCGTGACCAACCTACTAGTGATGCATCGCGCAACCGAACAGCGTAAGTAAGGTCAACGGAATAAAGATGCCAGTCATTTGACTTCAATGAAGATATGTGAATGGACGTTTTTCGTATACTTGAGAATGGAGATGAATGTGGGGAAACAACAACAAAGCGATAATGGGGGCCATAAACGGGATGGCTGTACACGCGTCGAGGTATTGTACTGGCCAGCGACCAATTCATTCAGATTGGACTCTTTGGGGACACACTACAGAGGAAAATATGAATGAATTAGCATTATTCCTTTATGTGTGTGTGTGAATCGTCGTTGGCCATTGAAAATGTTTCCATTGTAACATCTAATGTTGTATCTCGTATGCAAAATAAAACAGTTACGATTCTTAAGGAATTCAGTTTGCATTGCTTAGGATTCGTCTAGTCTTATTTCCTGTTATGGATCTAATATCGCTTTTTATTTTTAGTTCAATATGTTAATACTAATCGTTACCCATCCGTTTCGCGCAAGCTTTTTCATTACATTGTATCGCTATATATGTTTTTTTCAAGTTCTACTCTCTCTCTCTCTCTCTCTATTAGTTCACTCTCTCCCTATCTATATACACATATATACTATTTATACATATCTTGTTAAAATTTTCACTCGTTAAAATAATACTTTCTATTCATCCATTTAAGTTCAAATACATTTTTTAAACTTGTAGTGGATGACACTTGTTGTTATAAAATACAGTTTTTCAAATATTAATTAATTCATTCAATTTAATTAATGAATAAAAAAATAGCAACAAACAAAATTAATAGTCCAACAGCATATATAGAAAGGAAAATTATTCGTTGTGTGCCTGTAGTGCAATGGATTGCACGGTGGACTTCTAAACCAAAGGTCGTGGGTTTGAATTCCACCTAAGATGGCCTAATTTAATGTGATTTCTTTTTATTATACTATTTTATTGGAATAATTAAATTTAATTAATGTATAAATAGTAAAAAAATTAAAAAACGTCTAACAGCATATATAGAAAGGAAGATGGAAAATTGCAAGGCAAATCGCTTTCTATTTTGCCACTTAATAGTGTGATTCTGTCCTAATGTACATACATATTTATATTAATTGTAATTATTTAATAAAAAATAACTAAAATAAATTTTTCTTTGTTGATCTAAGTAGGAGGAATTGATTTAATTTTTTTTCTTTTTTTTACTTGTTTATTTTAGTTCAATATGTTAATATTAACGTTACCGCCACTTCACAGGCCTTTTGGCTGTAGTGTATTACTATATATGCTTTTTTAAAGTTATTTTTATCTAAGTCTTATCTCACATTAAACTTTTGATTGCTTTTAAAACTTCCATTACTGATTTCGCCTTTTGGTTTAAAGGGAAAAGGTTTCAATTTTTAGAAAGGGAGTATATTTTACGTCCCCGTAACCTTCTCTAAATCAAAAAGTCGATTTCCACAAACCCAATTTTTATTGGATCTCTACACCAAAAAACAAACAAGAGAGCGAAATTTCAAGTCTATACGTCTTGCAGTTCAAACACAGGAATTTTTTTTCTATAACGTCCCCACAACCCACTTTGTGTGACGATTTCCGCAAAACGTTCTTAGGGGATCTCCACTTAACAGAAGAAACATGTTTGCGAAATTTTAAGTCTATTGGTTTAATAACTCAAAAATGGGAATTTTAAAAACTTTTTAGCACCCTTGTAACTCCCCCTGGGAGTTGATTTCAGCAAAACCCATTTTTTTGATGATCTTAACAGAAGAATCATGCTTCCAAAATTCATGTGTCTTATAGTTTAAGGGTTAAACTTTTTTTTAAAAATCTTAAACGTCCCTTGTAAACATTTATTTTATCTTAAACGCCCCTTGCAAACATTTTTAAAGATTCTTCAGGATACTTAAAAGAAGGAAGCTAAAATTCGACAGGTAATTTTTCTAAGATTGAAACATTTTTTCAGAGACAATTAATGATAATTTATAAATTTTATTTCCACATTCTAGGATCATGGTTAGTAGTTAAAATATACCGGTTCTGGAACAGTGGAGCCGGTGGAGCCGCATGCAAACAAAAGTGGGTGGAAGTCCCCCGGATCTGAACCGGGAAGATGGTTTGTGATTGATAAGGGTTTCGGGGATCTGTACTGATAAGAAATGCACGCTTTTAGCGATAACGAGTTATATTCTGATATAGTTTTAATTAAATGATTATGATTTTTTTAATTACGTCATTGAAACCAAATTTTAAAGATAGGACCATTTTCTGTGAGAATTTGGCAGCTTTTCATATGGGTAAAACATCACTAACATTGAACAAGCCTATAGCAGTAGGGATGTCGATACTCGATATTTCCAAGACTTTGATGTATGAGTTTCATTACCATAAGATGAAAGCGTGTTACGGAGAAAATGTAAAGCTTTTATATACCGATACCGATAGCTTCATTTATAATATAAAATGCGATGATATTTATAGTGATATTAAAAAAAAATATAAATCTCTTTGACACTTCAGAATACCCAACAAATAATATATATGGGATTCCTCGCAAAAATAAAAAGTTTTGGGTAAAATGAAAGACGAAAATTGTGGTAAAGTAATGACTGAATTTATAGGTTTGCGATCGAAAATGTATTCCTTTAAAGTGGATGGTTGTCATTTGATAAAAAAACTTAAAGGTGTAAAGAAATCAACTTTGCAGAAAAAAATTGATTTTGAAGATTACCGTAGGTGCCTACTAGAAGACATTAATTTGTATACCTCAATGAATCTAATTAGATGTGTAAATCATAATATTTACAGTGTCACTCTCAACAAGCTCGCCCTTTCTGCTCATGATGAAAAAAGGTTCTTGCTAAATAATAAAATAAATACTTTGGCTTTAGGACATTATTCTATTAACTGTGAGCAAAGTTAATTAACTTTTCGCTTGAAATTTATCATTGTATATTTTTCTGTACGTATAATTCTGTTTATTTAATTGTGTATGCATATAAAATTCTGTATATATAATTCCGTATAAATAATTCTGTATAAATAATTCTGTATAAATAATTCTGTATATATAATTCTGTATAAATATATGTATATGTATATATATATATATATATATATATATATATATAATTCTGTAAGCATATTTAATTCTGCATAAGTCTATTTTCTAAACATTGTATTATTCGGGTTGGATTTATTACGAATTGCTTATCTCATTTCAAATTCGATATTTTGTGCATAAATAAAATATATTTTTTATTTCATTGATTTTTGTATTTTTTTGTAATTTACTTCTAAGATTACTTTTAAAGGTATATACATATAAAATAAAAGTTTTAAAGATATTTTCTTCATTTACAATGGTGTTTCCTTACATGAAACATCCCTTTTCTATGCTAATATGTGGTCCATCTAATTCCGGTAAAACTTACTTTGTAAAACGTTTATTAGATACGAAATCGATTAAACCAATCCCTTCAAAAATTATCTGGTGTTATGGTGCTTTTCAAGAACTTTTTAATGAAATACTTGATGTTGAATTTCATGAAGGTATACCCCATGATATAGAAAATACGAGAGATGCTCTTATAATAATAGATGATTTAATGAGTGAATTGGGTGATGATAAAAAATTATCAAATTTATTTACAAAGGGAAGTCATCATAAAAATATATCCGTTATCTTTATTGTTCAAAACATTTTTTATAAGGGTCGAGAAATGAGAAATATTTCTTTAAATGCTTCTTATTTATGCTGTTTCAAAAACGTTAGAGACAAACAGCAGATTTCTTGTTTAGCTAGACAAATGTATCCTTCAAAATCAAAATTTTTTCTTGAAAGCTATAACGATGCAACAGTTCGTCCATATGGATATTTATTTATCGATTTGAAACCGGAAACTGATGAACAATTACGCGTACGTACGAATATTTTTCCTGGGGATAAAAACATTGTTTATGTCCTCGATCATAATTGCTCGCAGAAATAATACATTTTACCGTAATATTTTTTTTTCTGTGTTTAAATATAGTATTTAAAGGATTGAAATATATGGTATACGACATTCGCTTTAAACATGTCGACTAAGCAACATATTGAGCATTTAAAACTTTTAACTAAAAGTAAAAGTAAGAAAAGATTTTGCGAAAATGTCCAAACTCTCTGATAAAGGCCATATGCGAATGTGCTATGAACACTTTAAAAGGTAATGTTCCATTGACCAAACGCCAGAAGTCAAATCTGGCCCCCTTTAAAACGGTCGTACGGAAATTGGGAGATAGATCTATTCCTTTATATAAGAAAAGGCATTTGTTAGTTCAAAAGGGGGAAGGATTCCTTAGTTTCTTAATCCCCGCTGCCCTTTCGGTTTTATCTTCTTCTCTATTTAATGGAGCATACTAAGAAACTTATGCTTGTCCCAGAACAAAGATTTCAAAACTTTGTTCAGGTCCAATTGTCTACACTAGATAAACAGATGCATACCATTCTTCAAAGGAAAAATATCACTGATGAAGAAAAAGCAACTCTTTATCTTCAAATTCTTCAGAAGTTTGTAAACTTTCCCTATCCTAGTAAAAATCCTGATATCATGGAAACAGTGGACACAAAACAAGAAAATTATCAAAATCAGTCTACAGACACGGTTGAAGATAAGATAAATACCCTTACAAGCTTATCACCAAAAGAGCATGTTATAACCCGTCCCAAAGAGGAAACAAGCGTTGATACAATTGAAGAGGAGATAGGAAGTATAGCCCCAGTGAAATGCAAAAATATCCCAAAGAAAATTTTAAACTTTATCCAGCAAAATCAAGGAGAAATATACTGGACACCTGATAAAGAGCTGATAGTGGATGGAAAAATTATACGCAATACAAATATTATAAATTTGATTACTCATCTAGTAAGGGACAGGAAAAAAAGCCTTTTGGATTTGAATTTTTTAACCAAGTTTTAAAAAGAAAAATTTTCCATCAAGCTATATTAAGAATAAATATCTGAAAACAAAAATATTGTATGGAAAACCTTCATCATCATGGATAGAATATAAAGTGTAATTTTTTTTTTGTTCCTAAATAAATTGCTTTTTCTTTTCAATTTATACTTTGTTTAGTTCTTATTTATTTCAGAAAGTAAAATAATATAGTATTTTATTCATACTAATTATTAAATATCAGGCAATATTATACATTTGTAATAAAAATTAAGTGATAGTTGTCTTACAAAAATAATACCACAAACACAAAATATAAGAAATATATATATTTTATTCACCATCTAAAATTTAATCTTACATTATACCTTTTTTTGAAATATTGATAAATCGAAAATCATTGAGTCTACTACGAGATAATTCATATAACACATAATCCATCGAATAACCTCGGCTTATTTTTAAAAGAAAATATACGCAATAAAGTCCACAAACATTTGATGTGAGACTTTGGATAGATTTCTTATTCCATTTCACATTCGTAAACTGTTCAGCATACTTGAAAATATGAACCCCGTACATTTCTGGTGGAAGTCCATAGGAATCAAAAAATTCTAAAGTGTCCTTGTCTTTAATATACATTGCCAACCAATGTGATCCTTCTTGGTCACGTGTATCCGTATTTGCAACTAGGGTAGCACGTTCTTTTGGAAGAGGTATTTCGTCTGATGGGAAAACTCCAATGAAATATCTTGATGCATCTCTATCTCTAGACAAAATTCGATGAATCTGTGAGGCATACATCATTAGCTTCCAAAATCGAAGAGCAAGTTTCTTGTTTTGTTGATTTCAATCAGGGACTCAAATTCGGCAAAAACTATTAATGAAACTGTCTGTTCTAGAACTTTATTAAATTTTAATTCTATTCTTAAGTTACTGTGCTTGATCAAATTAAAATGTTCCCCATCACATAAATCAGGTGATAAATCAAACAGATATAAGGCATAAGACTCGATAAATAAAGACCTTCAGACTGTAAGAATAGATTCTGGTATGCTCTAATGTAGTTATCTTTTTCGAAATCTAGTTCTAATGGTTGATGAGGCATAGGTTGACCATCTACATAAACTCCTAAAAAGTTCATATAATAATGGTTGAATTCGAAGGGAGACTTCTTGTAGTTTCCGTTAAATGCATCACTATCCACGCAAGCCAGCACCAATCGTTTGGGCATCTGCCCCGAAAAAACGTTATCCTGAATGAAAGAATAGCTGGATTGTGGTATAGAAAATACTTTGCATACAACTCTATCGATGGGGTATTTAGCTGTTGCTTTTTCTAAAGCTTTCGCATGTCCTATGAGAACTCCTGGATTTACACGTACTTTTCTTACAAAGAGAGAGATGTGATCAAAAACCACTTTATAATCCCCATCTCCCATCAAGCAAAAAATTCTAATGAGTTTATATATTTATATATATAATATATATATATATATATATATATATATATATATATATATATATATATATATATATATATATATATATATAATCTTTAAATCCACTAGGTTAAGCAAAAGTCTATCTTGATTAAACAAATCTACATGAAGTCGCCCCCATCATATCAACAGTTGCGCTGTTTTTGAATAATGAAACTCGTTTATTGAATCCTTCATTTGGGTCCTTATCATCTTCATCATATATATTCATTCGACCCGCTGTATCCTTATAATAAACTTCAGACGTAAGCTGTGAAATCTTGCTGTCATACCCATGGTTTAAAAGAGTTTCGATGATAGCTCTATAAGCGTAAGTATTACTACTGGATGAGATAATTCTCTCATTTAAACTAATATCCACTTGAGAAAATAAAAAGAGTGAAGGAAAAGATTAACGGGGCCGACTTTATTTTCTTCTGTTATTAGTCTTCCATCATTTCTTAAAATTTTTGCTCTTACATAAAGTTGAGTTTGAGATAAATCAAGGTACTCTTCACCGCTTCCTGAAATGACAAATTCAATAGGTCCTCCATCAGATACGTTTGCTATTGGATGAAACTGAACCCAATGACCTCTTTCAATTACCGTTTGGGTAGGCGGAAGTGCAAATAAATTAAGTTCGGATTTCGCACATTCTGGAGAATCCTTCAAAAGAAATGCCATTTCTATTGCGTATCAAAAATATCACGTCTTTTCTTCTTCCTTACTTTCGATTGAATGAGATACTTTGGAAGTTTCTTTTTTCTTTTATAGGCTTTCCCTTTACCGAGCATATCGTCTGCTTTTTTATAATTGCCTTCTTTGCTAATATTCTCCCCGTTTCCTTTGCCCTCTCTTCAGCTGATTCTTGCAAATTTGATCCCCCGTTCTTAAAACTTCTTTTCCAACAGATTTGGCTCCTCGAGATAAAAAGGGTAGAGCAGAACGGAATAGTCTTTTAAACCATCCTCCGATACCATATCCCTTTTGAAAAGATTGACCTTGATAATAAGAAAGTCCATTACCGGCTTGATTGACGAAATAGTCCTCATATTGTTTTAAACAACACGTATAGGGAAGGAGCATCTTTATTCCACAAAGTTTGATTCTTGAATGAACTTTATACATCCATTAATTTTCTTTTATACTATTTGTCTCATGCGAAAATGGATTACCGCTATAACTCTACCCCTTTCAAAGGGTACTAAATCACCTGAATGTAATCTAAGAACCAATTCGATTGTTTGAAAATGCTGACGTATTACCGGAACAAAATGAGGTCTTGTATAGTGTGAATTTACCACTTCTCCATCTTTTCCTTCGACTTTTACAATTTTCAAAAGGGGAGCTTGAATATCACCCACAATTTGAGGTTCTACCAAATCACAATAAACATATATAAGGGGAAACGATGCATTAGGTTCAGCGATATAAGGACTTTCTACTTTCCCTTTAATTTCACCTGGTTCGAAACCAAGGAGTTCAGAAACACCTTCATCTAAAAAAATTTTAGCCTGTCCTTTTGTCTTGATATTCACTCTTTTGACAACAGGATGATAATGAAATTCTATTTTATTCTTAAAATCTTCTAAGTACATGCCCTCTAAAATGTCAGGTATAGACTCATAACATCCTTGAGGAATTTTTCTGGCTATCAACTTCCCATCACCCAGATCAAAACCGAATAAATTATTACCTTCTCTTATATTGTACCATGTATGAGAGGATAAATAAAGTCAACTAATCCCATTTCCCATTCTCCCTTTAGAGTAATAGGAGTCGGAAGTTGTGTAATAAAATGTGAAATTTTATTTTCTGGAAAAAAATCTTTGGAGCTATCACTCACAAGTGTTACGTAGAAAGACATTTTTACGACTGATGATTAAATAGATATTGATCGTTCTTTATAGATGTTTCACGTCATGTACCCACATGTTAAATTTTTCTGGGTACCCCAAAAATTGTACAAAATATTCAATCTTGCCATTCTTTTTTCGTGTTTTCAAAATTTTTTCGATAGGATAATAGCCTGAATCCGCCCTCTTTTGTTTGCATGCGGCTCCACCGGCTCCACTGTTCCAGAACCGGTATATTTTAACTACTATGGTTATTCTCTAAGCAGGATCGCGAACTTAAAAGTGGGGACGTTCCAATCGATTTAAATCATAAGTTGGAATCCACATTCTCCTATGAACCGCAGAGTGGAATAATAAGGACTCATACTTGACGTTGAGTGAGGGACCAGTTCTTTTTACTCTCATTCTACGCTTTCTACTCTCACTCTATGAAACTTTAATTAAAAAATGAAATCATTCCGAATTCCATTCTAGAATTTGATTTGAACCAGGGGTGGCCAGCACTCGGCATGTGTGCCACAGTATGGCAAAGTGCAGTTGCAAAAGTGGTAAGCGAAGACTTACTGAAAAGTTTTTTAAAGACAATAATAAAAAACCAATTTCTTAGAATTTTATTGAAGTGGGGTTGTCTCAGTGAGTGAGTGAATATTAACGTCGCACTGTTAATCTACACGAGACTTTTTGATGACGGATGTCGTAATTTTGAGCCGTGGTCAAGTGACGAGGATGGCACTTGAGCCAGCACCATCTCTCTTAACTACCACACCGCACCAACCGGAGGACGTTTGAGCTCTCAACAGATTTAACGTACATCGCTCTTCTACACGTTTGATCTTCAGTGGTACCGAGCTCGAACTCATGACAAGCCAGCCTTGACCACTAGGCTACCGCGGTCACGGGGTTGTCTCAGACAAAAGATACCTGAAAATCTGGATCAAAATATGTTTATTAATAGATGTTTTCTGCTATAGACATAATAAAGTAAGTATACTCCAAACAAGCTGATATGTATCTATGATAACCTAATTTTGTTAACATCTGCAAGAGTTAATCCTGTGGCCGCGGTAGTCGAGTGGTATAGGTATCGGTCCGTGGCTTGCCTTGTCACGAGTTCGAGTCCAGTACCACTAAAGACCCGCCGTGTAAGGCAGCGATGCACGTTAAATCTGTCGAGAGCTGAAACGTCCTCCCGTTGGTGTGGTGTGGTAGTTAGGAGAAGGGGGTACCAGCTCAGGTGTCGTCCACGTCACTTGACCATGGTTCAAAATTACGTGGTCCGTCGCCAAAAGTCATCGTGTAGCTGAACACTGCGACGTTAATATTCAATCAATCAAGCAAGCAAGAGTTAATCCTAATATAGATAACTTTAAAAAAAAAAGTAGTAATTCACAAAAGCCATTAAGTAAGTACTGAGAACTTAATAATTATTTTGAATTAACGATTCAAGTTACTCATTTTTATTTATGATTTAAAAAATGTGATTGAAAGTGTAAAAAGTTTATTATCAATAAAATCTGTATAATTTTGTACTTTCGTCTTATTTATTGTATTATTTATAAATTTCAACTACATATATAGACTTGCATTAACAAATGCGCTATTTGCGAAAAAATCACATAATAAGCCTATATTATAAGCCTATATATTATAAGCCTATATATTATAAGCCTATATATTTTTTTCACTTTTCCATATTTGTTTGTCGGAAAAGTTGGAAGTTGCATGCGCAATTATTATTTTTTTTATTGAATAGTGGCACTCTTCTCAAAAAGATTTGCCGCTCCTTATCTGAATGAACAACTTTCATCCGACGTTACTACTGAAGAGCAACATCAAACGATATTTCATCAACACCTACGGACACACCACCCCTGCTGAAAATTTTATTCTACCATTAATTCTAACCAACCCTCCAAAAATAAATGGCTACTCATCCGCTTCCCATAATTTTGTTCTGCCAACAGTGTCTGGAACAGCAAGACGTTCTTTTTTCTCCCAAGGTTATCCCCACTGAGTGAGAACCACCGAACCTCAGAGGTCTGCCGAAACTAGATCTTCCTTGGTCATTGCTTACGTGGTATCTCCGTAGGTGAGATTTTAATGATACAATTATGTCCCAGTCTAATGGCGACCCGCCGAAATAAAAATCTTGGACTTCACCTCCCACTGATTGCTAACCTCTGCCTAACGAACAACCCGTGGTCCATAATGCATAAAACATTGCGTTACACAAGGGTTACGCTTCGGCGTTGCGAACTGCATTGCATAACGATTTTTGTTTGAACAAATGACTCTCACATTCAGACCGACATCACTGTAATGAATGAAACGGTCCGAGTAAAAATTCGTTCCTCGTAATTATGCGAAGCGGAATCTTTTCGTCGTGGAATGCGTTCTTGCGCATGGATGGTACGTTGTATGAATCGCTACGTTATATTCTCGTCTGAATGGGTTTCAAAACTTGCGTAGTAAGGAGTTTAAGAACACGCTTTTAAAAAGAAGAAAAGCACACTTTCAGTTTACATTGAGCATTAAAACATTGCTTATGTTTTCAAACTGTGTAATTAATATAATTTTTTTTCAAGTCAGTTCCTACTTAGGTCAACAAAGAAAATTTTTGCTTTAGTTACTTTTTATTCAATAATTACAATTAATATAAATATGTATATACATATGACAAAACAGAAAGCGATTTTCCATTTTTCCTTCTATTTATGGTTTTGGACAATTATTTTTGTTTGTTACTATTTATTCATTCATAAAACACGTTCTCAGAAATTAGGCCATCTATGGTAAGATTCGAACCTTCGACCTTGGATTGAAGTCTAATGCGCCATCCATTGCGCCACAAGGATACAAAAGCAAATTTCATTTTTATATTGGGTATTGAACTATTATTTTTGTCTCTGTTCCTATTTATTCATTAATTAAATTTGATTAATGAATTAAAATTTGAAAAAAAAAACTGTATTAACAATAAGCGTCATCCACTATAAGTTTAAAAAAATGTATTTGAACTTAAATGGATGAATATAAAGTATTTTATTAAAGATTGAAAATTTGAACAAGATATACAGTCGAACCTCTATATTGCGAGCAAACTTTTTCCTGGAACCAAGAACATTTCACGATTTTCTTCGTAAAATAACCTCTCTGTAGCGAAGTGCATTTTCTATATATAACGAACTTTTTCTTTTTTCTCCCTATTTTTAAAGTGTATTTCTGGACATTTCAAGTTATTCTCTCTTTTAATACATTTTATGTTGATCACAAATTTTGAAATGGTTTTTTTATAAGTTGTCTAATTCGCCAAATGCAATATAATTCTGGCCGTTTCATCCAAGAAGTGCAACCTTTGACCCCGATTGTCCAGTTCACTGTTAACATCTTCGATATCCCCTTTCACACTCAGTGGAGTTATCTCGTGTCTTTGAACTAGTCACCGTTCCTTTGTAGTGTTGATCAGTCGTACTGGTAACATCGTTTCTTGTAGCAAGAAAATGTCAAAACGTAAGTGCTTGAGCATCAAAGAAATACATTTAATTCTTCAGGAAGTGGATAAAGGCGTCAAGAAACTTTCCTTGCAATTTCTCTATCTTTCTTTTCTTATCTTTTTTTGATAGTTAAGATATATAAAATAAATATGTATTAATTTACAAAAAGGTATGAACAATTACTTTTTATAATATATAGTGTTTACGAACTTAAAATTTGTTTTATGTAGTTTATGAAGTATATTGAAAGAGGTGAACCTTCATATAACAAATTTTCCATATAGCGAACTTTTTTTCGGCATTTAACGACTTCGTTATACAGAGGTCCAACTGTATATATATAAATAAATATATATAGGGAGTAGTCCCGGTTTATCCACTCCTCCACATCCATTAAATTATCAATTTATAGAACTTTATTGTACAAATTTACTAGTTTTTTTTAAATTTTAAAAGAAACTCACAGATTTATTTCAATATGTTACGGTGGTCACGGTTAGTCTATAGCTTGTGATATTGGACTCATGGTTGGCGTGTCATGAGTCCGAGCTTAGTGCCACTAAAGACCTATCGTGCAGAGGGGCTGATGCGCGTTAAATAAGTCGACACTAAATGAGTGCTTATTAACGTCACTCTTTTGCAACACGAGATCTGTAGGTGACCGACTTCATAATTTTGAATAGCGGTCGACACTTGAGCTGACACCCCTCTTTTCAAACTACCACACCATGCCAACGGACAACTGAATCTCGGCAGATATAACGTTCATCGGTTCCTCTAAATGGCGAGTCTTCATTGCCACTAGGGCTTGAACTCTTGACACACCGACCTCGAGCTCGTGAGGGAGATAGTGAGAGAATATCAACGCCGCATTATTCAGTTATTCCATGACTTTTGATGATGGAACTCGTAATTTTGAACAACAGTCATATGACAAGGACGACACCTGATCTGGTACCCCACTTTCCAAACTTCCATACCAAATCAACGGGATTACATTTGATACTCAACATATTTAACGTGCATTGACCCTCTCTAGGCTTGAACTCATGGCACGCCGATCTCGAGTCCGCGACCATAAACTCTAAGCTAGTGCGTCCTCCAAGTGTTGCAAGATGAATGGAAAATATCTTCAGATACTCAATTCTCTGGACTCGACAACGCTAGGAAACTAGTCCATGACTTTGACCACTAGGCTACCATGGTCTCATGGTCATGAACTGGCGTCATATAAGTGCGAGCCCTAGTGCCACTGAAGACATGTCGTGTGGAGGGGCTGATGCACATTAAATCCTTCGAGGATCAAAGTCCTCCCATTGAAGTGACGTGTTAGTTTGGAGAGAGGGTACCGCTCAGTTCTCCCTCTCATCACTTGACCGAGGTTCAAATTATGAGGTCCGTCGCCAAAAGCTCCCGTGTTGCTTTGTAGATTGACGTTAATATAACTCTCACTTCCACTCATGCCACTGAAGATCCGCTATATGTGGAGCATCTTATGCATATTAAATCTTCCGAAGCTGAAAGTTCTGTTAGCATGCTGTGGTAGTTTGAAGAATGGGATCTCGACTTAGGTGTCGTCCTGGTTACTTGAACTAAGATCAAAATTGCGAGGTCCGTCTTCGATAAACCTCGTGTTGTTTTCCACAGTGCTTCTCAAACTTTCAATATTTGAGACCCAATACTCATTCATAATTTTCATCGTTCCGCCATACAATAACAATGTATTGAATTCAATAATTCTATACTTTAACGCTAAAGTTACAATACGACTTTAACCTACCACTAGCGCATATAAACGTCTTGCTCAGCCAAAGCGTCAATTGCACTGGACGCGTATGTATATACGTCTTTCCCAAGTACAATCTTTTCTGTGCTCTGCTATCCATAAAATTATTCCGAAGGCTTTGGAATGCAATAAAATGACTTTGACAGTGCTTGCGAAGAATTTACTTATTTCACAGAGAATTTGTTTTTATTTATTCCTTTCTCCCGGCCCCCAATACATGACATACGCACGCCTACGTGGAAAGCGGTGGCATTGGGGATCTGCAATGAAGGGATTAATTATAAATCGTACAAATTATCAAGATAAGTGTTAATCTTTGTATATAATTTTATGTATGACCACCCCATGGGGCCATTGGTAATTATTAATGTGGTTCTAAACTTAGTATTATTAAATTAAATAAATTATGCAGTACTGATACATTTAAAAGTGTATTATATCACTGTAAATGTGTATTTTATCTATTTATTGTGTCAGAACATATTTTGTTTGTTTACTTTCGGTAAATTAATAATTTTTTTAAATCTTTTTTTTTTCGCCTTTTTAACATAGAGTTTGAGAAACGCTGTAGAACCACGCTAATAAACACACTTACTCTCATCTATTAAGAATATACCTATAATACGTAATTAAAATTGAGTAAACTTTTGTAAGTAATTGTTCGTCTCATCGGTCCTTTCATTGAACTTAAATAGAAGGTTTCAAAATAAATAGCAGCAGTTTCTTCATTAGAATAATTAGAAAAGTTTTTGGCGGAGTCTAGACATTAGTGATTGAATTTAACGACGGTAAAAAAAAAGAGGAACGAGTCATTTCATTTGAATTACTTACTACTTTTTAAGAAGATGAATTAACTCATGGATAGACACAACTCCTTTCATTTTAGACCTCACTAGACAGTTTGTAATTTAATAAACTGTGAATTAATTTACTTTAAGTTTAAGAAAAGCATATTCAATAAATTTTAAATAGATATGTTTAAAAATGTGTATTATTTATTTAGAAAAATTTCTGCATGCTCATTGTAAAATCTTTTAGCTCTAATTAGCTTCTCTCAGCTTACTAATCAAGTTAGAAAATGCCATTACAGATGACTATTTTTTACTAGAAGATAGCAACAGATTGTTGTTAACTAATAAAGTAACATCAATTTATTCGAAAATAAGGTTACAATGAATAGACTTTCATCGATTTTACTAATTGGTGGATTTAAAATAACTTAATATTATTGTATCCGACTACGTTCGGAACTGTTGTTTTGCAAAAGAGTATAAATGGATAATTTTTTTGATATTTAGTGTCACTTAGATTAGAATACATGTATATAAAATTGTTTTAAGAATATTTTATTACAGTAAAAAACTATTTAAATGCAATATTTTGGCAAAAAATCAACATAGAATTACCTATTTTCAAAATATTCTCCTTCTCCTTATACGGATAATAATATTTTGCTTAAATGTAGCTCCGATCTCTGCAAATAGTTTGAACTAGCCTTTTTTTTAAGTATATAACTTAGCAGTAGACTTATCCATATTTTAGTACAACGGAGTGGAGAAATTTTAAGAAAAAAATACGGATAATTATTTCAATTGGTAGTAACTCTGAAAATAATGCGAATTTTTCAAAAATCCTAGTTCAGGCCCTATGGAGAAATCTTTGCTTTATATAAGGGAAATATTATTATTATACAAACGTTTTTCATCAAAGGAGAATATTTTGAAAATATACAATTCTAAGTTCATTTCTCTTGCCAAAATATTGCATTTAAATAATTTTTTATTCTAATAATATTTTTAAAAGAATTTTATTCGTGTATTCTAATCAAAGTGACCCTAAATAGCACGAAAATTATCCGTTTATGCGCTATTTTAAAATCCAGGTTCCAAACTTAGTCGAATACCTTAATCATTAATTGGAAGTATATATGTATATTTCTCTCTCTCTCAAATGTGTGTGTGAATTATACTTTAAAAGTTGATGTTTCGGATTTTTTACTAATTTCTTTTTTTTTTCTTCATTCTCTTTCATGGAAACGTTAATAAGTTGTAGTTTATTTATTTATTTTAAATCTTTATTTTTTATAAAAATTTCTTCTTTAAATCTAGAAAAGTCATGCAAAGTTTTGATTGACTGTTTATTTACTTCATAAATGAAGCAAATCAAGGGCTATTGGTGATAAGCCCTCCTTAAAACGATGCTCATAAGGCCTGAGCTGGCACCCGTTCTCAAAACTTCCACACTACACCAATGAGAGGACTTTGATTTCACATGCATCAGTCCCTCTACACCAAAGGGGTACTCAACCTTTTTTTCTGCCGGGCCACAACATATGCTAGCTTTTTCACGCGGGCTGCATACTGTGACGTATTGGATACGAAAACACACAATCAGGCTAGAGATATAAATGTATACATTTTATTTACAAGAACATACTAAAATAACCATCTTACACTCGGAGCACGTTCCTGCTCACTGCTTCCAACCGGGACCCTAACAACGGTCCTCGCACATGTTCCTTTTTAGAGGAGTCTATCTCGGAACGTAGGGGATTGGATTCCAGGAAACCCCTCTCCCTTACTAACTCAGGCAGTAAAACTATTCGCTCTTGATCTCTGACGTCACCAACTGGTGTCGAACAATGTTCGTTACAATACATATGATGGCTATTTTACGCGGGCCGCAACATGAGGATGAATGGAGGACGGAGGGGGTGGGGAGAAATGCTTCAAGACTAAAATAACATAGAAAATTTAAAATGTGGAAAATTGATCAAAATATTAAAGCTTTTATTTTGCTTTTTTAATTATTATTTTTTATATTTTTTATTTATGTCACTCAATTTTTCTAAATCGGAAGCATTAAGAGCCACTCTTTCACAAACTCCTCAACAGTAAACGGTTTTATATGCTTACCAATAACATGACAAATTTCATAGGGTGCCTTTATCACTGTGACATTACCATAGGGAAAACACTTTTTTTGCTGTTCTAAAGATTATTCAAGAAAGCTTATTTATCACCTCTTGAAAGAGATCTTCGAGAAAAAGTGTGTGGCCGCGGTAGCCGAGTGGTATAGGTATCGGACTGTGGCTTGCTTTGTCACGGGTTCGAGCCCAGTACCACTAAAGACCCGCCGTGTAGGGCAGCGATGCACGTTAAATCTGTCGAGAGCTGAAACGTCCTCCCGTTGGTGTGGTGTGGTAGTTAGGAGAGGGGGGTGCCAGCTCAGGTGTCGTTCACGTCACTTGACCATGGTTCAAAATTACGTGGTCCGTCGCCAAAAGCCCTCGTGTAGCTGAACAGTGCGACGTTAATATTCAATCAATCAATCAATCGAAAAAAGTGTCATTGAACGATTCCTGTTTATTGGTACTTTTTAAATGCAATGCTTTCGTGAGAAATCAAACAGTTGCTGATCCACATGCTTGTTTTTCAAAACAGAATAGTCAACTTCCCAATCGTCTTAAAACAACCTATTTTCTTCGAATATTTTTCGTTTGCAAGATACGAAAGATAGCTAAAAATTAGTTCCACTCATAAAATGGTCGCTACTCAACTGTTGTCTATTATCACCAATCAGAAAAAAAAATCATTTTGCACCCATGTGACATCGACAGCAAAAATCAAAATTGATAGATTTGATTTCTTAAAGATTTTACTTCTAAATTTTGATAAAGAAAGGAATTTTTCGGAGCCCATGACCGAGGCCACTTAAAGAGGCCCAGTTGGCCGCAGGTTGAGTATCGCTGCTCTACACTGTGAATCTTCAGTAGTATGAGGTCTTGAACTAATGACATGAACTTGAACCGGCCCACGACTTCGCGACCATAGCCAATAGGTTTCTATGGGCAAAGTACGGAATGAAATAACAGATCCCTGCTAGTTTCTAATCGACTTTTTCAATTCAAATTTTTGTCAAGTAAGCCTTTTATAGTCCAAAAATCGGGTGGCGAAAAGTCCCAATATGACATGATATCATCTTTGTTTTCAATGCTACATACGTTGGTATGGTGTGCAAGGTACGAGAGGGGTGCCTGCTCAGGTATCATCCTCGTCACTTGACCGTGGTTAAAATTACAAGTTTTGTCTCCTTCAGCCCTCGTTCAGTTTTATAGTGGGTTGATTGATTGAATATTAACGTCGCACTGTTTAGCTACACGAGGGCTTTTGTCGACGGACCACGTAATTTTGAACCATGGTCAAGTGACGTGGACGACACCTGAGCTGGCACCCCCTCTCCTAACTATCACACCACACCAACGGGAGGACGTTTCAGCTCTCGACAGATTTAACGTGCATCGCTGCCCTACACGGCGGGTCTTTAGTGGTACTGGGCTCGAACCCGTGACAAAGCAAGCCACGGTCCGATACCTATACCACCCGGCTACCGCGGCCACCAGTTTTATAGTGGGACTCTAATATGACTTTCCCTCACTATCAAGACTCTAACCCACGACAGAACAATGCGGAATGCGTAACGATGACCACTAGGATACGGCCCTATCCACACATTTGAGGAAATTATGTGTTATGAAAACAGTTGGAAATACCAAAAAGAGAGAGAAAATATCCATAATTCGTTGAAAATGTTACTCAAGTATATAAGCGTACGGTAAGTTTTAATATTCTAAATATGTGAGAATGCATTCTTCTTATTTTTTTATTCAATTGCTACTATTAGTTCACTCTCTCCCAATTAATATATATGTATATCTTGTTCAAATTTTCAATCGTTAATAAAATACTTTCTATTCATCCACTCAAGTTCAAATACAGTTTTTTCAACTAGTAATTCATTGATTAAATGTAATTAATGAACAATTTTTAACAAAAACAACTGTCCAACACCATATACAAAACAGGAAAATCACTCATTGTGTCCATGTAGCTCAATGGATAGCGCGTTGGACTTTTAATCCAAAAGTCGTGGGTTTGAGTCCCACCTGGGATGGCCTAATTTCTGAGAATGTAGTTTTTTTTATTGGAATAATTAAATTTAATGAATGAATAAATAGTAACAAAAAAATAGAGTCCAACACCCTATATAGAAAGAGAAATGGAAAATAGCAAGGAAAATCGCTTTCTATTTTGCCACTTAATGTTGTGATTCTGTCCTATGTATATACATATTTATATTAATTGTAATTATTTAATAAAAAGTTATTAAAATAAAATTTTTCTTTTTGATCTAAGTAGTAATTGAATTTTTTTTATATTAGTTATTATTCTTTTATTGTAAATGTTCTTTACTTGTGCAGTGCTTTTTTATTATAAATAAATTATAAAACCTATACATTTATTTCGCTATAAATTGTCTCTAAACGCTAATTTAGGGTATTTTAAAACAAATCTGATTGTGTGTAAAAATGCTTCATACACACTCATATTAAAAGTGTTTTGCACGTTCCAACTATCTAAGAGAGAATAATCACATCGTTAAAACGACCGGGCACGGAGGCAACTGAAGATACATTTTGAACAATTTTATAAGCATTCCCATAATTTTACTTCCCAGTTTGTTGCATCTTAATCGCTGCATTTAAAATCGCCTGAGGCCAACTAATAAATTTACATTCTGGACATAACATCCATGGATAATAAAATTCTGAAGCGAACAAAAGAAAAAAAAAAATGTTCTACCGTAAATTACCAGCGAGAACGATTTCCGCAGAAGTCCGAAGAACCAGATAACGAAGAGACCTTTCATTCCAGAGAAAATCGCCACCGGAGGCCAGGATTCGGGAGGGGGGTTGAGGAACGTTTTTTTCATTGATATCCAATATGGCGTCCGGCCATCAAGTCTACCCCTTCTGCTCTTTTACTACTACCCTTCTTTCATTCAGCTCATTCCCCCCGTTTTACCCCGACCGACCCACATGCAATCACTCGTAAAAAAAGAAAGAAAAAGTAGAACAGGAGTTTAAAAAAAAGAAAAAAAGAGAGAGAACAGAATGAAGGGGGAGGGAGATTTTTTTGAGGGAGGAAAAAGTCGCAGGCTCCGATATATTGGCTTAAAAGGCTTCCGGAAAGAAGGAACGATTGGGCAGGGTCTTCAGGAAAAAAATAAAGAGGGAAAAAAGGGATTTTTAGGAGGATAGGGGTATATACAGTGACGAAGGCTAGGATGGGGATCGTGCGATGGAAGGGTCAATTTATCATGGGGCAGGGAGGGAGGTGAATGCGGGGGTCGGCATGTGCATGTCGACCTGTACACTACAGGACGTTCATTTTGAAACACGCATGCTTGCGTTCTATTGCGCGGACAGACCTCCCCTTGTCTGTTTCGCTAAACTTTCCAATATAGACCAGATTCCAATATGGACGATTGACTGGCAAGCTTTATTATCATCAAAGGCCCTACTCCTTTGCTTCGCCATGCAAATACGGACGCACTCCGTAAGATTTACGAGGAAAAGATTTCGGACCGAACAGTACAAGCGCGAACAGGAATAAGAAAAATTCGAGGGGGGAAGGGGGTACATTGAAAAATGGAATGGTGGACTTTACAAGGTTCGCATAAGCGGTCCTGCTATATTCTAGAGATCAATTTGCTTTGACAGCTACGGTATAAGGATTTCCTCTTTTGCTTCTTTTTTCTTTTCTCTTTTGTAAATTTCCATTATATGCTTGTAGAATTTTCAGTAGGTCTTAAAAAGAGGCGAATAGTTTAATAGGATTGTTTAATATCTTTTTGCAATAGTTTGGGGTTGTAAAATTGGTGTTGTAAAAACTTGTTAGCGTTCTGAATTCTTTGGTGGTAATTTAGCTGAACACTCGAAAGTTGAAAAAAGTAAGAATAGAGTGTGGAAGAATAGAGTTCCCCACTCTAGTGTGGAAAATATATGGTATATTTTCCACACTAGAGTAAAAATCGATTTATACATGTTATCTGAAATTGAAAGGGGGTGGGCTCTTATACGTTTCTTTATGAAAAACTAATTAGACTTATGCCACTTTACCTTTTTTTAAAAAAAATATATGTATAAACAACGATAGATTTGAAAGAATGATTTTTTTAAAATAATTAAAATTATGATGTTGATATATTTATTAATTCGGTCCAGTACTTTTTTTAAAAAAAATTGTCACACACACCATACTAATCAGAGAATTTTAAACTCTCTCTCTCTCTTTCTATTTGAAACATACTCATATTTTTAAACTATTGACTTATATTGTTATGGGAATGTTTGTCTTATCATGATCAATCCAATAAACAAAAAACTTTGAGTTCGATTATCTAAGATTAAGAAATAAAAAAATAATTTCCAAGTTTTTGTTTTAAAATTTTATTAACAACAACAACAAAAAAAAGATATAGAGATATATGCATTCGAACTATTGTTTGTTAACAACCACATTGGAATTGGATAATAGAATTATTGGTTGATAATAGCTACATTATATAAACTTAGTAAATAATAATTTTTTAAAGAATTTCAGGTCAAGCATTTAGCTTTCTTTCATTTAAACATTCCTGTACATTTCTGTGAGGTTGGTTTTTCACTATTATAGTACATGTTAGTTGGTAACAAACGAGTTATAAATAGTCATTAACATGACAGAAAAAAATGAAAGATTTTGATAAAGAAGAAAGATTAAACAAAGACTAAAAGACACAGAGACAAATACCTTCACTGTACAAATAAAATCGAAATATTCAAATTAGGAATTTTATAAATGTTTTCATGATAAGCTCTAAAAGAACACTAATTACAAAAGATCAAAGGCGGAAGTGAGCATTCATAACAACAACAAAAAATGATATTTAAAAAGATATGAAAATAAAATTTTAAAAAATCCACAATCAGTTAAATAAAATAATAATAAAAATCAAAGCGAACAGGATATGGAAATTTAATATAATTCCCAGAAAAACGATACGAATTCCTGATCCGACGCTAATTTAGTCGATTCGATTAAAAAACAACAGTCATTTTAACAGAATGTTTGAATTCGAATTCTAAGTCGAAATAAACAAATATTTTAAAAGAACTAAAAATGATTCGAAAAATCGTTCGCTCAATTAATCGCTTGTTATGAAGAATATCATTTCAACTGGGAAAAAAAATCCATTCAGCGTAAAATACTTACTATAATCTCCGTCTGTTTTATATAGTTACTAATAATTTTATAATAATTCCTATATTTTTTTTATTATCAGTTGATCTTGATAGATTCTGTATTATTGGAAGCTAAAGTGGTAGTTTTAGGAAACATCGATTAAGATTACGATCTATAATCTAAACGCTGTTCAATGAATCGCGTAATTATCGTTTGGTGCTTGGCTTTCGTGCGACTGTCTGGTATTATTGGAAAGAAACAAGAATAAAAGGATTAATAGCTCTTATTCGGCATCAACACGGGTAAGGATATTTATTTTGTGTCCATCAAGTGTGACATTTGCAATCGGTCAGAACAGGGACGTATAATTTTGAGGTTAGAATCCCCGTGGAATTATTCTTTAAGAATTTAATTTCGACTCCTTTCCTATAGCTGACTGAAAAAAACATTTCCTTGTTTCACACATGGATTTTTTTCTCAGTTTTTGAATTTTCAAATTTTTTTTTCTGAAATTCTTTAAAACCTAATAGAGCATTAAATAACGCTACCAATTTTTTTCTCACACTTAAAAAGGATTCGAATTTAGAAGAAATAACATATGCCTATACAGAATGAAATGACTGGAGATTTATTATTATTAATTTTGAAATAATTTTCTAGTATAGATTTGAGCATCATTTATTATTTTCAATATAAAAAATAATCAGTACAAAACAATTAAAAATTTGATACTTGGATAATGATAAAATTCTAAGAACTCACAAAAGGTGAAAAAAAAAAGTATGATAAACATTAATGATATCATACCTAAGAAAATCCTTTTTTTTTTCTCAAAATAAGTACTGATATTAAACATAAGACGGTAGAAACTGAAGTTGCGAAATAAGTTTTTTAGGGCATTTTCTAGGGATAACTATTAAATTTTCAGTAAGAAAAAGAATTAGAAAAATTTGGAAAACTTCATTTAAATTATAATATCGTCATCAAAGTAAAATTTATTTCTCTCACCAAGATTTCAGTGAACAAATTATTCTTTATCGCGTGTTTTATGAAAATTGTTTTAAAGGTAATTTACGCTTGATAATATAAAAATAGTGTTGGCAATTGTGTACTAAATTTTCTCCGCATAATTTTCAAAGAACAATAATGGCTGATGAATTTTTAGTACACAGTAAAAATATCTCTCTCGAGTTTTCATAAGTGTGCTATTTAATTTTTAATTATACCCTTTTTCGCTATACGTACATGCTCAAAACTTCCACTTCTCATAAGATTGCATCATTCATACAAATTATTAATTCTAATACTTTTTCCATTCATGTTTTTGAATATTCTTTGTTATTAAAAATTCCAAAAATCATCTGTTCAGAAAGACAATAATTCGATTGTTCATTAAAACTTTATGTAATGATTAAATGTACATTAATTAAAAGGTCATGATTAAAGGGGTACGCGGAAAACTTGGAGAGCCGATGCCTTGGAGTAGGGTTTCTTAATTTGTGTGTGCGTATGTGTCTAGAGGAAGAACTTGACGGGAGAAGGAGACGAAAATTTTAAAAAGAATACTGTCCGCGACCCCGATTTAACGAATTCATTGAGACCGGACATGTTATTCATTAATTCGGGGTTCAAACAAAATAAAAAAAATTTGCGTTTACCATTTGAAAATTCTCAAAGCGACTATAATTAGAAATTACGAAATTTTTCAACAACTAAAAATATTATTAGTGAACTATCACGCACCAGTTAATTGAGAACTTTAAAATACTTACTAATAGATGTTTGAAAATCTTTTTTGATTCCAGACTCGAAAAAGTTATTTTTCGACCTTTTGCAGATAAAATATTGCTTCATTTACATCCTGCTGCATGTAAGAAATGTATGTTTTCCGTTTCCAAACAATACAAAACATTAGAAACTGTAACAGTTTAGATAGGAATATCATTATCAATTTCTGCACTAGAATCGCTGTTCATTGGTTTCGACAAATCAACAATTTCTTCAACTTCAGTTGCTCAGATAGGATGTCCGTCATCAAATGTATCATAACCATTAAAATCTTAGAGTATCCCCTGCGTTTTGGATTGGAAGGAAATATAAGAAAGGAATCTCCTGCCCTACTAAAGACTCACACGATAAGTTGCACTGATGGCTAATAATGGTCTGCACCCTTTCCTTTTGAAATTTGCTGTTTACAAGAAAAGTCTTTCTATTCCGGATAAAAAATGACGATTTATATTTGAAAAAATTCCATTTTTCCTAATAGAGATGAATAAAAAAAATTTTCCAACTGCTGAAATATTCTCTAATTCGGGTTTTTTTGGTCTTCATTTTAATAGGAGAAAGATGAAATTCGTTAAATCGCGAAATTCGTTAAATAGAGGTTCGTTAAATCAGGATCTGAGTGTACTTGAAAAGTAAATTCTAATAAATAAATTAAATCTAATGAATAAATTTAATTTAAGAGAATGAATACATACGTACATAACTCTAAATAATGAAATAGGTAAACGAGTAAAGTAAATTCTAATCAAACACATATAGATGATGTTCTCAAGTTAACAGTAACAAGATACTTTAAAGGAAAAAGACTAGTCTATGAGGACCTAAGTAATGTGATTTAGATGAATCACGTCTTATATATAGATAAGTATTGTCTTATGATTTCTAAGTTAATTTTTTCTTTTGGTTTATTTATTTCAGGTAATTTCTGTCTCAGCGTCAGTAGAGTAGATACTTACTACTGCTATTACTTTTCTGTTATAATTTTTTATTCATATTAGCATTTATTTCTTTCTACTTATCTTTTAGCGTATTAATTTTCTCTTTTAAAATCAAACATGTTTATGTTAAATCATTTATTACAGTGAGGTCAAATTGCAGTCCACTTAAAATTATTTGTTATATGACCGAATGTTACCCTCTTTAAACGTATTTGCTTGCTATAATTGCTGAATTTTGAAGTTTACAATTTAATCAGTTCAAAAAATTGGTGTAGTTCAGTTAGTATATAATTCAACAAAATGTTTCTCAAAATTTATTCAATTGTTCAAGTAAAAATTTTCAATCGCTTATTTTTTAGTCTTTTATTTGCTATTAATTTTACATTTCTATTTAAAAGCTTAAATCTCTGTTATCTGGCTAGACACAATTACCTTACATGTTATGTATATGCTACCGATAAAAAGAGTGAAATCCGTTATCTCATAGAATAACTAGGTATTTCATGAAATAACTTGACAAGTCAGTTAAATTATGTAAAATTATTGAATTCTGTGATTTATAACTAGGTATTCTATAGAATAACGATTACTTTTCGTCTAAGTATGAAATACAGCACTCGAAAGATCTTTGAACCGATTCTAACTGCATTGGGAAGGATTTTCCGATTAATAATTAGAGATGGCCAAATAAAATAGTTGCACTCTAGATATTAGTTCAGTATATATCAGGGAAAATTAATTTTTATTGAAGAAGTTCCAAATATTTACAGAACGCTTCGCTCTGGTACAACAGCTCAAAGTTACGGTACTGGACAATGATTCAAGAAGTGCTTGTGTAAAAAAAATGTGTAGTAGTTAAAAGTGTGCTTGTTTCAAAAATAATAAGCAGTGCAATCCAAAGTGCCACCACAGCAGACTTAGCTCTAATAAATAATGAAAAGTAAATTAAAGGTATTTCATAAAATTTAAATTAATATTCTCTCACAGTTTTGTTTTATAAAGTTTACGCAATGTTTTAATGAAGCGCGAGTTTTTCTTCCCAGCATGCGTTTTTGTTGATAATATTTCAATATAATCTGTTTATGCAACATATTCTTTTTTCCCCCTTCCTGTTTAACTAATTTTAGCAATATGAACAATAATAATAATTTATATCATCTGCTTTCCCTTATTATTTATCAATTATACATCCACAAAAGGGATAAAATGTTTTTTCGAGAGATTTTAGCTATTTATGATCAAATAATTGCAAAATATCTTCGAAATTGCTTATTTTTCACTTAAACGGTTTATTCTTAGTTATTTCATAGAATACCTAGTTATTTCATAGAATACCTAATTATTTCATAGAATTACTAGGTAAAAGTATGAAATTTTTCATCTATTATATACTTTAACTGGACTTGTCTAGTTATTTCATGAAATACTTTGTTATTCTATGAAATAACTGAATTATACGCTTTAGCGGTAACATATATAATATTTCAGCAAAAATCTTATATTCAAATTTGGTGCGGGATCCCACTATAAGATTTATAGGGGTGCCAACATAGAAATAGCTCAAGAACAGCTATTTTAGAGCTATGTAATTTTAAAGCAACTTTACCTCTTAGAGAGGTAGCATATAATTTTTTTTATTTTATACCCCCCCCTTCTTGTCCCTAAAATGACATTACAACATAACATCACGTGAGGATAACTTAGTTTAAAGATTGAACTGGAGATGAAGACAGCTGAAAGTGAAGGATAAAATTATGACATTAGATTTGGCAAGAGAAAAATATTCATGCTTCATTGTGCATACTTCCGAGGCATTTGTCAAACTAAATAGATGTGTTGAGATGAGAGGAAGAGAGAAAAAATGATAGCAGTGACCAGATGAGTAAAGGGATCGTTGAAATGTTAAATGGGTTTGCCATTAATGCGTTATTTCGTTACTCGCATCAGGTGTAGGAAGCTTGGGGTTTTTTTGTAAGCTCTTTAATTTTCTTTCTCGCTCCACACAGCCGGAAATGATACCTCATAAACGAGCCATCAGCTTCTCTTCGCACCAACGCCTTTACTGAGTTCTCTGATGACCAAGGAGGATACAGATCACTTTCGACAAACATCCAAGTTCAAATGCTTCAGCTCGTCTGTCCGATTTCTTGTGTTTGGAAAGGTGTTACATAATATAATTAGCTATTTGTTTCAGCATGAGAACACAATATTAATTTGTCATACAATTCCTACTATTAGTTCACTATCTCCCGATATATATCTTGTTCAAATTTTCAATCGTTAATAAAACCATTTTAAAGCTCTCAATTGACCGGAAGTTTTATTTACACGATTATTTTGGATGACAATACGGTAATTTAACTATAGGGTGTTTTTTTAGAGGTATAGAACTTTAAATTGCAATAAAACAACGATGTATTATTCGATTAACATGAATTTTTTTTTTATTCGAAAGATAATCTTGTGGCACTACATTCTAAATATGATTTCTGGCATAGGACTGCCACGGCTGGCTCGGATGTAGTCCATTCTGGCCTTCATCGTTTTTGTAGAAGTACGAACCAATGATTCCACCAGCCCATAAAGCGCACCAAACAGTCTGTTTTTCTCGATGTAACGGTGTTTCGACATACACTTGTGGATTAGCTTCACTCCAAATGCGGCAGTTTTGTTTGTTGACGTAGCCATTCAACCAGAAGTGCGCTTCATCGCTTAACAAAATTCGCTTATGAAAATCGGGAATACGTATTCCGCACAGAACCATTATTTTCGAAATAAAATTGCACAGTTTGAAAGTGTTGTTCAGGCGTGAGTCTATTCATGATGAATTGCCAAACCAAACTGAGAATAAATCACTTGACAGCTGTTAAATCGGTCGCCATCTTGGAAAGTAATGCCAACTTAAACTTCTATACCTGGAAAAAAAACTTTTTATAATTAATAAAAGTTATTGGGTTTAAACTAATTATTTAAAGAATTCCAGATACTATGTTTCAATATCTATCTCTTACTGCTCTAACTTTACTATTGGTTTCATGAATTTTTAGCGACTTGGGTCAAAACGTATAGATTCGTCACACATTGGTTTTAAAAAATTTTTTTTTTCTTGCGTTTTAAAACATTCAGTTGAACTGAAATTTTATGTACACGATTGTTTTGGCTGACAATACGATACTTTAATGATAATGAATAAAAATTAATTGCCACTTAATATTGTGATTTTGTCATGTATATACATATTTATATGAATTGTAGTTATTCGACAAAAAGTAATTAAAATAAAATTTATCTTTGTTTACCAAGTAGGAATTGACTTTAAAAATTCTTTTTATATTAGTTGTTTTAACACTATAAATAATACAAAGTACTATGCAGGAGCTAATTCAGTGCTTCTCAAAGTGGGCCTACGCTCAACAAGGGGGGTAATTTGATTCTTAAGTGTGTGTGTGGGGGCAATTCGAAAAAAACCCATTTAGAGCATAACAGTGGCGCACACAAGGGGGAGTCCTGGAAGTCCGGATCCCCCCCAAAGCCCTTGATTTTTTTCTGATTGATTATAATTCTAAGTGTATAGTACGTAAAATTTAATTAATTACTTGTTATTAATGATTAATTTTATTAATTAATGCTAACTATTTATTCAAAAATTAATTTTTACTGTGTTTTGCTCCCGAAAATCTACAAAATCAAAAGGAGCATGATAGAAGAATGGCGAATTTTTGACCCCAGACCCCCTTGAAAAATTCCTGTGTGCGCTACTGGAGCATAATATAGGCAATTATAAATAAATATTTTTCACTACTTGGTTGTATAATATGAGACAAATTGAAATATAAGCATGAAATATCTTTGTCATCGTAACGATAAAATATTCTTTTCCAACACAATCGCTCTATTTGTTTTGAATGGTACGAAATTATTAATTCTGGGATCTAAGTTTTTACAGTGTTTTGCAGTATCATTCATTATTAATCGTTGAAGTTAATTCAAAATAATTGTCTGCAAAATTGTTACTAAAGACCCGTTGCTTAAAAAAGTACATAAATTGAATAAATATTAGTGATACATGAATGGTAAGTAAATTCAGTTGGTAATTTTTTTTTTAATTTTATTTTTAGAAGCATCATTTCCAGAAATATTTTTCATTTGAAAAAGCATGTTTTGTTTGTTAGGAATTAGCGCATTTTAATATGCATTTCTCTGCAGCAAGTATCAAGTTCAAGCACCTCACTCATTTTTTTTTTTATTTTTGTTCTAGTTTTCCATTGTAAATATTGAAAATTTATTTTCCTAAGACCTTGAAGTTTCATTTATTTTTTATGTTTCAATTGTATATATATATATATATATATATATATATATATATATATATATATATATATATATATATATATATATATATATATATATATATATATATATATATATATATATATATATATACATATATGAAGGGGACATAAGAATTTTTAACCCTTAATCTAACGACGGTACTTATAAGTACCACTCACTTTAAAATTACATAGAATAATCACTTTTGCGAATACTCTGACGATACTTGGCAGGAATATTCTTTTAAATCCACTCTTCCAAGATACATGGCAGTACGGGTTCCATGATGAGTATTTTAGCGGGGAAGGCGAATAGTTTTATAGCAGAAATTGCATTATCAGCGGATTGCGAAGATTGTCATTTTTGTTCCAAAAAAGTAATTAATTTCAAAAGGTGTCTTATTATTATTTTTTTTGTATTTTAATAAAGACCTTAGAAAACGCTTTGGCTACTTATTTTAAGTGAACAGTGTATGTAATTAATTAGCTCTAACCAGTGGCGCACGCAAGGGGAAGGGGCCTGGGGGTCCGGACCCCCCCAAAGTCATTGATTTTTTTCCGATTGATTATAATTCTAAGTATATAGTATGAAAAATTTAATTAAGTATTTGTTATTAATGATTAATTGTATTAATTAATGTTAATTATTTATTCAATAATTCATTTTTTACTGTATTTTGTTCCCGAAAATCGACAAAATCAAAAGGAGCATGATACAAGAATGTTGAACTTTCGACCCCGGCCCCCCTCCCTTCGAAAAATTTCTGTGTGCGCTACTGGCTCTAACGGATTAAATTTCCTAAAGTTGAGTATTTTGTTTACGTATATTCCGTAATTTTTTCAATGTAGTGATTAAAAAAAAAATATTGCAGGAAAAAGAACTGCTGTAAATCATAATGTGGTAGATAAAGGGTTAAAAGACTTATGAGGAAATGGTAAAAAAAAAACGTTGAGAAACAGTGAGCTAATTAATAAATATATGGTCTAAAGTTATATGACAGCTGCTCAGAAATATTAAAAATCCCTGCCATTTTCTGAAAAAAAATATACAACTGAACATGTTATTATAAATTTTAAGGTATCCGACTGCTTTTTTGACCATGATTTTGAAAACGCGTATAAATGAATATTTTTTTTAATACGTAGTGAATTAGAATACACAATTTTGTTAATTGTTGTATATATACCGTATTTACTCGAATCTAACCCGCACCTTTCTTCTGATGTTAACCCTCTCTTGATTTCCACGAGCAGCGTAGTTGTAGCAAAATTTGTGTAACCCGCGATTTCCACGGGTATGTATTTTTTCCGACTATTTCACCGTGATGTAATATTTTATGCCTGTTAATATTTTAATTAATGTTTTTATGTTCATATTTTTATGATCTAATTCTATACTTTAAAATAAAAACTCTTTTACGAATTTTTTTTGTATATTTTAACTATAAAATTTAGATTTAATATGTAGATTTGAAAAACGTAATAAAAAATACGCAATTTTTTAACCTACTTTGATAAAATAACTACGCAGCGAGAGTGTTAACCTTGCTGAAAAGTGAACGTGGCTTATATAGAATCAAGGAAAAAAATTTTTTGGAGGGACAATTACAGGTCATGTATGTATTTAAAAGTTTATAACACTGATAAAATAACTAATTATTCACTTCGTATTAGTTCTCATTTTAAATTTATTTCAATTTCGTAAAACTGGATATCGATAAACCATTTTACACTCCTTTTTCAGAAAACTTGTTGAGAATCAGGGATGCGGCGTAGAATTGACGGAAGTGAAAAAACTCAACATATTTGTAAACGATTGTTTAAAATTTTGTCAATTACTTTTTTCATATTTTAAAGTTATTTTATCAACGAACATATACGTGTTATACATGCTTTGATTAAAAAAATATGCACTATTTTTAATACTAAAATTGAAAAATAGATTTTTTTTTGAATATGTACAATGTCCTGGTTCCCTTAAATAGTTTTTATTTATGGGAGCCTATTTATAAACACCGAGATGTTCAATTTGTTGTTACTCCTGTACGTATATATAAAAGAGGTTTTGCGATTGCCTGTGGCCAAAGTCATGAAATTTGAGTATATAAATTTATTTTAATTAGTAAGATAATCATAGATCCATTAAATATATATAAAAAGTTATTTCTTAGTTCCTCTCAGTTAGTGTACAAACTAGAGATACCGAATACTGGTATTTTGAGCCATTTGTACAATTTTGTAATACTGGTATTCACAAGCTAAAATACCGTTTTTTCGGTATTTACTAGAATTTTTTAAAATTGTCTCCACATTATATGCTCAGGGATCACCAACATAGCAAAATAGTATTCGTTTTTGCTTTTATGTCTCCCTAATGGGCAAAATTAATTAGAATGGGAATATAAAGTTGCATCGTACAATCAAGAGAAGTAATAAAATATGTGAATCATCCAAGGAGGTGGGCCAAAACTATCCTATTGCAGCCATCATACCGCTCACTTTAGGATTCGTAGTCTGATAATCCGTATCTTTAAAAACAAGGTCGTAGTTGTGAAGAAAGGGTTTAATATTTCGATATTTTTTAAATTGGCGAGTTTGTTATTCTTACTGTATTTGTATATAATACTTTAGGGATCAAAATACTTTTCAGATTTATTATAAATATACTCATAAACAATAATAATGAATAAGAATAAAATAATAATGAAAAACGATTTAAGATCACATTTCAAAAATTTGTAATAATGCCACAGACTGAATAGTGATATTTATACTTTTTCGTTATACTTTATATATTTTTGAGATTCTTTATATACTGTTATAGTTTATAAGTTAAAAATTATTTTTTGTGATATTTACACTCTTTAATAAAACTGGCAAGTAAAACTAAGAGAAACACCTGTGTTTTCTTTCCTTTTCTAAAATTTCTACTACCGGTATTATATATAAAACCGGTATCCCGGTATTAAGATCTAAAAAATACCGAATACCGGTATTGAACTTCTGGTTCGATACTGCTATCCTTCGTACAAGCGATCCACTGCACTATTTCATTTTCCTTGAAAATCGCCACTTGCACGGCACTTTTAAATCAAAGCACCTTTCTTTCAACGCATCTTCCTCACAATTCTTTTTCTTACATCCTAGAATTCTTGTTTAAGCGCCACCAAATAGCCGCAATTTTCGTCTACCGACCAAATACAACTCCTGGTCTATAATTTTTAATCCTCTTCCCCAAACAAGGGAGAAAAAAATGCCCCCCCAAACGGTATCTTTAATAAAAGGGCGAGTCTGAAATTACGTATGTTTTTGTTACTGCACCTTACCTATCGGGGGAGCTTTTTGCATACGATGAAGCGGGGTTGCTGCAGACTATCCACCCCTGTGCACGCGAAGTGGACATTTGTGGCTGGAAGATTTACGTAAGCGTATAAAAAGGACCATCGTCCACTTGGAGGGCACGAAAATTCGAATAAGAAAAGCACTGGGATTGGGAGATTTATGTTTTATGGTCGCTCTGGTCGACATTTTGGAGCACTTTCTTCCACCACATCATGTGACAAGTATTCATTCTCTTTTCTCCCTCTTTCTGAGTGGACACGCATTGATTGGGCTGAATTTTCTTGTGCGTGAAAGGCTGTGGGATGGAAAGAAGGGAACAAACTCTCTTTTCTCTCTCGCCAATCTATTCAGATGCTAAGGTCGGCTCAAATCTTTTCGTCGAGTTAGCAGTTCTACGTGTTTTAACGGTTTGGATTATATTAAGTACGTTTAGTTTTGTTGAAAACTCTTTATTTGATACGAGTAGCTAGTTTAGGTTTCCCTTATGTTTAGTCGTTGGTTGAATTTCTTTCTTCGGTTAACAATTCTGAATGATTTCGAGCTTGAATTATTTAAACTACGATTTAATTTTTAAATTTAGAAAATTGGCAACACCGTTCTATTATTTTGGACAGTGACTTCAACTGAAATCGTTGGCTTCAATATTTTTATCCTTATTATATTCAAAGTATTTTAACGGACCTCTTAAATTTGTTAATTTCATTAAATCTCTTTATTTTATGCTTAATTTCTCCTTCTATATCTAGATTTTATTCAAATTTCTTTGTTTAATAACCTTAATTTTTTCTATAATTTAAATTTTTACCATGCTCTAACGAAATGTTCCGTTAAAATGTATTTTATTTACAGCAGTATTGTTATTGCTTCGAATATAATCTATTAATTAGCATGTTCCCCGAATTTTTTGGGGTTGGTTAGCAACTTAAGATATTCTAACTATGTGAATTATTTAAACTAATTTATTTGACTAATCTTGTTAGCTTTTTTAATCAATTTAACGAATTTCTTTAACTTTCGGATTAATTTAAGTAATAAATTTTAGAGAAAAAGAATATGTATTTGTCATTTTTTAATTGTTCTATAATTCTATATTCTTAATAAATTATTTTTATTATTGACTCGAGAAATCTGCAATAAAGTAATGCATACAATTATTGCTTCTATAAACTAATTATGTATGTAAGAGACTTAGATATATGTGCAAACAATGGGCATGTAAACGCAAATTTTAGATGCACTACATTGGCAGAATACAATAATTCATTTTGTAGTTGTTAACAATTCATTTCTCTTAGAATTCTGAATTTAAGAGAATTCTTAACGTAAATTCAAACAAATGCCTTTTAATGGAAAAAATATTAGCTCATGTTTTTTTCTAGTGGAAAAGTTAGGGGAGAAAAACCCATTTAAATATGTAAAGCGCAGCTGTCTAAGACAGTAAAAAGTGAAAGAACTTAGCAATAGCAATCAAAAATCAAAAATTATGTTTAAAAAAAAAACGCAAAAAAAGTTTGTGAAAAACAAAACAAAAACAGAAGTAAATATTAATGTTTTAGAGGGATAGGAGATCAACTTCAGCAAAATAACTCCATTGGCAAATCGAAATATTTTTTCCCCTCAAAATTGTGCCAAAAATCAAAATGTGTTTTTGAACTACAACTAAAATGGAACTTAAAAGGGGAAGCAATTATTTAAAAATAGTTTATACATTGATAACAAAAATTTATTTCGAGAGCATTTATAACACACACACGTCTTCTCCCTCTTTTTACATAGGTTTATTAGCTTCAACTGTATGTAACGGAGTTTCGAACTTGATTTTCACCAACTTCAAAAGGTCAGATTAATTCGAAATTTTGCACACTTGTCAAGGACCGATGACAATACTATAAGCTAATAACTTTGTTCTATTGTATTTATCAGGGTCATCAGGATTAATGATTTCCCATTTCCATATTTGACGACTTATTCCAGACCCATTTCCAGATTTGGCGACTAAATAATTAAGTTACCACCCTAAAGAAAAGGATTAATTCATCAATGAATAAATGATAGCTTGAAAAACTAACAAAACACGTTTTTTTTTGTAAATCGAATTAAAAAAATGATAAAAAACTATAGTTAAAAAAACAACTAAAAAACACGCTTTTACAGTGATTCGAACTAAAAAGTGAAACATGATTCTTAACATAAGAATATAATGATTAAAGAGAAAATTAATGTGTCATTGGGGTAAAAGCGGGGGATGCTCGATATCAGTTGTTATAATTTCTTACTAGTTCTATTCCGAAATGCATAGTTAGTGCAAAAATGTAGTACAAAGCACATCCCACACACGTTTTTACCACAATGACATTAACTTTCTTTTTTTAATCATCTTATTCTTATATTAAGACTTTTTTTTTTTTGATTTTTAGTTCGATTAACTATAAAAGCGTGTTTTTTTAGTTTCTTTCAACTATACTTTATTAGCTTAGGAACTTTTAAAGTACCCGACTACGATCGGAACTGCTATTTTGCAATAGCCTACAAATGGATATTTTTTATGATATTTGGTGTCACTTAGATTAGAATACATGTATAAAATTGTTTTAAGAATATTCTTTTAGTAAAAAATGATTTAAATGCAATATTTTGGCAAAAATGAACATAGAATAACCTATTTTTAAAACATTTTCTTTTTATGAAAAAATGTTTCTATAATAATAATATTTTGCTTATATAAAGCAAAGATTTTTCCAGAGGGCTTGAACTAGATTTTTTGAATTATATAACTTGGAAGTATAGATTTATCCATATTTTAAAACAACAGAGTAGAGAAATTTTAAGAAAAAAACACCGATAATTATTTCAGTTGGTAGTAACTCTGAAAATAATGTTAACTTTTCAAAATTCCTGGTTCAGGCCCTGTGGAGAAATTTTTGCTTTACATAAGCAAAATATTATTTTCGTAGAAGCATTTTTTATCGAAGGAAAAGGTTTTGAAAATAGGTAATTCTATGTTCATTTTTTGCCAAAATATTCCATTTAAATAATTTTTTATTCTAATAATATTCTTAAAGAAATTTTGTACATGCATTCTAATCCAAGTGACACTAAATATCATGAAAATTATCCATTTATACGTTTTTTTAAAATCACGATTCCGAACGTAGTCGGATACCTTAAAGATATTTTTGATTGTAAAAACGAAATGAATAAAAACTAATAAACTTCGCAATGCTAGAAAATGCTAGAAAAGTATTATTATCCTTTAAAATGAAATAGAAAAGTTGTAATGCAATATCATCAATAAAATAAACGTCAACTCTTACATTAAACCTGTCACCGAGTACGTTTTAATTATTTTACATTCAGCCCATCACTTACTTCTGGTTTCCTTCATCGTATTATTTTTTTATTTCTGCAAAAATGTCAAACCTTTCACCGTCACGCCCAACTTGTTCCAGGACAAAAAAGAAATGAATTTTTCAGCACCGAGAAGCCTCAGCACAGTGTAGGACGAATAACGTCAATAACTTGGAGCCGATAACTGTAATATATAAGCCCTGATGCCCATAATGATCCATTTTGAATTCACTTCTGGTTCTACTCTTCGAGTAAGTTTCTTCTACTTATTTTGACGTCGTATGATGTGGCAGGTTTGATATTTAGCGAACGTGGGCACGCAATGAGGGGGGTAGGTGGGAGGGGAAAGGACCCCTTCCCTTCCATTTTCCATGTCCGTGGAATTTGCATACCTCTCCAAAGTACCCTAGACTCTAAAGTACCTTGTCGGCAGAGAGGCTTCTTCCTCTGGAAATCAACTTCATTAGCATCTTCATGCAAGCCAGAGGAATAAGCAATTGGAAAAAGGAGGCCCGGGAGCAAAGGGATCGTCAGAGGAAGAGAAGATGTTCTTCCCCTCATCTTCTCGCAACCCTATCAAGGATTCTGGACCGTGCGCACGCTGGCGACAGCTGCATTTTTTTTATGGTCTGCGAGATGCTGGATATATAACACGTATGCAAATAAGGGACTGGTGGTAGATCACAGGTGGTGTGAGACTCCTAAGACGTTTTTTTTACCCCCAGTCGTCATCATCCGACCATCCTATATACACGTGGCTACTTTGCATTTCTTCACTTCACCCCTTTCGATATTTTCATTTATATTTTTGTAGGCGGTTCCACTTCTCGACCCCTCCGCACATACTCTTTCTTCTTCCCCTTGAAAGTTCATCTTCAATTCGATGCTGGTCCAGGTGTCACTTTTGAGAGGACTTCGGATGCCTGTGATTTTTTTCTCTCTTTTTCTTTTTTATATCCCGAAATTTTACTGTTTGCTTAAGGAGTCATCGACAAATGTAAGGATGTAGTTAGATAATGTCGCGTACAGTTCTCGATAAAAATATTCAAATAGTGATGTGATTTAAGAATATTATTATTATTTATATTTAAATCTTTCTGGTGGAAGTAAAAAATTCCACCTTTAATAGTTAGCATTATATAAAAGGGTTCTGAATATAAATAAATAAGTATGCTACGCTGGGTAGAGCAGCTGGAAAGTCTAGAACAGTCACACTGCTATGTCGATTATATTTGCAACTCATTCAAATTAGTTAAAGTACATAAATTTAAGCGTTCATGAATGAAGAAAAGAAATATTTCTTTCCTTTTTCTGCATATAATCTAGAATAATACATTTGATAGTTATAGAAACAGTTCATGCATAACTACATTGATAGATTTTGATTTTCTTTATTTGTATTCAGTTTATTTCTTGTGTCCGAGTGATGCAGGTCACGAACTCGTGACCAGCGAGTTGTGAGTTCGAATCCTGTTGCCCTGCAATGTAGAATGCACGTTTAACAGGGGTGTCCAACCCGTGGCTCGGGGGCCGCATGTGCCCCGCCTTGAATAATTTTGCGGCCCGCGAGATTTTTTACATCTTTACAAAATTCGACTATTGTGTACAATATCTTTTTTTTGCTTAAAGAGTTTTTTTTTGTAAAAAATCCTATAATTGTTTTATTTTATCACGTTGCTTCTGTTACTGAGAATATCTTTTTTTCCTAAACTGAAATTTATGAAACGTAAATCGTGCTCAAACTTAACGCACGAAAATTTGCAACATCAATTACGATACGCAAACACTCATGCACTGAGATCGATTTGCAAAAACTAAGTGAAAGAGTTGAGAAACAGATATCTCCCTAATTAAATAAATTAAACATTATTTGATCATTGCATTATTATTATTATACTATCTATGTTTGTATACATAAAAACAATGAAAACAATAATAATACATTAGTCTGTTTTAAATTTTCACTCCAATAAATGTTTGCAATGGATCCAAATCTAATATAAAAATATATATTTTTATATGCAACCCGCGGGATCATACAGTTCTTCCGAAGTGGCCCGCGAGGTCATTTGGGTTGGCCACCCCTGCACTAGAACATCCGGGATTTCAATTACCCTAAAACGTCCACCAGTGCCGTTTCGACACCGCGATATAAAATAATTGTTTTAACTAAATATTTGAAGGATTACTGTTCAGTAGAGCTTAGTTTTGAGACTTTTTAATATTATTTCACGTAATTATCATATATTATAGTCCTTTATATCATAAAAAAAATTGCTGGAAATTAAAGAATAAGATTGCACATAAAAGAAATTCATAAGTCTATATTACAAGTCACCTAAAGTAATACAGTGAGTTAAAATGGGAAAACTTTTCTTATTATTTTTCAAAGTTTATTAGGGAAAATAATTTTACTAGCAGTGGTAATAAAACAAAAAATACTGTTACTTTGATCAGAGTTCATGGATTTTATTCTATCAGTGTAAAAGAGCAAAACCGTTCTTCTGGAGCGATGGAAATATATTGTAGAAAAACAAATATTTTATTTTATGTATCTTATCCACATCAAAAAGAAATCTGCAGAGGAAAAAAAAATATTGTTCAGAAATGCACTGTATTTCCAACCTTAAAATAATAAAATTAATGAATTTCAATGATTTTTTCTAATTTTAAGCCTACAAATAATTTTAAACATATTTTTATAATCAGTAATTTTAAGTGTTTATTTTAACATATACGTCCTTAAATTAAATTACAGTAGAACGCGTCGTTTATCCGAATCAATTGGGACTGGACACCATTCGGATACGCGATTGTTCGGATAACCGAATGCGATCCATGCAGTATATGAAACCGAACATTCTACGAATATCGAAACTCATCACATGCGGGAAACGTGCTTGAAGAAAAAGCAAAATAGGTGCAAAATGTCGTAATTTTACCTTTCTTATGGAAAATAATCACTCATTTTTCGCTTTACCATTGTAAAGGGTGTTTTTTAGAGGTATAGAACTTTAAATTGCAATAAAACAACGATGTATTATTCGATTGACATGAATTTTTTTTATTCTAAAGATAATCTTGTGGCATTACATTTTAAATATGATCAAGCAAGGCGTAGATTCGTCGAATGGGCCCAAAACAAGATTGCCGTTGTTCCCGATTTTCATAAGCGAATTTTGTTTAGCGATGAAGCGCACTTCTGGTTGAATGGCTACGTCAACAAACAAAACTGCCGCATTTGGAGTGAAGCTAATCCACAAGTGTATGTCGAAACACCGTTACATCCAGAAAAACTGACTGTTTGGTGCGCTTTATAGGCTGGTAGAATCATTGGTCCGTACTTCTTCAAAAACGATGAAGGCCACAACGTTACAGTCAATGGTGATCACAGTATAGAGCCATGATTACTAACTTTTTCATTCCTGAATTGAACAATCATGATGTCCAGGAGCTGTGGTTCCAACAAGACGGCGCAACATGTCACACAGCTCGTGCCACAATCGATTTATTGAAAGGCACGTTTCGTGACCGCCTAATTTCACGTTTTGGACCTGTGAATAGGCCTCCAAGATCTTGTGATTTAACACCGCTAGACTATTTTCTGTGGAGCTATGTAAAGTCATTGGTCTATGTGGATAAGCCACAAACGCTTGACCCTTTGGAAGACAACATTCGCCGTGTTATTGCCGATATACGGCTACAAATGTTGGAAAAAGTCATCGAAAATTGGACGTCCAGATTGGACTACATTCGAGCCAGCCGTGGCAGTCCTATGCCAGAAATCATATTTAAAATGTAATGCCACAAGATTATCTTTCGAATAAAAAAAAATTCATGTCAATCGAATATTACATCGTTGTTTTATTGCAATTTAAAGTTCTATACCTCTAAAAAAACACCCTTTACACCTCCGTTTTTTCGCTGCAAGTTCTCTGAAAAAACTGATCCGGAAATTTGACGCTCCGGATAATAAACTTTCGGATAAACGACGTTCTACTGTACTAGTAAAATCTGTTAATTTTGATTTCGATCGAGTTTTTTTTTTCTTCCTAATGTGCCGCGTGTATCTTTGTAATGCCCCAAAACCCCTTCAGGCGTATTTTCTCCACATTGTAGTCCGTATCGAATTGTTCCAAATCATTTTTATCATTTCGTCTACGAAGGTCCAGAAATATTTTAAAAACAGGGAGAAAAAAATTGAATCAAGAAAAAATTCGTTAAATAGAAAATGTACTTGTCTATTTAGAAGTTATTTTACGAAGAAAATTATAAAACTTTCTTGGTTCCTGGAAAAAGTTCACAAATTAGAGAAATTTGTAAAATAGAGTGTATATGAATATATATGTGTTTGTATCTGTGTGTGTGCGCGCTCACATAGTTTTACGTCATGTTAATATAAAAATTTTACTTTGAACCTCTCTGTAGATTATAAACATGGTTTATATAACTTAGCATTCTTTGTAGTAATCGAACGATGTTAATTGAAACTAAACAAAAATATAAATTATGTAAAATTTATAAAATATAGGTAGTAAAATCATTGCTTGAAAAAATAGTACGTCAAATTTAGTTTTTGAATCATGGAACCCGTGTCCTTGTAAGCAACACGTGTCTTTGTTTTTATATAAGCAAGTTATTGAATGGAGTGTATTTTCGTTTGTGAATTGAGTTATTTGGCTTATGTATTTGAAATGAAGTTTTTTTTTACGTTTTGGAAATTTAAAGACAAACGTAAGCTCATTAAAAATAAGCCCAGTGGCTGAATGGTTGTGTATCGCTCTTTCACGCCATAGATTTCGGGCTGGACTAGTCGACTCAGATTTTTGTCCCTTCAGTGTATCGATAAATGAGTACCACGCTTGCTTGGGAGGTTTTTGCGTCAGACGGACCGCTTGACCGAAACACCTGCACATGCATCCCAGCACCTAAGGTCACGTAAAATGAGATAGCCACAGTAGGCCTTGGCCCTAATGCGGTGCTTCTCAAACTTTCAACACTAGCGACAAAATTTTCAGTCATAATTTTCTTCGCACCTCCCTTCCCCGTCCAAACAATAACATTGTATTGAATTCACTAATAATGTGCTTTGACGTAAATCGACAATACGAATTTAATTACAAACCAGTGGCGCACACAAGGCGGGGGTTCCAAACCCCTGGACCCCCCAAAGCCCTTGAATTTTTTTCCGATTGATTATAATTCTAAGTATATAGTACGTAAAATTTAATTAAGTATTTGTTATTAATGATTAATTTTATTAATTAATGCTAATTATTTATTCAATAATTAGTTTTTTATTGTGTTTTGTGTCCGAAAATCGACAAAATTAAAAGGAGCATGATACAAAAATGGTGAACTTTCGACCCCGAGCCCCCCTTGAAAAATTCCTGTGTGGGCTACTGTTACAAACGATACGAATTATCAAGATAAGTATTAAATTTTTTATATAATTTTATATATGACAAGCCCATGTGGTCTTTGGTAGTTGTTAAACTTGTTCTTTACTTGGCATTGTTAAATTAATTATCATATACAGTGTGAAGCACTGATACTTTTATAACCATATTATATCGGTGTAAATGCGTATTTTATTTTTTATTACGTTAGAATGTGTTTTGCTTTGTTTTTTTCCACTAAATTAATATTTTTAAGTTATGTTTTGTTTTCGATTTTTCGATATGCTCGCTACCGCTTGTTGGGTTATCACGCCCCCTAGGGGGGCACACCACACAGTTTGAGAAACACTGCCCTAATGGGCTGCTGCGCCACTGAGTTCAGTTTAGTTCAGCTGTTAAAAATATAGAGATCATATAGGAAGATATAGTGAATACATTCTTATTTTGAAATTAAAAAAAATTAAAAAAATTAATCAAAAATTATGCAACTTATACTTTTATTTACATAAAAAAGTCCCATTCTTCAGAATTCCAAAATCTTGAATTGTTTTATACGTTAATAATTTTAAACATTAAATGCAATTTGTGACTTTCAAAGGAAAATTATGGAATGAAATAACATTACGAATAAGACTTTACATGGAAAATGAACTAAGCCCTAAAATAAATATACGTCATTGTTTAGGTCTTGGTAAAGGTGAAAAATAATGTTTAATAGCTAAAACCGACTAAAAAGCGTATTTTCAAATAAACTGAGATAAAATATATGTATAAATGTCACAGTTAGACGATAAAAAAGGAATTTTTTTTGCATTTGCCAATTTCGGAGTGAATGTGAAAAATGTATTTGGTTAAATAACGTAAAAAATAGCTATTTTATTTACAAAAGTTGTGAATAAAATACGGGAGAGATTAATTTAAACTTTTTTAAACAAAGATAATATCTAAAAGGTATTTGGATTTTTCACGAAGGTAAATTTAGTTTATTAAAAAAAAAGTGTACGCTTGGATATTTAATTTAAAAAAATATATTGCGGAAAACTTTTTTCATTTCCTTATTTTTTAATCCTTTTATCAAAAATTTTTGTAACTTTTCTGAAGAAACTGTGTGTACACAATGTCGGATTTATTAGTTTTAGTGTGATGAGTTGTTTTTCGTGATACATAATGCTGGGGGAAAAAAGTTATTTTATACAATAGAAAAATGCCTATTTTAAACTATCTGTGATTTTTTTTTAATTTCCAAAATGTCGATGAAAATGTTATGTAGATCCTGTCCAAGGCATAAAAAATAACTATTTTAGAAATAAATTTTTATGTTGATACTTAAAATCTTTATATTTTTAATGAAAAGTAAAGTTCTTTTGAAATTAAATTATGACAATAAGTGTTTTATATGATATATATAAAGAATTGATTAATATATGATTAGTAAGTACAATAACAAACTTCTGTAAAAGTTTATAGAAATGAAATGCAGGAACTTTATTCAATATTGGTAATTTAATTTCTTAATACTGTATACAATCAAACGATATATCAAAATAGTAAATATATCTTATTTAATTTAAATGGGGTTTTAAGTATCGTCCTCATAAATAAGAATGCAAGTGAGTGAATATCAATTAATCACTTCCAGTAGAATTGTAAGTATAGTTTCTTCATAATTTTGTTCTGACAATAAATTTAGTTAGAAGTGTTTAATATTTTAATTTCACACACTTTTCAAATATTATTAGCAGATAATTTTGTATGTATAAATAAATATATACTTCAAAATTAATTTGTAACATAATTTTTTTTCATTTACAACATTGTAGTTTTCTATTTCTGTGCGGATTTCTGTTTTAACTTTATGCATAGTAAAATTAAAGTAAAATACACTCTTAAGGTATCTATGGAATGTTTCTTACGAAAATTGTGATTTTTAATCAAATTTGTTACATAATTGTTTTCAGATCTTAAATATGAATTGATTGTCATAACTTAATCTAGTCGGTTAATCATTCAAACATATAATAAAAAACTTTTGATTGTTTTTTTTTTAAAAGTTGAAATGAAGTTACTTTGTAAAGAAAAAAACACCAAAATTAATTGAAATATATGCTACATTTTGCTTTTCGGAAATCAGAGCTGCTTTTGACACATGAGTCACCGGTATAAAAGTTTTACATGATATTATAGTAAACATATGGCTTAGCTAAGCTTTTTTGTCGTATTCCTATGCCTATTCATTTTTTATACACGGAGCAATACATTCAAATTTCTTCATATATCTATTGGTTTTTTGAGAAGTTTTTGAAAGCAAAACTCAAAGATTCATCATTATTTAAATCAAATCAAACTTTTTAATTTTCGAAATACAACTTTCACTTATATTGTCAATAAAACATTACGCGAAATCCGATTTCTAAATTTCTTTCTGAAAATGCTTGTTTAATATTTTTTTATTAAATTGGGATTGTGGATTGGTTATTAAAAACCCTAGTCGGGCAAGAGTGACACAACCTTTCATCCCTTCAGTGGGCCGATAAATGCGTATCAAAATTGCTTGGGAACTAAACACTGGGGGTTTCGCGCCAGATTGACCACCGATCAGATCATGTGCTCATGCACCTCAGCACCCAAGGGTTACGAGTACTGAGTTGGGCACAGTAGGCCTTGGCCCTCATGGGCTGTAGCGTCAGTGGGAGTTGAGTTTTTTTTTATAAAATAATGCTAAGTTTTTTTTAAAATTTTGAGGGTTATTTCATATATGTTTAAAAAATAATTAATATATTTCAGTAATGATAATCCATTTTTCAATTACATTTCAAATATCATTAATCAGAGAAAGACAATCAAGTATTAAAAAGAGTATTCTCTGTTTTTTTTTCATTATTTTACTTGATAAACTAATAGTTCTTTTTACATATTAAAATTCAAATACATTTTTTAAAGTATTCCTTTTAGTATAGTATTCATGGGTTAGTAAAAATATGTAGGGTTTAAATCGAATGTAAACGTATTTTAAGAAACTTAGAACTGCTTGTCAAAAGAAAAAAGAAAAGTATGGCAGTTGTGTAAGCCAATAGAATGAACTACTTAAAAAATGTTGCTTTTATACATTAGTCTCTTTTATGATATATATCATATACTCAGTGTTGGTTTTTTCATATCCGAATATATTTCTGATTTTATTAAGATTTGCATTGCTCAACATATGGGGAAAACACTTGATAGAGCCAGCCCTGAATTTTTTTATAAACATTTTTAGATTTTTCATGTCCGTGTTCGCATGAACTTTCTTGTTAATTCATTAGTATGATCTTTCAAAAGTATTAAGATGTCCCATGTAATAAATATATATGATATTGAAATAAAATGAAGCACTTTTTGGGTGTTTGTAATTGAAAGCTAACAATTTTGTAAAAAAAAACAAACAATTATAAATTGTAAATTAATTCTGCTAAATTTTCTCTTTAATGTATTAGTGTTTATATATTGTAAAATTTATGTATATATATATATAAATTACAGAACAGAAAAAGTGCTTTCAGGATTGCTTTTTAAGTTTCAAGATCAGGTATATATTATGAAACTTTCAAATATTATAAATAATTAAAAAATTGGTTAAAAAATATCACTTATTTTCATTTTTATCGGAAAGAAGAAGCATGATCCTTACTGCTATAGAAATATTATTATAAATGTTTTCGCCTACTACGTGGCTTAAATAATACTTTCGATCCGTAGCTGAAATATTAATAATTCCTCGAGTTTTTTTCTTGTGGATCAGTGTTTAATTAATCATAATATGAACAGAGTGTTGAATTATCCGATATTCAGTCAGACTCACAGTTTTATATAAAAAGTCTCTTAAGGTAATCATTTTTAATTTTTGAAAATTTTTTGTGTTGTGTTATAAAAATATAGTGTTAAAATAAATTCTAATACTCTGAATAATTTTGTACACTTACAAAATTACGATATTATTGGAAATTAATTACACGTACTTTAAAAATGTCTATTCAAATCTTATTGTTGTTAATTTTTATAATAGTTACAGTTCTATTTAAGTCTCAATTATTTGTATTTACATTAATCTAAAAGGTATAATATTCCATCAAAGCAATGCTTTTAAAGAGAATTCAGAAGATCCTTTAAAAAGTACCTGGAAGGGTAATGTATTGAAAAATATCTTTTTGTGATTCTTAAAAAACACACGAGATTTCTTAAAGTTAATGGAAATTATTTAAAGTTAAAGGAATATTATTTTTTATAAATGAAATTTTAGATTTCAGCCCCTACCGTAATAATTAAAACAGAAGTTTTGCATTATTTCGACTTCTAATATATCATTCTCAATATGATAAATTCTTCTAAAAATTTTAAATACTAGTTCTTGGTTTTAAGTAATGTAAACTTTTACAAATAAGAAGGATGAATTAAAGAAACTGAAATCACTATACAATTATGAAATAATTATTTGATTATTTTTAACTCAACTTTGAGAAGAATAGATATTCATAAAATGTTAAAAAATACTCCTTTATTATCTCTCTTAAAAAAATTTTGTAACATCTAAATAACACTCGAGATGATATCCTACCAAAATTCAACAAAATTTTAATTTCTTTATTTTTATCCTATCATTGTAATTATAAACTGCTACGGTATAATGCTCTTGTGCATTTTCAATGTGTCTTATGCTTTTGTGAATGACATGTGCTTTCGATTTTTTTTTTATTATAATTATAACTTGATAAGTTAACACACAACATTCTGTTTCTTGTGTTCTTATGGTTGAGATAAGAAATTGAGAAAAAAATCAATACATTTCTTTTTAAAAATTTTAATGAAAATGATTTTTATGGAAAACATAATTTCGAATTATCTTAAATAAGGTGTCAATTAAATAATTAAAAAAGAAAACATAGAAAGATAAATGTATCGGACGAAAATTATTTTTCAGTTGAATTTTTTAATTTAACAAGGTGAAATTGGAATTTTTTAATGTTTTGCGTTGGTTTGATATTTCTAAATAAAAACCCATTACATATATAGGAATTTTTTCATTAGAGGATTTATTGATTATTTTAATTTTTTAAATCTGTGCATTTATACAAATTAGCATAATTCAATTTAACTTCATTTCCAAAAATGAAAATGTCAGTTGCATAAATTTATAAAATTTAAGTTAAATATGAGTTTTTTGTTAACTAATCTGGCAGATGTTAGTTAGAATATATTATTATTATTATTATGCATCGTAGAGGCGGATTAATATTTTAAATAAAATTGAAAAACTTACTGTTAATAAGTTGTATCATTATCTAAAAATAATTATCTGGTGACAAATCTCGAAACATATAAACCATTAAATTCTGATTTGAAAAATTATGTTTTACTGTAAATTTAATGTTCCAAATTATTATATTCAATCTTCTGATAAGTGTAACTATGTTAACAGTAGCGCACACAGGAATTTTTCAAGGGGAGGGCCCGGAGTCGAAAGTTCACCATTCCTGTATCATGCTCCTTTTAATTTTGTCGATTTTTGGACACAAAACACAATAAAAAACTAATTAGTGAATAAATAATTAGCATTAATTAATAAAATTAATCATTAATAACAAATACTTAATTAAATTTTACGTACTATATACTTAGACTTATAATCAATCGAAAAAAAATCAAGGGCTTTGGGGGGTCCGGACCCCCAGGACCCTCCCTTGTGTGCGCCACTGAATGTTAATCCTTCAGTATAATAATTTATAAACTGAATAAAATTCAACAAATTTCAGCATTGTTATGTTTCACGTTTGAAGTCTAGGATTTCATTCGGTTGCTTTTGAGTTGTGTTTTAGATAACAAGTAAAGAGTTAGATTTATATTTTTCTGCGTGATTTTCATCAATGAGAGAGAGAGAGAGAGAGAGAGAGAAATATTAAAAATGTACTAACAATAAAAAAATTCAATGTGCTTATGTTCAATTATTGTACATATTTGAAAAACATATGTACCCAAATCTACGGTCTTTTTTTACACGATTTTGAAATAACACGGTACGCGAGTTTAACGAATTTTTTATATATATAAACTTTTTGTTCAAGCACCACACACACCACCACCGCACACCCCACCCCACACACACACCACACACACACACCATACACACCACCACACACACTCACACACACCACACACACACCATACACACCACCACACACACATCATACACACCACCACACACACACCATACACACCACACACACACATCATACACACCACCACACACACCACCACACACACCACCACAAACACCATACGCACACCACACACACACCACCACAAACACCATACGCACACCACACACACCACACACACACACCACACCACACACACACTCACACACCACACACACTCACACACACTCACACACCACACACACTCACACACCACACACACCACCACACCACACACGAATTTCAAAAACATTTGTAGACTCGTGCCCTTTGGATGAGGACGATTTGGAACGAGTTTATGACATTTTATGATAATAAGGAAGTCGAAGGTGAAGTTCAGATATTAACAACTGATTTAATTCGCAAGAGCTTGAAATTACTACAAGTATGGACAACGTTTTAATACTCATGGTCCTAACATAGAGCGTGTCTTAAAATTTCTACGTAATCTTGAGAAGCAAGATATCAAGAATTATATAGTGAACTTGAGGAATTAAAAGAACAGCAGCTAATAAGGCTTTGTTATAACAAAGAAACCAAAAAAGACCGTTAATAATAAACATTCATTTGAATCAAAACAGACAGTTATGCTAGACACATCTGATACATCTACTGATGATAGCATTTTTGATCGAGTTCGCTATAAACGTGCTCGCTCGTTATCAAGTAGCTATGAATAGTTGTTAGTTAGTTTAATTCTCCTAATTTCAATTTGAGTTTCTATATGTCGTATAGACTAAATTTTCATTATGTACTAATTTTAATTTTTTTTGTAACAAAAATGAATCGTTTTTGTTTCATAAATACGTAACATGGATTTTATTATTACTTTTTTTTTGCACGGTTTCTTGGGAGAATATTTAGGGACACACGTACACGAGTACACGAGTTTTTTAAAATTGTGGAGCATTTTTTATTTTACCATGGGTCACATATATTTTTAGACGATTTTTTTGCACGGTTTTTTGAGGGACGTATCTACCGCGTAAAAAAAGAGTTGGGTGTACTATGTTCTATTCTTTTTGGGAAAATCAGCTCCGGAAACTTTTTAACTCTACCAATTTATAAAATCTTTAACTTGTTTTCTGAAGAGTTTGGTAAATGCAATATGTTTTTCAATGTAAAATTTTACGGTTTTCAATGTTTTTCAGTACTTTTTCGTGGTTTTTTTTTTATCTGTCTTTTACTTTTTCTCTTTAATATGTGTGTTTGTGTCTTTAATTGTTTGTATTGCTTCGATTGTACTCGGTGAAATTTTGTGGCTCTTCCTGTTCATTTTTCTGCCGTGCCCTCTGTAACTGGAATTTTTTCTGTAATGTGCCTTTCATTTAAATAAATCAATGCAGTTAAATACAATGCAGTTATCTTTATATTATTTATTAGCATTATTTTGTGATCTTAATTTGAGGGGAAGGTATTTAAGTAGAAATTATTATTTGTGTTATATGTTTATTTAATGCTTATGTATTTTTAATTACCTCGATATTCCTTTAAAATATTTTCGCTAAAATCTAGCATAAAATATTTTTATTGTGAAATTTTAACCCCGAAAATTTGTGTAAAATGCACACTGTGTGAATGCTCATTAGATGCTTATACTTCTGTGTTTTTTTAATGCATTTATTGCAAGTTTATGTATTCGTAGTCAGGGACGTCTTAAGGTCTTAAGTTAACTGGGCCCGGGGCCTCAGCATCGGTGAAGATCTTATATCGTTCTAGATTTAGCAGCTTCAATAAGATCCTGGTCCAATTAATTTTAATTGTGAAATGTTATTCAAACCTATTCTCCGAGAATCTGTGAATTTCAAGCTAGCAGCAGTGGCAATACTGCATTATTATGTCATGTTCGTCATCCATGTCTAGACTAAGGCTTAATGACAATATAATTTAGTCGAAAGGTGGCAATCAGTTAAGCTGGTTTTTGCATAGGTTTGTGAGACTGTGAGTAACGCAGATTTATTTGTTACAGATTGCAGTTCGTAAGAGTATTTGATAATGTATGTTATACACTGATTATTTAAAAGGGTTACAGGTGGGGTATATTTTTACCTAGAGGCTCACGACCTCAAGAAGTTTTAAGACGTCCCTGCTCATAGTATGTTCTTATGTTTAATATAGAAAGATTCATGCATTCCCATTTCACTATATATATATATATAAGCTTGGGATTTATAATCATTCACTATCCGTCAGTAAAATCCTTTTTCAATTCCTACTATTAGTTCACAATCTCCCTATATATATCTTGTTCAAATTTTCAATCGTTAATAAAATACATTTTAAAGCGCTCAATTGAGCTGAAATTTTATATACACGATTATTTTGGATGACAATACATTAATTTAATTATAATTAATAAAAATTAATTAATTAAAACTAATTATTTGAAGAATTACAGATACAGCCACATTGGCATAATTTTTGGCGACTTAGCAGCCATTTTAGGGACTTGAGTCAAAATTTTAAAGGTGTTTTTTCCTCACATTTTAAAGCACTCATTTGAGCTGAAATTTTCTCTATACGATTGCTTTGGGTGACAATACGATAATTTAATTATAATTAATTAAAATTAATTGACTGAATTTAATTATTTAAAGAATTACAGACACAGTAATGTTGGCTTCATTTTTAGCGAATTGGATCAAAACTTTAAAAGATTTTTCCCCTCTCATATTTTAAAGCATTCAGTTAAACTGAAATTTTATGTACACAATTGTTTTGGATGACAATACGATACTTTAATGTTAATGAATAAAAATTAATTGCCACTTAATATTGTCATTCTGTCATATGTATACATATACATGCTTGTTAATTGTAATTATTTGATAAAAAATACCCAAAATAAAAATTTTCTTTGTTGCCTAAGTAGGAATTGACTTAAAATTTTTTTAATATTACTTGTTATTTAAAAATGTTAATTGTTTCAAAATTTGTGTCTATTGTATGTATTAAAGGTTTATGTTATCATGTTTATACATTCTAAGTGCATGTTTTGTGTAATAAATTTTATTGTGTTATTTTGTTCGACAAAGAAAGAATCAGACATTTCCATTCCAGCAAGATTGTAATTTATAATCATTCTCCGTCCATAAATAAAAATCTGTTTCACAATATAGTAATGTACAAGAACATGCATGTAATGAGCATAATTAATTCAATCAAACAACAAATCTCTTAAGAAACGTAAGGCCAACAACTTTCTGTATTATTTTTCACTAAATGCTTACTCATAACAGCGCTGGTGTACGGTCATAAAAACTGAAAATATACACTATTCTGAAAATGACCATTCCACAATGCTACAAAAAAAAAACAACACCATATATATATTTTTATACTTTGCACATGCAGGTATAGTATAAAAGGTATGATGAATCAGCATTTAATAAAGACAGGAAAATACTTGTAAAACAACGAGCATTATATGAAAATAGAAACAAATTTAACAATTCAATGAATGAATGCACTGTTTAGTATATGCACCGTATGAAATTTTAAGTTAAAAATGTTGGTGAATGTTTTGAAATTCTTTGTGCAGAATATAGTTTAGTTAATATACTTAATTTATATCAAAACTAATCACTTAACTATAGGAAAACCTTTTTTTGTACTGTCTTACAAATAACAGGAAAAATTTGTTCCATTTTGTGTTATAATTTATTGATTTGTATCTAAAGGAATATAAGCTTAGCGATAAGTCAATAGGATATGCTTTTTTATAGCTTACTTTAATTGATATACTCCTATTGATAATATTTAAAACAAGAGAAAGATTCTATTTTGTTCCACATTGAGATAGTTCATGTCAGTATAAATACATTGATTAGTTCAAATAAATATACTATCTTCTCCCTGTTGACTATATTCATGTGACGGAATAGTCACACGATAACTACAATCACGTGTTCCCATCCAATCAGTTAGTTCATAAATTCGTATGACGTCATTGTCACATGACAAATATAACCACGCTTTTCCAGCTAATCAGTCCATGCACTTTGCTGATGCCAACTTTTGCTTTTTGCATAAACTTTCCTTTAAAAAGTACATATTTGTCAACAATAGTAACACATATTGGTAAAGAGAATGAACTTGATTTAAAAATACACTTATAGTATAAGAGTTCATTTTTTTTAATTTTGAAAAATCTTAATATTTGAACAACTTTACGCAATTTTAAAATTAAAAATTTTGTCTAAATTTTGCAAGTAATGTCAGTTTTGTACTCGATGAGGAACACGTGATTGCATTTATCATGTGATCAAATTGAATTTAGCCCTTTGTAACGGGAATCTCATAAATATATGCAGTAGTGAAATTGTTATAATTAATATTAATATCTTGTGAAGGAATTTTATTTAATTCAAAATTAACATTACGAATGCGTTTATTTGGGGGAAAAATATACATTTTCAATTTAATTAACGCTAAAAAAATTCTTTTATAAAAATTAAAACAAATTTTTTTATGCAAATTTGTTTTAATACTGAATAATGATTAATTTGATAGTGAAAATTATTTTAATAATTAGTTTAAAATTTTTCACTTGGAGTATTTAAATTATACTTTAAAAATCCCCTTTATACATACCTTAAACATCTTATTCTGAATTTTCTTAGTCTGTCTATTTTTTTTAATCCATATTTATTTGCAGATAGAACATTCACAATTAGTTATTTACGGATGCAAATACAGTGCCGCTTTAGACAATTAAATACTCTAAGAAATGAAAAACTAAATATGATTTGCATTAAACCACGTGCAGAGTCGTGCATATGAAGATACATTACTGAGTTTATGAATATATAACTCACAATAAGTATCTTAAAAATGTAACATTGGAAAATTTTAAATACAGTACACATCGAAAAACATACATTAAAACCATCACATAACTCGAATGCAACCATTTAATCAAATTTAAAATTAATTAGTAGGATCCCGAAATTAGAGATTTTCGGGTTTAAAAATTTACATATTGCACTTTTTATAGTTACTTATCCTTAAGTTTAAATCAGGACATATATAAATATTTATATATATATAGTTTTTAGAATAAAATCTACATTTCAACATAGTCACAACTACAATGGAAGAACTTGGACAAATAACAGACTATTAAAGAAATTCAAAAAACAATTTCAGGAAACATTAATAATAATTTGAGAATGATTCAGTTTAAAAATGGTTTACCGAAGCATAGCATTAATCGAATAATATTTAAAATGCATAAATTTGTTCTAAATTTTATAGTATAAAATAAATTCCCTAGATGGCGCCATCGCAATGTGGCAGATGGATAAATTTATTTTTTTCATTTTGAATAGCATCATTCGCTTTTTTAGAGCAGTGTTCGAAACTGCTTTTTTATTATCATTTCACAATAAAAAAGTTAATACTATGCTCCGTTATATGTACAACTTACATACACAAACAAATCTAGTAGAATTAAAATATTTCAAATGCGAATCACACTATATAAGAATGTATTTTACACACTGTTTGAGCAAGTAGATCAGGAGATATTGACCTCAGTTTCCGTAAAAGATCAATGAAAAAATGCTTAATAATATATTATAATGATAAATCAGTACTAAAATTTTTTTTAAAGACTTAATAGTGTCCGTTTTCTTCGATGATAAAAACTTCTGAAATATTTAAAATGTTTTGCCCAAAGCAAATTACAGACAGAAAATCGAAACAACACCAACTGTTATCTGTACAAGGATGAGAATAATTTTGTTCTGCACACGCAACATATTCAATATGAAAACACACCACATGAGGAAGTTTTCCGTTAAACTGGCAACGATAGTGCTAGATAGTTAGTTCATCAAAGATAGTCCATTTAAATATTTCGAAACGTGCAGTAAAAATAGATAGTAAATTATACGAAATTAGAACCACACACCAGTATTATTATTTATAGATTGTTTATGAGAGGTAGGTTACATTAGTTTTAGCTGCCCTGTGCATAGAGCAAACTGTTAGTAATGAGGTCCGAAATAGGAAACGTAGAGTACACCGTGTCTTCTCTTTTATGTATGTGATAAGTCATTGAAACATACCTTTTCTTTCGGATAATTTTCCATTTCGTTGCATTTTTCTCATATCGGTCGCTTTGAATGTCAAATGTATGCAAAAAATACTGAATCCCTAAGATATAGTTTATGAGGTTTTTATACTGGTAATAATTTTACGGATGAAATGACCTTGTTCAATTCCTACTATTAGCTCACACTCTCTCTCTAAATATTTATTTATCTTGGTGGAATTTTCAATCGTTAATAAAATATATTTTAAAGCGCTCAATTGAGCTGAAATTTTATATGCATAATTATTTTGGATGACAATACAGTAATTGAATTATAATTAATAAAAATTAATTGATTAAAACTAATTATTCAAAGAATTACAAATTCAGCCACGTTGGCATCATTTTTGGCGACTTGCGTCAAAATTTGAAAAGGTTTTTTTTCGCACGTTTTAAAGCATTCAGTTGAACTGAAATTTTATATACACGATTATTTTGGATAACAATACGGTATTTTAATGATAATTAATAAAAATCTATTACCACGTAATGTTGTGATTCTGTCATATGTATATACATATGTATATTAATTGCAACTATTTAACAAAAAGTAGCTAAAATAAAAATTTTCTTTGTTGATCTAAGTAGGAATTGACTCAAATTTTTTTTTATATTACTTGTTTTTTAAAATTATCTACCTAACAGACCATGATATACTATCTCAATTACACGTTTTAGATAAGAGTTATTTTAAAATTTATTCGTTAAAAGCTCCTTTTTCTATTTTGGAAATATATCTTAAGATGGCCTTCATTCGATTTTAAAAATTAGGACCAAAAGTCGAAGCAAACTTTCGAGTAAAAAATGCTTCAACGTTAATTTAATATTCTGGCTCTGTAATCTTATAAAATTTTGTACATTTTACAATATTTCTTGCATCTAACTGAATTAATTGAAATTTTTTTTCTTGTGGTTAGATAATATGCTTCATACTCCGTTTGCTATACTGTTATGTTAAATTTTTTTTCCACATTACATAATCAAGAGTATTAGATGTATATTTATTTTGAATTTTTAAATTTTAAAGAGGCAGCATGATAAATAGATGTATATGCCACCTATCTATATTAACATTGAGTTATTTTTCTGTTTGGAAATGGATTCTGAATTAAGTTCAATAGCATTGAATGAACACCGCCTTAAAGATCATTTTTAATGAAAGCCGATTACGGTTTACCGCCGTACAATTTAATTTTTCATTTGTTTTTTTTGAAAAAATTATATGTAAATAGTACCTTGATTAATTTTAACGAAGTTTTATTGAATTAATTTAGGATCTTGAGTTAGTTGGTTTTTATAACATACAGCGAATGCATTAAATTAAAGTAAACAGAACTTTAAGGAATAAATCCAACTTTTCCGAATGATTTTTTTTTATCAGATTTCAATTCTATTCACTTTACAAATATTCCAGATGTTACATTTGCATCTTAAGAAAAATATTTTCAATTTAATTAAACATCCATTTCATCCTTAAAATTTAAGTAAATTAACTCTATGTTAAAACCACCAAACGATTTTCTTTTAAAATTTGAACTCAGTTTAAAATATTCTATTCTTAGCAATACTAAACTGGCAATTGAATTCAAATTTTCTTCGTTGTTTTTTTAATGCTTCCAAATTATTACAAAACATAGGCTTATTTTTTAATCCCCTGCAAATGTTATAGAAAGTAATTTCACTCTTTTTTAAATATGCTTTTTGAAAAGACATTTAAACATCGAAATTAAAATTCAAAAACAGACATGAGAATCAGCTTTCGAAATGTTAAGCCTTCTTTTAATTCGTGCAACGGTGTACTCTTGCATGTACCAGATAATAGGAATCTTTTACTCCAGTTTCCAAGATGTAGTTATACATATACCCATCACCTTGGCAAGCTAGGATAGCAGTGGTAAGACCTCGGATTGCTATGAGGTAACTGAAGCTTTTAACGCTTGCGTAAAGCATTAGCTTCAGTTTGGATGTGCACTTTATACAATTCAGAATAATTCTGTGCTCACAAAACTAATTGTATGATATTAGCCCATATTTTAACTACGTTTGAAACATTAAAAGAAAGTAAACACTGATTGCTACTCTAGAATTTAAAAAAAAAAAAAATGAATTTTTTAATTATATATATAAAAAAAAACAGAAATTTTTTACATTTGTTTATTTTTGCTAACAATTTAAAGTTAGCTAAAAATCAACATGCACATTTTTTAGTCATGGAAGCTATTATTTCGTTGTTTTAAGAAAACAATTTTTTTTTTTAAAAAAAGAGAAAACTGCTACTAAAAACTATAATTATTTATGAAAATAATTTTAAAACTTACTATTTTAAATAGGTAAACATTCATTATTTATTTTGAAAGCTAGCATACGTAAAATAGTGTTTAATTCTCTTGCTAACTAATAAATAAATGTGCCAATTTTTTAATAAATTTGGCTCACAATCGAAAAGACTGCAGTAATTTTACCGTTTTAGTTGAATTTTGGTATTTAAAGCTGTAAGATGTCGGTTTCCATGGAAACAACAACGGAATACCTGTTAGCTGGCATCCGAGATCTTACCTACAAATAGGAATTAAAAGAGGTATTTGCGGTTATTGGGTCGATAAGTTACACCCAAAGATATTGTTATACATCTGTAATTAGATACAATACATAGTCACCAGTATTATTGCCACAATGTTTACAATTCGTTAAAAAAATTTCGACCAAAATTTCTCAACATGGAATAAAAGAAATGAATTTTCTGTAACACAAATATTGACAGTTTCTTTTTTCGAAGTTACATATCAATGCATGTTGAATTATGTTATACATAATTTTAATTTCTATTAAAATTCTTTCTAAAAATATATAATTAAATAATATCTAAATAATTCTATAATAAAAATATTCACGGCTAAAATTTTAATGAATCAATTTTTGTATAAATAAAATTGTAAATATAAATAATATTTTTTTTTGTTAAAATATAATGAATAGATTTACATTAGACCATATTAAGCTGCTTTTTGACTCTATACAGTTAAGGGTGAAAAACGAAAATGCAAAAAATTGCTGTCAATGTAATTAACAAGTATCATTTGTTAATTATATTAACTACAATTGAAACAAGTGAAATATATTATTAAAATACAGTTAATAACCAAAATGGTTGCTTTTATGAAACTTAACTATAGGCGATATGTGTAAGATAACAAAATGCTATACATGTTTATTTCTAGTGTAATAATTAGTCTAATTTCGTAAAAAATAGATAAAAAGCTCAATATTAAATGTATTTAGGATTTTTTTCGGATGAAATGGGAATGAAATTGTTGGTATTGAAGATACTTTCGATCACACAAATGAGAATTGATCACATTAGAAGCAATGAAGTATGATTCTTTTGTAATATAAAATAGAAATCCATGATAAATTTAGGTTAAAAAGCAGCTTGGTCCATAGCATAAAATAGAAACAAAGCATATAATGAAAAATATTTTCCACAGCAATTTGGCAACCTATCATCTCAGTTTTTTTATATCAAAACGCTAAAAAGACATTTCAAAAACATTCTATACCTATTCCTAACAAATTCTCAAACATTTTCTGATACAACTAAAAACTCATTACTTTAAAAGTCGAGTTTCAGTTCACACATAGAAAAAATGTAACACGTGATCATTATACAACAGTGAGGGAAGGCTTGTTTATTCGTATTTCTCTTTTTTTATTATTTAAATATTTATAGGATAGTGTGTGATCCAGGTTTAAAACCAACACACAAAGAACACATGCACACACGAACACGTCCCACGTCTATCTTCATAGTTCGGGGCGCTACAAGAAATGTCAAATTTGCAGGACCTGGTAAGAAAGAGAGAAAGAAAAAAATTGACCACGTCACACGGCAATTGAAAAATAAAACTTTTCGGTCCAGTAAATTCTTTTTAGGATTTGTTAAGTGATATCTTAAGTCTCACGTAAGGTCCTTGGAATCGGAGTCCCGATCCATGTAAGTCACACCGGTTGTGTTTTGGTTTACCACACACTTCCTCATGTGCTTTTCGAGGGTGCTGGGTACCGAGAAGGGCATGTCGCAAAACCGACAACGGTATACGTCCTTACCGAGGCGACCATGCGTCTTCATGTGTCGAGTCAATTTAGAACTCTGGGCGCAGGCGTAGCTGCACAGTTCACATTTGTACGGTTTTTCACCGGTGTGCGATCGTCGATGCACGGTGAGATTACTGCAGTTTTTGAACACTTTCCCGCAGAACTCGCAAGTATCGTTGCGACGTTGCTCTTTCGTGCTGCTGCTGTTTTTCGAAGAGTTAACAAGAAGACCAGGCATGGGCGTGACTGAGGGCGCACCTCCACTGGTACCAGGGCGAGGGCTCATTGATCTGCTGCACATGTTGGTGGGAGTTACAGACTTCAAGGCACTTTCAGAAGAGGAAGATTTGTTGTGGCGGGAGAGATCGGGTAAGTCATATACGTCTCTGTGAGAAGAGCCGTGGACAGAGGGCAACCAAAGTCCAGCATACAAAGAGTCTCGATCGTTACTGTTCCTCAAATGATCTGCAATGTCCATCTTCAGACGTTTACTTGCCTCAAAGGCGTTATGGTGATGGTGGTGATTATAGTCGAAGGCACCGAAGAAACCGTGACCAAATTCCATGGAGTGCTGATGGAGAACCAGAGCCTTGTTATTATTTACATGCTTGCTTGGGTTGCTGTTGATATCATCTCGGTTGTTGATCCGCTCTGGACCATTTTCTGTTATCGGTGTTCGATCACGGTTCGTTGTTTCGGTTCCATCTTTTGAGGAATTTTTCAGAGAACTCTCCTCCAGAGCCTTTTTGTAAGCCTCATTATACTGTTGAATGTTGCTCAGTCCTATTTTATCCATCACCTCGCTAAGCAGCGAATGCCTAGTTTCCGGCTTAGAGCTCTCTTTTTCCTCTTTGTTATCACCATTTTCACCATTACTAACGCTTATAGTATTGCTACTGTTATTATCATTATTCGCTGCCACATCTTCAGGACAGGGTTTTGAAACTTTGGTCTGATCGGAGTTTGGTGACCCTCTAGGAACAGGCGTCGAACTATTTGGTCCTCTTGTGCTAAGATCTTCTGCCATCATGCTGTCATCAAGATCTTCCTCATCGTCCAGTTCGTCTTCTTCTTCCTCATCATCGTCCTCCAAATCTTCTTCTTCCTCTTCGTTGTCAGCAGTTTGCCCATCGGAAGCATCTTCATCCTCATCTATACTTCGGCGCCTCTCGCGAGTCAAGTCCTTCCCCGTTTCTGATGTAGAATCTGGTGTTGATCTTGGAGATTCTAGACTATTATTTTCAGAACCGGTTGCAGACTTGCCATTGCTGTTTTGATGCGTTTTCATATGTCTTTTCAACTTACTTGCTTGACTGCAGGAGTGTGTACAAATCGGACATTTGTAAGGTTTTTCACCAGTGTGAGATCGTCTGTGAACTATGAGATTGCTTTCGAACCGGAAGGCTTTGCCACAAAACTCGCATGACCAGGATTTGAGCAATTTAGGGGAGCCCTCTGCTGCATCTGTAACTCCACCGCCTTTGCTGCTGGTGGATGATGCAGAAGATCCTCTGTGAGCTGGATTATTGTTAGTGTTGTTCTGGTGACTCGAAGTGCCATTCCCACTAGCGGAGTTGTGAAGGTTCAAGACTGGTTGAGGTGTAGAAGTGGGAGTGGAAGGCTGAGAAGAGGAAGACATTGGAGGATGTGTGAAAGGTGGAGAAGGTTTTCGAGGTGATGCTGCCGCTGCAGTGGGACTGGTGGCTCCCGCTAATTGCCTCAGTCTTTGCGAGTAAAAGTCCATTTGTGGCTCAAAGCCTAAGCTCATGGGGGGTGGTCTGGGCCTGGTTTCGAGACCCAGAGGTCCCCTGTCAATGAACGGATTGTGGGGTTCGAAGCTTCCTATTCCTAACCCAGGTAAGGATGGGGCGTTGTGAGGTGGGAGGTGTTGTGACGGGTGATGATTGAGTCGGTGAAACTGTTGACTACCTTCCGTGTTATTTCCGCTAGTGGAAGAAGATGTAGCTAACATGTCAACGCGGAAGTCTTGACTAGAGGGCCGAGCGAACATACCGGGGGCGTTGAGCGAAGTGGGAGGAAACTGTCTCTCCCCCAGAGGCATCCTTAGAAGCTGGAGAGCTGGATGGTTCTCCAGAGATAGTGCCTGCTGAGGTAAAACGCTGTGGTGATGAGCGTGTGGGTGATGACTGGGTCCATTCATCGAAGAGCATGGAGGTAACACCGGTGGCAGAGGTATCCCCAGACTGCTACTGCTGTTGATGAGTGACGGTGGAGGCCCTGTGGGTGGTAGGACCGTCGCAGAAGAGGTGGATGAGCTCCGGCTTCCATGATAGGGAGTCACTAAGTATATCTTCATTCCGTGCATGTGCTGGGCATGTTGCACCAGTACCCACGCTGATGTGAAGGTCTGCTTACATGTACTGCACGTATAAGTACTGGGTTCTGAAAAGAAAAAAAAAAGCATTTAACTTCAAATTCATCCATTTTTAAGGATTTAGTTATCATATAGCAAATGCATTATATCGTAAATATATAGAAAAAGAGATTAACCACATTTTTTTTCTATTGAAATAAATTTATCATAGTTTACTTGGACAAAGTTTTGTAGTAGTCATTTTCATATTCACTTTGAATGTGAAAGATTAATAAAAAGAGGATAAAGTAGATTCATAAATCACACTTTAAAATCAACAAGTAATTTATATTTATGTACGAAACGAGTATGTGGTATTTACTCATATGTGCTAATTACTACAACTGGCATTTTAATTGATATACTAAAAGGAAGATCTGAGAATAAAGTTCATAATTATTTGAAAAATTGTTATTTCTCCAAGAAATCAATCTGAATCTTTTTAAAAGTTTAGTTGTTAGTCATTTTTATTGAAATAAAGAAGAAAATGATAAGAAAAGTATAAAATTTATGTTTTTCTTGGTGCGCTGAACTAGTATGATTTGTTAACACTAAAAATTTAATATTTGAAAAATGTGGGGAAATATTACACGAATTAAACTTTCATACTGTGCCAAATGAGAGCATTGAAATCTGAAGAGATTTAATAGGCAGTCATTTTCTTCCTTGCAGGCTCTAATTTTTACTGTTCTCAAAATGTGTTCTGTAAAAATCCGAATTAATTTGTGACGTCAATAATCAACCTTTATAAAAAGTTGAAATATAGAACATAAAAGAAGAACAAAAAAGTACGAATAATATGAATTATTTGTAATTATCTTATTTAAATTTTACTTGAAAGTAATATTTTACATTTCGATCCAAAAGATGTGAAGGAATGTAAAATTATTATATAACACGGAACTACTGGCACAGCTAACCCTGAGTGGGCAAAGTATCGAAATTCCTTTAGGGTCCTTTTTTGAGAAACCAGTAAAAGATAATTATTCCAAAGTGTCAGAATATTAACATTTTGGGGCTCTTGTAGCTTATGTTAGAACCCAACAATAAAGGGCGTTTTGAAAGCGCTGGAATGTAAGGGTGCAGTGGTGTTTACGCACACATACTCGAGAGTGAGACACAGTGAACGAAGGTATGCGGCCTGTTGCGAGGTTACCATTTTATTAAGTATTTTAATTAGTGTATAATAATAGTATATTTTAAAAGTGTGTAATAAAGTCCTGTTTTATATATGTTTACAAAGAAGAATGTGGAAGTGAATGATTTTGAGTAGTGATTGAGTTATTCCATCCTAGCCTAAGAAAACATAAAAGGAAAATCATTACGTATGAATACTGTGGGTTCGAGTGAGTCTACAACACTTCAATGATACGGCTGATATGGCTGTAGCTGCACCCCTGAACAGAACCCTAATGAAATGGAACATGTCACAAAAGTGTTTTTCATTTTCGATTTCATGATGTGTTTCATAAAAAGAAAAATGTATCTTCAAAACTTCGTTGACAATACCTTCATTTTAAAAGAAACTCCAAACGCGATATTGTTTCCAAATAGATTGCTCCATAAAAACCTACAAAACCTGCTGCGAAAAAAAAATCCCAGTTTTGAAAACTTCTCACATCATAATTTGGTTTCCTATCCTTCGCCGTCATCAGCGAAGTCGTAATCTTGAAAAAGAGAGAGATTCCGAAATGTATCAAATAAGAACGTTGTGGAATTGAGATGGCCAAGGGAAAGAAAAGGATCCTAAGTTTTTTTCGTGGTGAAACTAGTATAAAAAATATGGATAGGGAGTGAAACTCGATGGGAGGGAAGACATGTCCAGTGAGGAAGGGGGTCTACAGCGGATGGGACGCACAGGAAATTAAAATATTCTTCAGATCGTGCGCTGTGCATCAATCACTGTCAAATCGAGTCAGTTCTACATTTGATCGTAAACCAGCTCAGAGGCAAAAATTGCATCTATTCCCGGCTCCCGTTGTCCAGTTTTTTCCCCTTCTTTTTTTTGCATGGAGTTTTCTCATTTAGTGCGATGGAAAAGGCCCCATCTGCATAAAGTCCTTCTATACTCTACAACAATTCTCTAAGGACTTTGGCATCTCTTTGTTTGGAAAGCGATCAAAAACTTGGCTCCCCTCTTTTAAAGTGTGGAAAGAATTCAGTTTGAGGAAAAATGGATGATGATTAGTGTGGACAGTTAAGTGACGTTGAAGTTATCTTTTTTTGTAAATATTTTTGAATGTAAATGAGATGAGTTTTGGCATAAATCAGTTTTTCTCATAAATTTCCTTTAAATACGTTTCTGACATAATTTTCTTTCTTTCATTTTTTTTAATTTTTTTGTAATTTTATTAAACGCAAAATGAAATGTACGAAAATAAACAGATTTTTAAGGAGAAAGAATACAGAACTAAAAAAAGTACTCTTATGATGAAGTTAACGCTAAAATTCCTTAAAATATTTCGCAAATTTAATATGAAATTTTTTTTGTGTAATTGTGCCTTCTTTTCCCATTGTTGATTTTTTAAAATAGGATTTCTGAGTAATACGAGTACATGACCTTGTATTTTCTCTTTTAGTTATAATAAGAAAATGGAGGGGAAATTTAAGAATTTATTGAAAGTAAATTGAAAGAGATGGCACTTTCTATTACGTGTATAGATATTCATGAAAATTAACGTTACGAAAAAAAAATGTTGTAAACTGTTTAATCTGAAGTTTTAATCTTTAAAGTCAAACATGTCTACTTAAGAAAGTCATGTTCTTTATTCTTAAATAACTGTTATCGATCTAACTTCAACACTTAACTGACCGTTTTCGCAAAATATGAAAGAGAGAGAGAAAGAGAGAGAAAAAGAAAGAGAGAGAGAGAGAGGGAGAGAAAGAAAGAAAAAGAAAGAGATAAAGAGAGAGAGAGCGAGTGCGGTAGAAAAGTTTAATAAAAATATATATTAAATCCTTTCTCTCAAATTTATATATATATATATACATATATATTATATATATATATATACATATATATTATATATATATATATATATACATATATATTATATATATATATATACATATATATATACATATATATATATATACATATATATTATATATATATATACATATATATTATATATATATATAAATTATTATATATATATACATATATATTATATATATAAAAATTATTATATATATATATATTATATATATATATATATATATATATATATATATATATAAAGCTTTTTAAATTATTCTTCTGGACACTATTCCTAGATATATAAAAAAACCAATAAATGAAAAGAAAACAACAAGTATTCAAATCTAAACAACTCTTCGAATTTATACAAGTGAAAAAAATGATATCAAATGCTGGAATATTATTGATACTATTTTTTTAGTTATGTTAAGATTTCATCTTTTCTGTAATTTCCAATAATGCTTCAATCGGAAGATTGGAAAGCTCTTAAAATTCCTTTATATAAATTTTTTTCATCCTATACAAGGCCTTAAGAATTCCTTTTAAAAATTTTGAAGTAACATTCTTTTATAAAATATATGAAATGTTTCTGCAAATTATTGCAATGAATTATTACTTATTTGCTATCGGTGAAAACATATAGATCTTGATAAAATGCTCTTAGTAGAATATTTATTAATCTTGAGGTATATTGAAACATATCTTTATTCCTTTCAAAATAAATCCATGTTTACAGTAACACTTTTTGATGTCTCAAGTATTTTAACAAGAAGGCGTGTCTCTGTAAAAATATTTGTTATGTTTGATACATTAAAGTGGTTCTTTTACCATGAAAAAATAAACAGAAAAAAAAATTAGTTAAACACTTCATAACTAGAATATTTTTTGTTAAATAAAATACTTTTTATTTTCATATAAATAAAAGAAGAGCGCATCTCTTCTAAAATAAAAATAAGTGCAAATACTTATATAAATGCTTGAGTCTGATTTTATCAGTAATGAACTTAAGATTTAAAAATTGTTCTGTGAGAAGTTTTAGCCACATCACATGGGACATATTATTAAAAAAATTATAACAAGACAAATCAAAATAAAAAGTCACGATCTTACAACAAAGTGAACAACTGAGCTGGCACCCGACTTTATGACCTTCAACCACAACATATTTAATTGCTCTATGTAAAATTCTGCAAAGAACAGTTTTAGCAATCAAGAGGTTACGTAATTAAACAAATACATGAATAAAATAAAACATTGACAATTAATTTTTCAACCATGTAATATATTTTTAAAGATAAAGTACACCCTTTATGAAAGCTGATGTGAATTATTGCACAAGAAAAACTGAAAGAGATTAAATGGCTGTTTTAATGGAAGCTGAAAAACATCCGACGAGATCCTATTTTAGCCCACACCTTTACTTATCGCCAATTTGGCTAGTTAAATCCAAAACAGAAAAGTGAGCTGCTGGAGCGATTTGACACAATTTATTTTTCTTTGCCAAATGTATGAGCTGAAATACGAATTTACCAGATACCCTCTTGGTGGTTTAAAACACACACAGTGGTCTTCAAACTATCAATTCATTAAACCCTTAAAACTATTAGGTGATTCCGCGGAACACCCTCCAAGACTTAGAAGAACATATCTTAAAAGAAATATTTAAAGTACATGACCATGTTACATTATACTGAGTTAAAAAAAATTAAAGTTATAATGTATAAACAGATTTCAGCTTTAGTGGATGCGATGAGCTTTACATACTTGTGGTTATACTAATTTCACAGAAAACTGGAATCCACACATTTTGCATAGACTTGCATAATTTCCTTTTCGATTTTTTTTTAACTCGTGGGATATCAGGGTTTGGCGCAACACAGTTGGAAGTAGGGCTTGCCGCCCCGAGATCCCTAAATCCCTGAATTAAAATAAATACTCCCGGGATTTAATTTTTGTCTGAATTATATTAAAAAAAATTTTCTCATTAAAATTTTCTAAGAATTTAATTTTTAGAAAATTTATATTCTATTTATGAAATATCTATGTAGAATTTTTTTGTGGAATTATAAGTGCTATAAGTAATATATATATATATATATATATATATATATATATATATATATATATATATATATATATATATATATATATATATATATATATATGCAGCTGTCATTTCGTATGGGGGAATGTTGCACAGATCTAAGTGGCTCACTGCAATACTTACACATTAATATAAGCAACGTCCCAAGAATAGATTTTGTCACAGTTCCTTCTTCAATTAAATGCCGTTAATTAATAGCAGACCTGCTGGAAAGATTTGAGATACTTCAAATCCCATTGCATTATTAACAGTTCATGCAACTAGAGCTTCTATTTCAAATAAGGTAACACTTGAAATTGATTCACATTCTGATTCAATAACTGGATCAATGTATGCACAAAAACGATAAGTGTAGCAGAAGAACTAAATAAAGTTATATGCACCAATGCAGTCTATTAAAGTTGAGCCTATTTAATGACGATAACACCTACTGGTATAAAATACCTACGAGCATTTTCTTCGGGCCCGACAATTTGTAACAAAAATACGAGTAAGGAGCCATTTAAACGATGAAACGCTGGACGAGCTATATTTTTTAAAAGGTTATTTATACAAAAACACAAGAAATGAAAAAACAGTTTTTTTAAAATTTCATTATGTGTACCATTTTTATTTGTTTTTTTATGACGAGTTAAGCTTTTTAAATTTGTTTCAATAAAATTAATATTAAACCAATTTTTAATTATATTTTAAGTTTTATTACATGCAATATCAACAATGCTAATGTGTATAGAATTTTGAATAAATAGTCCAATCTTAATCCCATGACTAATCCCGGGATTTGGATAATGTAATCCCGAAATCCCGGGATTGGAAATATAACACAGGATTGCAAACCCTATTTGGTTCTTGTAATCCAAAACAAATGTTTGGAGAGATATAGAGATATATACTTCAGAGATCTCTACTGTTCGTAAGAAATTCTGCTATTTGTTGCAATTTAATCTATACCACAATATCAGCACCCTACATGTCCAAACGTCATGGTAAATACATTTTATTAGCAATATTGTCGCAAATGTTTCACCAGGGTACCGCAAAAGTCGCATCACATTTCGCACATTGTCGCGTTGTCCATCTGTTCTGCATACATTGTGATCAAATCCATCATGTATCGTTCAACCGTCTATCAGCGGCCTTGTTTATTTTACATTATGTATCGATCCTTCCCTTCGCATAACAGCTGCAAGAAGAACAGACAATTATGCTGGACAACAAATTGTCACACTTTGTAGTGAAACGTCCCTCACCCCGGAAGCTCCTCCAAGATCGAGGGGCCATATGGAAATTATAAAAATGCAGATAACAGTACTTTCCATAATTATGATAATAACGTTTGAATTGGCCTGAATACTATTCAATTCCTGCTATTAGTTCGCTCTCTACCTATACATATTGTTCAAGTTTTCAATCATTAATAAAATACTTTCTATTCATCCATTCAGATTCAAATACATTTTTTTAAACTTGTAGAGGATGACACTTGATGTTAATAATTTTTTTCAAATATTAATTCATTAATTAAATTAAATAGTAGCAGACAAATATAACAGTTCAACGGCATATATAGAAAGGAAAATCCTTCATTGTATGACTGTAGCGCAATGGAGAGAGAGAACTTAAAATTCAAAGGTCGTGGGTTCGAATCCCACATCCCACCTGGGATGGCCTATTTTCTGAGAATGTGTGATTTCTTTTTTGTTATACTATTTTATTAGGAATAATTCAGTTTAATTAATGAATAAATAGTAACGAAAAAAAAGTAGTCCAACACCCTATATAGAAAGGAAAATGGAAAATTGCAAGGAAAATCACTTCCTATTTTGCCACTCAATACTGTGATTCAGTTACAAGTATATACGTATTTATGTTAATTATAACTATTTAATAAAAAGTAACTAAAATAAAATTTTTCTTTGTTAACCGAAGTTGGATTTGACTTAAAATTTTTATTTTATATTACTTTTTAGCAATACTAAATGTATTGCTAAAAAAAAAGTGCCAAGCGAAATGATATATTTAATACTACAATAAAAAGACAACATTTTCTCTTATTCTCTCTTTACTAAGTTATACATAATTTCGCCAAGTAAAGGGGACTTCTTATTGAAAAATATTATAACTAATTAATTTTTTTAAAAAATAAATCATACCGAGAATAAATACCAGAACTTTTAAATATTTATAAAAATATTGTAAGTATAAAAAGGTTGAAGTTAAGTTGTATAAAAAAAGGTGTTTCACAATAAAAGGATTTTGAAAATGTAGATAAGTGAAAGGAGTAAAGGGGCTCCTTTATTACGGCAGTTCAAAGCATTGAATGAGCTTATTTCACAATTATTTTTCTTTAGTTTACGCCTTTAAAAATAGTTTTATTTGGGCTAATTGCAATTACATTGTTGTTTGTATCACGAAATTCTATTTTCAAAACTAAGTGTTTTTACATTAAATGTGACCAATAGTCCAAAAATAAAGACTAGGGATTATCAAAAAAAAATTTTTTTTAAAAATATTTAATAAAATTTCCTCTTTTTTTTCTCCTTTAGCTTTTTAAACTGTATAAATTGAGTTTTTGTAATGATTCTGTCACAATAAACTAGAAAATTAGACTAAAAAATACTGTTTACTTATTTTGTCAAAAAGAATCCACGTATTTAAAACTTTGCCTGAAGTTTTTTTTATGTTATCGAATGAATAATATAAAAACGTGCTTTGTTGAAGATTAGTAAAAAGAAAAAAAAATATTATTAATATAGTGAAGCAATTTTATATAAAATATTCGAAAATTCTAAATTCTTATTTTCAATAATGATGATATCGTTTGTTCGCACTTAAAACTCATCTTTTTGTAGATTGCTGGCCTCAGTGACGCACACAAGGGGGCGGATCTGCTACCCTCCATCACCCTTGATTTTTTTCGATTATAATCCTTTGTATATAGTACGTACAATTTGATTAAGTATTTATTAATAATTAATTTTATTAATTAATGCTAATTATTTATTCAATAATTTATTTTTTACTGTCTTTTGTTCCCGAAAGTTGACACAATAAAAAGAATATGTTTAGCGGCGTATTGGTGTATGATATACGAGAATGTTGGACCTTCGACTCTGACTTACCCCCTCTGTAGAATAATTCCTGAGTGCCCCACTGGCTGGCATTCAATTGGATATCCCAATTCCATTTGAAATACAAAAAAAAAAAAAAAAAAAAAAAAAAAAAAAAAAACCTGATAATTCTGAGGAGAAATGTATTCTAAAATAAAAGTACCTCATTTCTTTCATGCGACATTCGAAAAAGCGCAATAAATCACGAAACCTCGGAGAAGCTCCACAATTTGGGAAAGGTCCTCCACCATCCTAGCTCTCGCCCAGTGGGTGAAAGGCCAGACACCCATTACGTTGGTCGCCCCCCTCCCTTCCAGTGATGCATGAACCTCAAGGTGAGACAAGATGTCCCTTTTTACATACGCCGAACCATAACAGTGCTCCCTTCTATGTAGGCCATGGTCTGTAATTTGATGTATGGCCACTGTGATGGATAGGTCGACCGGACGGACCCTCCCTCCTTACAGATTAATGATATCGCCTTCTGACATTTGAATCAGAGAAACAAAGATTCAGCGGCAGATGCGATCGCTTTCCTTGTGTAAAAAACGTTGCCGTGTAATAATGGGTGTTTATGTCGAATGGACCGTTACAATTACGTGTTGTTGACCAAGGCGGTACAAATAAGAGCAGGTGGATATGTGTTCATCAGTATTTATGTGACTTGAAGAAGTATGGAAATGGTACTTGCGATGAGATGGGACTTTAAATGTTTTTTTTTAACAGAGAGAGTCAACGGACAATAATTTTAAGTATGTAGTCCTGAATAAAAAGATATCATCATACATCCCCCACTAGATTAAGACTTAAAGGTTGTCTTTGTGTTATTTTAACGAACAGGTCCCCAAATCAGAATACTTTTTTGCACAAAAAATACTCCAGCGTTATTATAATAAAGGGTTATCAGAAAAAATTGATCCGATTAAAAAAAACCATATGGGAATTACTGCACACATTACAATAAGTAATACATGAATGTAAAGAGAAATATACCAAGTTTATTTTCAGTTACAAATGTTGGATGTGTGACCCTTTTGTTACAAGGCATACGTCCAATCTGTAATCCAGCTCGTTCCATACATTTTGTAGCATCATTTTATCAAAATTATTTGTAATGTTGTACAAATGTTGATTGTCCTTTGCTATTTGTTGTATCAATTGCCAATGATACGGCTTGATATTCAGTTATTTGTGCAAAATTTTCCATACCTTTTTGTGGGGTATTCCAAGTTCACAGGGGGCAACTCTCGTAGGCAAAAACTATTTGCTATTGTCGCCATGTTTGAATTTTTAATCATAGTGACCTTGAATGTTATGCAACCTGTTTATCATTGGTAGGAAAAAAACTTAATATATTTATCTTTAGATTCATGCATCACTTATTGTAATACGTGCAGTAGTTTCAATAATAAGATTTTTTTTTAAAATCGGTTCCATATTTTCTGATAACCCTGTACTCTAACTGCACTGTAGATTTTAAGATTTATTTTTGGAGGCATTCAGAAAAATGGAACGTGTCCAAGAAGATCAAATTTAGAGCTGTATCAATCATCTAAAGAATCTGACACTGTTAACTTCATCAAAATACAACGAATTAAATGGGCTGGTCACGTTGTCAGAATGGACGAAAACCGCACTACTAAAAAAGTCTTCAATGCCCAACCAATTGGCAAACGAAGAAAGGGTAGGCCAAATCTCAGATGGATTGATGGCCTAAATTTTTAATAAATTATGTGAGTATATATATATATATATATATATTTAAAAATTGTTTTAGCATTTATTTGTAATGAAGAGTGCTGATGTTGAATGCCATAAATATAAAAGCTGAAGTTCTTATATCAAATCTCGAAGCTGCTAATTTTGATTACTCTAATCATCTTTATAGTCAAAGAAAATACTTAATTGATCATATTTTATTTCTTATAAAAATTAATAAGTAAATGCCAATACGAAATTCAAAAATGCAAAAAACTTTATTTAATAAAAGAATTAGGGGCATTAACATTGATTCATTTTGGAGTAATGAAAACAACAGTGATAGCAGACAGCTTTCAATAAATATTTAGAAGAGACAAATTCCCGAGGAATGTACTAGATCTGTAATGGTAAAACACCAATTCACAGCACCCCATTAGGGAAAAAACCCCTTCTTTCTAACAATTATTACAGTTTGTTTATGATATACCGCATAATAGTATCATTAGGGACTCTTGGTGGATTTGTAATTTTCAATTTTGATCTCCCACTTGGCACCTCGTTTCTATCTTTTCTGTCATGTCAAATGATGCTTCTTCTAACTGGTTGCATTTAATTCCCATTATTGTAGGGAGATTTATTATTCTTATAACTATAGAAAGTTCAAGACTTTTTATTTACTGTCCTAATTTAAATAAAATTTTGAACATCGTCATTTATTGGAGGAATATCCCATAGGTGTACTCAGTAGCGCGCACAAAAATTTTTCAAGGGAGGGGGCTCCAGGGTCGAAAGTCCACTATTTTGGTATCATGATTCAATACGCTGTCAAACATGTTCTTTTGATTTTGTCGATTTTCGGGAACAAAAACAATAAAAAATTAATTATTGAATAAGTAATTAGCATTAGTTAATAAAATCAACTATACGTATCCTTAATCAATCCGTAATCAGTTTTATGTAATACATACATAGGACTATAATCAGTCAAAAAAAACCCCCCAAGGTCTATGTGGGAGGTCCGGACCCAAGGATCCCCCCTTTTGTGCGCCACTGGGTGTATTGGTGATTGTCTGTGGATCCGTGGCGTAACGGAGAATATTTGGGACCCCCTGCAAATTAGGTTTTTGGCCCCCAAGTTGGATTTTACAAAGGTTAGGTACTTGGCGACAGTCAGGTTTTGGACTCGCTAGAACCCTGAACCCTCTTGCAATGCGGGGTGTACTTTACGCCACTGCTGTGGATATAAACTTTGTTTTGGTGGTATTGCCTTCTTCATCAAAAATTTCTTGTTTCACAAATTCAAGAAAGGCAAATGATTGTACATTTTTGTAGCATGTTTGCGCATTGAAGCATTTGTACACATGATAAATAATGAACTATTATGATTCGTTGACCAGCCAACCATGCGCACTACAAAATTAGAGATACATTAAAGCTGAAAGTCACTCACGAATTTAAACTGAATCTTTTACTGAAAGTGAATAATTTTCACATAAATATTACACATAGCTACGATTTATCTATAGAAACATGTTATGTAGTTTCATTTTTAAATTGAAACAAAAGATTTGCTGATAGATATCTAGTTTATTATCAAGATAAGCATGCTTATCTGGCTTAACTAGATAAATGATTTAAGTCATGAAAATAAAGATATCGTTTGAGCTTGAACAAGAATTTATTTCAGTTTCGACAATAGTAGAAAGAGTACAGAAAGTATAATTATTTTAAAACAAAATTTAATACTCTGGCATTGAAATAAAAATATACTACCAAGAATGCAAATCTTACAAGCGTGTATAATTAAGTTTCACCTAGAAATAAGAGCATGCAAGTGGAAATGAAGAACGCAAAATAAAAGGAAAATACAGCAACGAGTCTTATTGAGACAATTTAAAATGATTAAAGTCAGCTCCTTCTTTCAATCAAATTACCTTCAGTAGTACATTTATCAATTTTCTAACTTCAAGAAAAAAAATGTAACATTACTTTTTTAAAAATAAAGAAGCGTAAAATTTTTAATTGGTAAGATTTTTAATACTCTTGTTTTAAGCACGTGGATAAAATTTCATTATTCAAATTTTAATTAACACATGCTATTTTTAATACTGTATTGAGACATCACACACACACACACACACACACACACACACACACACACACACACACACACACACACACACACACACACACACACACACACACACACACACACACACACACACACACACACACACACACACACACACACACACACACACACACACACACACACACACACACACACACACACACACACACACACACACACACACACACACACACACACACACACACACACACACACACACACACACACACACACACACACACACACACACACACACACACACACACACACACACACACACACACACACACACACACACACACACACACTCTGATTTCCAACTATAGGAAAAACATTGACACCAAAAAGAGGAGTTCGAGAAAAGTTCAAATCTGATTTCCAACTAAATATTTTTTGGTATCTAGTGTATCACTTGAATCAGAATATACATATAGATAAAAGTGTTTTAAGGATACTATTATAAAGAAAAATCATTTAAATGCATTTTTTTGAAGAAAAAATGAAGAGTGACATATTTCTAAGACATTCTTCTTTCATGAACAATTCTCCTATTTATAATACTTTGCCTAGATATAGCTAAAATCTCTGTACAGAGCCTGAACTCTAGTACTTTTTTTAAATATATAATTTAGCAATGGATTTATTCGTATTTTAGTATGTCAGAGTAAAAAAATTGTAACAAAAAAACACCCGTTATTATTCTAATAGATAGAAAAATCTGAAAGTAGTGTGAATTCTTCAAAAAGTTTAGTTTATTAACAGTAGTTAGCTATAGCTATAAATAGGCTAATATTATAGCTAAGGCTTAGTTATAAATAGGGAAAATATTATTATTGCAAAAGAATTTTCCATAAAAGGAGAATAGTTTGAAAGTTTGTCATTTTCTCTTCCTTTTTACCAAATATTGCCTTTAAATTGTTTTTTATTTTAATAATATTTTTAAAACAATTGTATACGTATATTCTAACCCAAGCGACTTTAAATATATATAAAGAAATATAATTCATTTATACGCTTTTGCAAAATTACGTTTCTGACCGTTGTTGGTCACCTAAAGAAAAGATCAAAGTATAAATAGCCTTTAAAAGAAAGTTATTTACAGAATTGAAAAATACAGTTTTTAGGAATAGTTAGTTCTATCAGAACTTTTTGTTGGCAAAAGCTTGCTTATTTATATCTCTAAAAGAAATCTTTTCCTTTGATTGTTTATTTTACAAAACAGCCATCATTAAAAATAAAATTCGACAAAGCCACATTTCAGCATTTTAAAACTTCTAAATATACTAACTCAAAAATAGATCTTTTTACATTACATTTAACACAAAAAGACGAACATTTCTACCGGGCGGAGAGAGAAGCATAGGAAACACTAAACACTTTATTATGTATCACAAGAGGTACAGAACATCCTCCTTTGTTATGACTTCAAGAAAACGATAGAAAAGTAAACGATACGAGAAAGGGAGTGGACCCAGGTTCCGCGAGAATGGCCTATATGTCAACTGAAGCCGGACAAATGACCGACAGATTATTATATTCGCGCGATTCCTGTCGGATGACCGGACGGCCGGACGTCAAAGGCGGGAAGATGTCCAGAACGGACATCAAAAGATACTCAGCGATCTGTGAATGAAGACTTGACAAAGGGCAGCGAGAACACCTTTTCTTCGGTGAGTTTTGGCACCCCTTCCTTACCTTTGAAACACCCATGCGCCTTTTTTTTCTCGTTTCTTGTTTTCTGAGGCAAATTTATCCGTTTCCGAAGTCAGGGCAGCCCTTTCGAGAGGACATTGACCTTTAAAAGACAGTTCGTCACGAAATTTGAATTTAGGAATTTGATACATATATAAAGAGTTTGTGATTGTTGTTGAGAGTTATAGGAAAACGTTTGAGTGAAAATAAAAGCATTTGCACAAGTTTAGTTGACTTATCGGCATTCTTTCGGATTTTATGTTATTAATAAGTATTACTACAGAAAACTTATAAAAATAGTAACAGATATATATTTTTTTCTAAAATCAATTTTTTATACTAAGATAAATTCTGTATTTTTTTAATGTAGTGCACAGAGCTTGCTTGATTTACGACATAATTTTTTTTCAACTAACAGGCCTTCAGTGCGATTTAAATTTTCGTTCAAATGGTACATAAAAGTTATACACAAAAAAAGAAGAAAAATCAACCAACGCGTGTAAAATTATTGCTAATTATTATTCATAATGGCTATATATAATATAAAGATATATAAAAACCTCTTATGAGTACAGTATCAGAGTTCTTGAAACTTCCTGGTCCTATAAAAACTATCATTTTCTGTGAAAATTGCATGTCATCATAATCCTATGAAAATTTAATCAAATATATTATATTCAATAACATAGCTTTTTGAAAATTAAAAATGCTCTTTGTAAAATTTTTCACCGCACAATTATTAAAATTAAGTTCACTTCTGGTAAAAACAGGGGTAAGCAGTGATATAAATGTTTTTAGTTTTTAAATTTTGGGTAAGATCTTGTTTAAGCCCCGACTTTTGGCAAAGAAGAAAAACAAATTGTGCTAAACTGCGCCAGAAGCTCATTTTCCTACTTTCCTTTTCATAGTTATCATTTAACCATTGATGAGAATATGCAATATTTCAGTGTTCAAAGTAATTAATTCACTTTTTGTTAATTTCAGGTTAATAAATTTAAAAATAATATAATTCTCAAACATACATTTTAATAAATGTAAAAATTATCTTTATGATAAGAGATAAGGGGTTATAGATCATGAATTTTGTGAATCGGGAAAATCAATTTGTAGAATGAGATCGCATACATGTAAAACGTAATTTTTGCGAATTTACAATACACCTTAAATATGTTTTTACCTTTCTTCAACTCTATAAAATATCCAAAAATGAACAAATTATTTCTTTGAATAATAAAGCTGATTAAATACGCTAATTAATACAGCTAATATGCACATTCTAAAATTTGTATTTTAACATTTTAAATGAAAACGTCAAATTTTTATATGGGGGGAGGGGGTGCGGGAAAACTATCCATTCTACTTAAAGTTGAGAATCAGTAACGAACAAATAGATAGTAAGGTTTTTACCCGTTGATTTTATAAATCAAATTAATTGTGAAGATATATTTCTTTTAAACCGAATTCATTGTTATACTTTGTTAGAAGTCATCCTTATTTTGGATACGCATGCTTTTGCTATAATATTTCAAAATTAATTGAATTCCCGTATTTGAAAGACATGTTTGTGAGACTTCACTTCAAATTAAATATTTTCATTTCTAAATAATGACACACCTTTGAACTTTATGAAAAATCCTATATTGTACTCGTATATCTCTCATAAGATATGCCATAACGGTGTCTACTTATTAAGTTTATAATTCCTTATGAATAATTAAATTTTGACAAATTGTAGATTTCTTATCATAGAATACGATTAATTCCTATTTTTAAGCTTCTTACCGTGAGAATTACAAACCCGAACCAAAATCACTTAAGAGAGAATCAAGAAGAGAAAAAATAAGGCTCAAACAAAAATCCATGGCATGGATCCGTATTCAATTTAGGAAATCCTGTAAGCTAAACATCTAATTAATTTCTGACATCATCAACAAGACTAAAGAAATTTTCTGCGGGAAATCAAAGGTGTATTTGTTCGCGTATGGGTCCAAAAATCAAACTCTCATCATCACGATGGGGCAATTGAAGTATCCAGCTTCGGAACAGAGAAAATGAATACTCAAATGTCAACTTACCGTTTTGATTTTTCGCGGGATGAAATAATACTCTTGAAGAACAAACACCACCGACAAAATGAAGAGTCAAAATCGTTTTAAAAGCTCCCAAGATTAAAGGGCTTTACTCCGATAATTGTCGAAGGATTGGTAGCAAGATTAAATCAGCCATTTTTTTGCTCGGGTTTCCTAATTTTCCGACTCCCTTGTGCTAACAATGCTGGCGAAACTAATTTCGCTTATTTAATGAATTTCACCCAAAAGCTTTTCCTCAGTTAATTAAGTTTTCTCGTTTGGCTTATGATAAAACACGATTGAACGTTAATTAATAAAAATTCGAAGCTCTTAATTATTTTTCAAGGGAATCTTCTTCCGAGCGCGGGAAGGAAAGAAGTGGTTGCCGTGGAAGACTGTTACTTGCTTTGCCATGCAAAAGGCAAACGAGTTATTTTTCGTTTTCTGGATTGCTTGTATACATAATTAACTTTACTGTGAGCTTGATACGTTCTGGAGCAACAGGGAAGCACTGATGGCAATAAAGGAAAGAACAAGAGAAAAAGTTGAGGTATTATTTCAAGTATTGAAGAATTTCTTTCGTTTGGAGGAAACCGGTGTCATGTAATGAAATGCCGTCTTGTTGCAAGGGGTACAAATTTTATTTTTATGGGATTAATAATACGTAGCGATTATTTATGTTATTAGTTTTTACAAAATTCATAAAAGACAAAAAAATGTGAATAGTTAGTTAGACATATGAAATATTAAGTAAGAAACACAATTAAAATGTAAAAAATTAAAGAATGGTCAAATGAATCAATTACATGATGTTAATGAAAGGAAATAAAATATTTTTTTGTACGTGTATAACTTATATAACAAATTAATCAGATCTCAAAAATAACTAGGCTGTATTTCATTGAAATATATTTTTCAGTTGCGAGTGAATAAAATTGGAGTTTTAATAATAAAAAGCCGATGAACAAGAAATTCTTATTCTCAAGATAAAAATATTCATTATGTGTTGGAATTTTTTTTTTATAGTTATGAAACAATAAGATGTTAGATGCATCAATACATGTGTCATTTTTTACCTTTCTCATGAGTGAGTGAATGAATATTAAAGTAGTATTGTTCAGCAACATGAGGGCTTTTGGCGATGGACCTCGTAATTTCGAACCATGGTCAATTGACCAAGACGACACCTGAGCTAGCATCTCCTCTCCTAACTACCACACCAATGGAAGGATGTTTGAGTTCTCGACAGGTTTAACGTGCATCTCTCCCCTACATGGTGGGTCTTTAGTGGTACTAGGCTCGAACTCATGACACGCTAGCTACGAGACCGTCGCCTTGACCAATAGGCTACCGCGGCCCCTTTCTTACCTTTCTCATATTACCATGTAAACGTGGTAGCCTACTGGTTATGGTCACGAACTCGTGGCCAACGTGTCGTGAGTTCAAGCGCTAAGGCCCTTGAAGACCATCCATGTAGATGGCTACAGCCTGTTAAATCTGGCTGAAAGTCGCCTCGACGTGGAATGATAGTTTGGAGAGGGGGTGCCAGCTCAAGTGCCATCTTCGTCACTTAACCGGTTAAAAATTACGAGGTCCGTCACCAATAGCCTTCGTGTTGTTTTTTAGAATGACATTAATCAACTCTCAAACACACATTTTCATTACTTAAAATGTATGAGATCAAAAGTACTGCTGTAGTACAGAGCTATAAGAGCTAAACTTAAAAAGCGTAAATTTTCATCATGTTCTGACCTATAAATTAAAGATCTAACTTAAATTGTTTCCTTTATGTTAGCAAATATGTATGTAATTTTTCCCATTTATTAAATTTGCGAGAAATATTTGGTATTGGAACTCAATATTATTTCGCAATTTGAAACGAAATGGTTCTAAATTGAAGAAAGCTCGTAGTGCATCATATATTAGAAAAAAATCAGATTGACTGATCATTAACATCGCATTTTGAAGCTATCTGAGAGCTGTTGGCAACCCAACTTGTAATCATAAACACATTTCAAGTGACAACGATGTCAATTGAACCGGCACCCTTCATTCCAAACATCCATACCATGCCAAAATAAGGACACCTTGGGTTTCCACAGATTTAATTCATTAGCCCTCTATACGGGAGGGGGGGGGGAACAAGACCGGTCTTTAGCTTGTGACCATGACTATTCGGCTATCACAGCCAGTGGTGTAGCGTATACCCCGCAAACGCCGCATTACAGAGGGCTTTGGCAGGATTTTAAAGGACCCAAAAGTTATAGTTTTGCAATCCTTTGTAAAATCCGACTTGGGGCCCAAAACCTGACTTTGCAAGGAAGCCCTACTATTCTCCGTTACGACACTGATCACGGTCCTATTACAAGAGTCAGATACACTTAAATCGGGGAGGGGGGATGAAAAGGATTTTGTTTAATTTCAAGAATAGTGTGTGTGTTTCTTAATACTTTATATTTACGTCGACTTATATAAATTTACAAAATAAAATGTTAAAGACAACAGTTCTTAGAACCCAGTGAGTGAGTGAAATAATATTAACGTCGCACTGTTCAGCTACACGAGGGCTTTTGGCGACGGACCACGTAATTTTGAACCATGGTCAAGTGACGTGGACGACACCTGAGCTGGCACCCCCTCTCCTAACTACCACACCACACCAACGGGAGGACGTTTCAGCTCTCGACAGATTTAACGTGCATCGCTGCCCTACACGGCGGGTCTTTAGTGGTACTGGGATCGAACTCATAACATGCCTGACATGGTTGGATACCTTAACCACTGGGCTACCGCAGCCCCTCTTAGAACCCAGAATATAATGATTAAAGGATGAGATGCGTATTTTACATACACGAAAATTTTATTGTACCTACAATATACAACTCATCGAGCACTTTCATATAGAAGAAAGCTTTCGTTCAATTTATTTAAAGAAAATTAATATTATCGTCAGAAATCAACTTTAAATTTGTGTGTCCGGCATAATAATTAAGTTTGTCCAATAATTTATCACATAATGACGTAAGAACTTGTTAAATATACAGACCAGTGCACTGTCATTTGTGTGGAAAGAGCAACGATTTTGTAGCAAAGCTAGTATAAGCCATAAATGCAAAAAATACTCGGGAAAACTAAATTTTACGAGGAGTTTGACCTGTATGAAGCATAGCTAGATAAAAATTACTTCTTTTAATCGTAAAACGTGCTTGGGTATCTATAAAAACATTCTGAAGGAGCATATTTAGATTTTTATCATTTTCTGTCCATCACCGACCGTGAGATTTTATACCTACAAGTAGCTTGCCCAGTTGACTTTATTATTATTTTTTTATTTTGAATAGTTGAAACATTTACTCAATTTGAGTTCAAAATAAATTCTCATTATGTATACTTACCATACTGGATTTTGAATACATTATTTTAAGTTATATACGCAAATTATGTCTTCAAGATCATTTTTTTTTCAAGTCTTACTTATCTCGTTTTTGTGATCTAATAATTATACGTGAGGAAGTTTTGTTAATAAATTTGATGCTTCTTTTCAAATTTATGCTAAATTTAAAAAACGAAAAAAAAATTATCATTACTTTAAAATTATTCTGTTCTTTACAGATTTTTTTAAATGGATTTTCAGAAACAATATTAAATATATGAATATACATATTTTTCCAAGCAATTGAATATATATTCACGCGACTGAGCATAACACTTGAGTTTAAAAGGTAATTTCTGTGATATATTTTTAAAAATCTAAGACCATTTTAACTATCCATTTTTCTGAGACCCATTTTTTTGCAGTGTTTTTGTTCTTTTTCAATTCCTACTACTAACTCACTCTCTTTATATCTAGTTATTTATCTTCGTGGAATTTTCAATCATTAATAAATACATTTTAAACCGCTCAATTGAGCTGAAATTTTATATACACGATTATTTTGGATGACAAAGTAATTTAATTACAATTAATAAAAATTAATTAATTAAAACTAATTATCCAAACAATTACAAATGCAACCCCTTTGGCATCATTTTTGGCGACTTGTGTCAAAACTTTAAAAGGTTTTTTTCTCATACTTTAAAGCACTCATTTGAGCTAAAATATTCTATGCAGTATTGTTTTGGGTTAAAAATACGATAATTTAATTATAATTAATTAAAATTAATTGACAAACTAATTGTTTAAAGAATTACAGATATAGTCACGTTGGTTTCTTTTTTAGCGACTTGGGTCAAAACTTAAAATGATTTTTTTTCTCACGTTTTAAAGCATTCAGTTGAACTGAAATTTTATATACACGATTGTTTTGGATGACAACATGATACTTTAATGATAATTAATAAAAATTAATTACCACTTAATGTTGTGATTCTGTCATATGTTTTCACATATTTATATTTATTGTAACTATTTAATAAAAAGTCGCTAAAATACAATTTTTCTTTTTGGATCTCAGTAGGAATTGACTTAAAATTTTTTTTTATAATACTTTTTTTTTAAATATAATATTAATCAACGAATAAGATTCTTCTAGACTTTTTTCGTGAAAATTAATTTAGCTACTCAGAATTCCATGCTACATCATCAAGAGTATTTTTTTTAATGGAACTCATTCGCTCTTATACTATTATTCAAAAAAATTTCTTTCCCCAAATTTTCTAAATTTTTCGATATTTTCGAATTCTTTTAATTCTGATTCCACTTATTTTCCATTGAGGACTAAATTATGCTTAATGTTACTTTTCTCCTTTTTATCCGAATAGATACATTGTTTCATTTGGATTTTATTATTTATTCTATTTTATTTTGTATAATTTATACTTACACAAATAAACAAGTTACTTAATGTTTTATTTGTGGATTTCTCAACAATTTCATGGATAAGGCATAGATTCTTCTATTAAAATACGAAATTTTATTACTTTGTCAGAGTTTATTATTTTTTGTTTCATAATTACAATTATTATTTGTTATAGTTTCTTACTTTAAACATATTTTGGAAATTCTTTGCTTGTGTTAAAAATTTATATCTTAAGAGAGATGCAAAAGTTTTTATTGGAATCATTTTTGAGAACCTTTTTTCAACGTATCGTTTTCACGATGATTTTAAGCTTGAACAAGTAATATATAAAAAAATTTGTAAAGTCGATTCCTTATTAGGTCAGCAAAACAAAATTTTATTTCAGTTACTTTTTATTAAATAATTACAACTAATATAAATATGTATATACAAATGACGGAATCACAATATTAAGTAGCAAATAATTTTTATTAATTATCATTAAAGTATTGTATTGTCACCCAAAACAATCTTGAATGTAAAATTTCAGTTAAACTGAATGCTTTAAAAAGTGAGAAAAAAATATCTTTTATAGTTCTGACCCAAGTCGCTAAAAATGAAGCCAAGATGACTCTGTGTCTGTAATTCTTTAAATAATTAATTTCAGTTAATTAATTATAATTAAATTATCGTATTGTGATCTAAAACAATCGTGTATAGGAAATTTCAGCTCAAATGAGCGCTTTAAAATGTGAGTAAAGAACCTTTTAAAGTTTTGATACAAGTTGCTAAAAGGGTTGCTAAGTGGCCAAAAATGATGCCACAATGGCTGTATTTGTAATTCTTTGAATAATTAGTTTTAATCCATTTATTTTTATTAATTATAATTCAATTACCGTATTATGAAATAACCACGTATATAAAATTTCAGCTCAATTGAGCGTTTTAAAATGTATTTTATTAACGGTTGAACATTTGAACAAGATATATATAGGTAGATAGTGAACTAATAGCAGGAATTGGAAAAAATGAGACGGATTGGAAAAAGAATCTTTTGTCAGAGCTCTTTATCCTATTCATGAGTCAGAAGAAAAGAAAACCGCGCGCTAAAAATATTCTGATATGAAATGATCAGAGATAATTATTGAGAAACTCAACCATCATTTTTTGAAGATGCATGGCTATAGTTATGAGCATCGCAGCCAGTGATTTTCAAATTAAGCAGTCGGTTTCAGTCATGATTCTATTAATGATGCATCGGGTAGAAATACTGAAGACTATTGCACAATATAAATTAAATTAGCCATCAGACCTCATGTGTAGCAGATATGGCTTCTTACTTATATTTATAATAAGAAAATCGCACAGATTTTTAAGGGATCATATGCTGGTGTATGATGTTCAATGACGCAATCACACACACACTTTTATTAATTTTGTTACTCATAAAGAAAATATTACAATTATATTCGCGTAAAGTAATCTAGAGCATGGCTCCTAATAGTTTTTTCCTAATATCTCTACAACTAGGGTCCTGAACTAAAGCGAATTTTTGAAACCATCATTTTTGAGAACATCTCTGCACGATGATTTTAATCTTGAAAAAAAAAATTAGATGGAAAATGGAAAAAGAATCTTTGTAAGAACACTTTGTCCTATTCATGAGTTGAAAGAACAGAAACCCACAGAGAAAACTAATCGGATTATACAGTTAAAAATTTTGTTTTATTAGAGAATCAACTGTGTTATAATTAAGCTAATTAGTTGATACATTTTACTAATTTTGAGCCATAAGGAATGATATTAATTTTGTGCAAATATTAGAAGAATTGAAAAAGTTTATGAGTGTTCTATATTTCTGACGATTGTGCTTTAAAATGATAGTCAAAATTTCTCAAATGGTGTGGTATAAGGTTTTGGAGAAAAACACTGTAATTCAACAATCTTTCTCCTCGTCTTTCTGAAATTTAGAATCATGAGATCCATTGCCAGTAACTCCTAGTGCAATACAGGGGGTTTTCTAGTTAAAGCTGTCTAGTTTTTGCTTATTAAGCAAAAGCAAAACTATAATGAAGAGTTCCTTCAAGTATCTCATACGGCAGCGAACTTGTGGTAGACGTTATTTCTGTTTGGTCGTGAGTTCAAGTCGCGTTGCTGCTATAAGACTTGCCGTGTAGAGGTCTGATATAAGTTAAATCTATTACGGCTTAAGTGAGTGAATGTTTATTGATGCCACATCGAAAGCAACTCGAAGGCTATTGGTGACGGACCTCGTAAGTTTGAATTATAATCAAGGAACGAGGAAGACATCTGATCCAACATGCCACTGTCCCAACTTCCACAGTATGCCAGCATGAGGACTTTAAGGCAAGGCATATTTAATGTGCATCAGCTCTTCTACATAGAGATTCTTCAGCGGCATCAGGACTCGAACCCACGAATCGATTACACCGGTCAAGAGTCTGTGGCTATGACCCCTAGGCTACCACATCCACGTATTGAGGCCTAAAGTCCTCCCGTTAGCGTAGTGTGGAAGTTTTGGAGAGTGGGGTTTCCAATTCCGGTATACTTCCCCAGTAACTTGCCTGTGGCTCTAAATTGAGTTCTTGTGTGCAACTTTTGGTATTAACTAACAATCATTCAAGTACCTTCTTCTCTACTGGGGCTACGCGTTGGTATTTAACCTACATTCCTCAGAAGCTGTTATCACATTTTAGAGCGGCACCATATAGACGATACCAATTACCGCACGTGTAATTTTGACTAAAATTGCCTCCCCAGAGGGAAGCACCTGAGCTCTGGTGATGCAAAACCTTACTTAAGATTTTAATTTTGCCAAGAGCACCTAAGCCAAACAGGCAATCAAGGGACTTTTTTTCATGCTGTATAATCATACGACATGGCACGGCCGATGTCGATTTTTTGCATCATGAAAATCCACCGACTGTGGCCCGGATAGAACCCACAACCTTTAGTGCAGAAGGCCAGCGACAAACCAACCACACTACTTAGCCGTTTCAATCAAGTATCTTACACATTTTAAGTATTTCGAACCTATTTCGTCTAATAGAAGAGTTATTTATTTCGAGAGAGGCGATAATGATTTTACAAAGAAGACATTTATCGATAATCTGATTACTTACATATCGAATCGACCCCCTTAATATTCTTAGTCTATCGAACATTACGATACTTTCATCGATTAAATTTCTTTGTTCTGTGAAGATTTCTCTGAGGAGATTCCGTTCACTCCACTCTTTAGCTCTCTTTTCATTGCAATTAATTTTCGACTCCCGCTTAATTAAGATGTCATATTTTTACTCGATCTTTTCATCGAGCTACCCTTCGCTTCTTCTCCTTAAAAAACAAAAAAGGAACAAAACAAAAAAAATCTATAAAACTAAAGGCGTCTTTTCGCTCCGGAGAGGATAATGCTCTCACTTGAGAATTTCGCGGTTTGGAATCAGTCACCGAGAGTTGTTCCACGTGGTTTTGCTCCTCCTCCAAGTGGTGATCCGAGATTTTTGTTTTCTAATCGTTGTTCAAACGCTGTAGGAAAAGGTCATTTGTCCTTTTTTTTAGAAGTGAGATGCTGTTGCACGGTGTGGGAAAGCAATCTGTTTTCTCTTGCAAAACAATACTCGCATGTGTCGATGTGAGGAGTAGAAATAAGTAATAAAAACATTATGGGAAACTTTCGTCTTCATTTTGGGAGTTAAATAAAGGATTGAATAAAATGATTGTTCTGTATCCATGCACTGAAGCAAGGTATTTGACAGATGAAGGAAAATGTTTGATTTTGATTATCAGGTCTAAAAATATTTTAACTGCTTTTTCAATTCCTACTCTATTAGTTCACTCTCTCCCTATATATATATATATATATATATATATATATATATATATATATATATATATATATATATATATATATAGTTCAAATTTTTAATTGTTAATAAAATATTTTCTATTAATCCATTCAAGTTAAAATTTTTTTTTAAAGTTGTAGTGGATGGCAATTGTTGTTAATACAGTTTTTTTCAAATATTAATTCATTAATTAATAAATAATTAATGGAAAACAAAAATAATAGTCCAACACCATATATAAAAGGAAAATCGATCTTTGTGTCCCTGTAGCGCAATGGATAGCGCGTTGGACTTCTAATTCAAAGGTTGTGGGTTCGAATTCTTCGTGGGATGGCCTAATTTTCGAGAATGTTTCTTTTTTACTATACTATTTTATTAGAATAATATTAAATTTAATGAATGAATAAATAGTAACAAAAAAATAGTCCAACATCATACATAGAAAGGAAAATGGAAAATGGCAAGGAAAATATTCTATTTTGTCTTTATGGCAAGGAATTCTATTTTGTCACTTAATATTCTGATTCTGTCATATGTACATACATATTTATATTAATTGCAACCATTTAATCAAAATTAACTGAAATAAATTTTTTGTTGACCTAAGTAGGAATTGACTTAAAAAAATCTTATTTATATTATTTGTTGATTATTATTATGTCTAACTGTATTTGAACTTGCGCATTTAGGGAACTAGAATGCTAAATCAGTTTAACAATACTTATAAAAGGGCTATTTTTCTGAAGTTTTATCTTGATTGCGCTTATATTTCAAAGGTAATGAGCATAGAGAAAGAAATATTTTGGTATAAAGCGCGTGCTTATTGCTCAACTTTACTTTGTATTACAGAAGTTCTATAACTAAGTTCGTAATTCTGGAAACTCCATGAACTAGTTGTCAGAAGTCTCCAAGAGAGTTCTCGCAATTAAATTGTATTTTTTAACTATAATTACGAAAAATAATGAAATTCGTTTAATATTTCAATAAAATTACTTATTAGCACTTTTCATTTGTTTCATACGGTTTTGTAAGAATTCTCTTCCACTGACAACTACTGTTTGTGAATAGCATAATTGCGAAAACGATAAAGTCCTGCTAATGAATATCGTATCGTATCGTAATCTTATGAAATAAATAGAATAATATATTTTAAGCATAACAATATATTCTTTTAATAAATGATAGTTTAAAATTTTTTTAAAAAAATACGCTTTTATTATAGATTGTTTTTTTGTTGTATTTTTATTAATAATGAGAGTTTCCGCTTTAGGGTGGTAACTTAATCTTTTAGTAGCCAAATCTGGAATCTTTCACCAAATCTGTTAATGAGATCTGAAATTATTCGCCAAATCTGGAAATGGGAATTCGTTAATCCTGATTATACTGAGCAGGACAATGGACCAGAATTATTAATCAATTTTATTATGAAGTCCTTCATAAGTGTGCAAAATTTCGAATTAATCTAACCTTTTAAAGTGGGTAAAAATCGTGTTGAAAGGATTCCGTTACATACAGGTGAAGCTAATAAAAGCGTGTTAAAAAGACGATATTTAATAATTCTGTCGTGAAACTTGTAGGACGAAAATGACTCAGAAGAAATAATTAATTCAAAGCTAAAAATGTATTAATTTTTTAAATTACTTTTTGTTTGATTCCCAGGCATTCAAAAATAAAAAAATAAGTAAACCACATAAAAGACAACACTTTACCCACAAATGTACGGTAAAAGCTGTTAACTTATTAGTAACACTTACAGTATTTAAATTAATATGTAGCTCTTTATTATAGGTTAAGCATGGTCATTAACCCAACAATTTATTTAAAAAACCCCGTTACATTAAACGCTACATTTTCGAAAAAAAAAATTTTTTTTTTAAAGATTCAATAAATGCACTTTTTTTATGGTTTGGAAAAAGGGGAAAAATTAAAAATAAAAGTATTTTTTTTCAAAATATCTTGACTTAAATTGGAGAGAATATATTTATTTTTATCTAATTTAAAAAACGTGATTGAATATTTGAATTTGAAATTCGAGTTTAATTCCGATTTTGATAAGTTATATTTTATTTTCCACTTTTTCTTTTTCTTTCAGTTTTGATTTCAACCGTAATTTTTTCACCTTACGTCTCATTACTATTTCTACGTATGCGTTTTTAAAGAAAAAATTGTTATGAAACATTATTAATATTATAGCCCCAGCAGTTTAGTTTCTTCTTGAAATATTCAAACGAGTAAAGGAAATTTATTATTTTATTAATACATGTGTATGTCGCATATCAAAACGACATGAAGGCCATAAGATAAGGCCGAGAAGTGACACTCCTCGTAATGGTGAACTATGGTTAAGTGACGAGGACAACATCTGAGTTAGAATCCCATTCACCAGTAAGGTTGAAACAATACATTAAAATTTTTTGTACTTTTTTTATAGAAAGATTAAAAAAATAAATAAAAATAATGGAATCTTAAATAAACATCTATAAAGTTCTGTTGGAATTTTATTATTTTTTGTTATTGAATAAGATTAAGAAAGGTAATATAAATAAAACATTACGGTTGGATAATAGTTTTACTTTTATTGTGCAAATGTTTATTATAAATGTTATGTTCTGGAAAAACAGAATTTTCTGGAGGAAAATTTTCTTTCTTTTCCAGTAAAAAAATATTCGGAAATTACAGGATTAAGTATCACGATATTATATATATATATCATTACTCAGAAAATTTAAAGTATTTTTAAAGAAATCCCTTCACACAGTAATTTCCTCATCTCTACAATATCAAATAAGACTAAAAGTTTAAAGAACATTTTTAAAAAATTGATTGGCCCATGCAAAATCACCAATTTTCTTTATATACATTTATTGTATTATTATTTTTTATTGAGAGCATTTTTAAAAGTTTTGAGTAAATTTTTTAATAAAAATTCATATGTGGAGAAAAATTCCAAAAGATAAAAATTATTTACATTTTAACCCATACTTTTTTGATAAACTTCTTTGACAAATTATCTCATTAAAATAAAGAATTTCAAAGTTATAAAGTGTGAAGAATTTGCAAATTGTTCCTTTTCTGTTGCAATTTACACCATTGGGAAATTGCGATTAAAACTTTTACCTTTAAGTAACGCATTTCAGCACATTGTTTGGATTGCTCAAATACTTCTAATTTAACTAGAGTAAAAATTTAAACTGCATTAAAGCAGAAGGAGTAATAGTTTATTTTTCAACAAAATTTTTTAAAAAATACCCTTATTTATTAATTTTTGTGAAGTGATACCTTTAAATAAATTTTGCACGTTAGGAAAATTTTACAGGAAGGAAAATACATATTTTAATTAATCGTTAAAGAAAAAGCATAACTTTAAAAGCAAGTAATATGAAAAAAATTGTAAGTCAATTTTTACTTAGGTCAACAAATTTTTTTTTATTTTAGTTACTTTTTATTAAATAATTACAATTAATATGAATATGTTTTTACATATGACAGAACCACAATATTAAGTCTCAATTATTTTTTGTTAATTATCATTAAAGTATCATATTGTCATCCAAAACAATCGTGTGTATAGAATTTCAGTTCAATTCAAGGCTTTAAAACGTGCGAAAAAAATATTTTAAAGTTTTGACCCAAGTCACACTAAGAATGAAGCCAACGTGATTCTGTATCTGTAATTCTCTCTTTAAATAATTAATTTCAGTCAAATAATTATAGTTAATTACAATTAAATTATCGTATTCACCCAAAACAATGGTGTATAGAAAATTTCAACTCAAATAACCTCTTTAAATTCGCGAAAAAAAACCCCCTTTTACTTTTTGAGTTTTGACACTAGTCGCCATAAGGGTCACTAAGTCACCAAAAATATTGCCAACGTGGTTGTATCAGTAATTCTTTGAATAATTAGTTTTAATCCATTAATTTTTATTAATTGTAATTAAATTACCGCGTATTGTCATCCAAACTAATAAAATTTCAACTCAATTGAGAGCTTTAAAATGCATTTTATTAGCGATTGCAAATTTGAACAGGATATATGGAAGGTGGTGAACTAATAGCAAGAATTGAATAACATTAATGAAAAAATAAGGTCAAAAACGGTATTAAAATGTTACAAAATACTATTTAAGTTACAAAATTCACTTTAATGAATTTTTTAAAAGAATAAAGTAACTGAAATTACCTCAAAAACTACCCTCAATATCGATTTTTGCCACATGCTGTTTACCTAACCATGTAGCAGTTTCTTAAAATAACAAAGATTAAACTGGAAGGAAACAAAGATTTCGAAGAATGATATATATATATATATATATATATATATATATATATATATATAGGATACAATACACCTAATTCAGCGTGGTGTTACCTTTTTCCCCCTAGAATATATATATATAAATAAAGCTCTAAAGACATATCCGTAGAAAATTCCACCCCCCCCCCCTTCGGCCACCAGTCTCTCACATTTTCAACTCGCATTAGGACTTAAAGCCGCAACGAGAAGTATATATAAGAGCTTAAGCTTTCACTTAAAGCTTTAAAAAAAGAAGAAAAGAAAAAGGAGGAATGAAATGGATAGGAACGAAATAAAGCTAGAAATGATGTTTAAAATTGGAAAGCCCGTTACAAATTCCGCAGCTGTCTTTTTTACGAAAGAGGAGCCGGCTGTAGTGGACAAAACTGAAAAACTTCTTGTGACCAGTTTTATAGTTTTTTTTTGTTGAACTTTATATTTATATTTTTATAGTTTTTTTTTATTCCTGTACATTTTTCTCTCCCCCCTTCCCCCTTATTCCCCGGTCCAGAACTACTCAAAAGCAGTCCAAGGGAACGGCGAAAATCAATACATCATTGAAATTTTAAACACTTGTTAAATGGACAGTCTTGTATGTCGGGAGCTTCCGAAACGACAGAGGGTGGAAGAATGGAGGAAGAGGGGGGAATAAGTGGCGGACATCGTTACAAAGGGGGAGGGGGCGATTCCATTTTTGAAGGCTGGTTGTTGGTTATATCTAGGTTAATGTTCGATGGACTTAAGGTAACAGATTGTCCACATTCTCTTAGTGTATTTTTCAGATCTACACCAGGTACAAAAATACAACTGTAATTGATTTATATTTGTTTTTGTGTTAGAAACTTTATGAGGTCAGCCCTACATTTTGAAAGAGATTCCTTCAAATTCTATTGATACTACTTCTTCCAGAGAGTTTTCTGTTCCTTTCAGGAAGTTTGTGGCTGTACAAATATACAGAGTTGACGCGAATTGCCTCATTTATAATTATCTTAATATATAACAATGTTTTTTGATGTGGTTGAAGGGGATAAACCTATGCTTTGATTTTCATTACTGTCTGATGAAAATTATCAACAAGTACTATCGCAGCTGTTAAGAACTTGGAACAGTTTAATTTGGAATACTTTGATTTTAGATTAAGAATAGTTTGTAGCTTTCATTTTGTTTTCATTATCTGTTTGATTTGTGTACCTTAATAGAAAGAAAGAATACTTAAGTCTTCGAACCAAGAATATCTCATTTCAAACAAAGGGAGCTCATTTCAAACAAAGAAATTTTTTCCAACCATTAATAAGAGAGATCATGCAATCATTTTTATCGTAATTATAAAACAATACAATTTTTCACCTGTTATGGTAACTTTAAAAGCAACTTGAATAATTTTAATTTAGTTCCGTCATCTTCCTGGGATTGTAATATTGATGGCGAGGATAATGTAGAACACGTGCTCTTTTTGTGTTCCAAGTTTGTCAGAAAAGGAAAGATCCTAAGACTGGCTTTCAAGGGACTTAATATAATATAAATTGGCCTCCGAATTTTCACTAGCTTATTTCCACCAGAAGTGCTTTTAAAAAGTTCTGTGAATTTATTGTAAATATTTGTAGTCCTTCATAATCTCAAAACTTTTTTTTCTTTCTTTAATTTGTAATTTGTGATTAATACTTCTGTGAGCCTCGTGAGATGCTTTGTGCTGCATGGGGATTTTATAATTGTTTTCAATAATATATATATATATATATATATATTATATATATATATATATATATATATATATACATTATTTTTTTTGTTATATCTCTGAGCTTCCAGAATCATTACAATTAATTAATTAATAAAAGAAATTCTTTAAGTATTAATACACTTTTACTTTATTACTAATTCTGGTATTACCCAAGAGACTAGACCAATAAGACAACTTCTGAAATTTTGCTTTGGAAAAATATCTTGGAAGCAAGAAATCCCTTCTATGGAGACCTTCATCAATTCAGAATTATAAACAATTCCTCAAAGTAACACGTATCTAGTTCTAACTTTCTACAGAAAATAATTAGTGCGAATCCACAAACAGAGGTACTTACGTATTATACCGTCGACCAATTCCGTCAAATCAAAAGACGTCTCCAAATGCTCCGAAATGAATTTTGAAGATTTGAAAATACCCAGAAATTATTTATAAATCTAATACAGTTCTTTGAAAAACTGCATTTATAAAATACAAAACAAATGACATAATTTGAATACTTAATAGATATTCCTAAAAAAGGAATTCAAAATTTTTGTTCTCTTGATGCTTATTCATAATCTTATTTGCTGCTTATTACGTTTTCTGTAATTTTTGCACTCATGTTTTCTTATACTCTGTCTATTGTGTACAAAAATTTTGCCTCTAAATATTTTATTTTCTTAATCTTTCATTTTAAAGAAATAAATATTTTTATTCTCTCTTAATTAACCTATTGGAGGCGATGAAGAATTTTTCGGATACTTAGTAAATTCTGCTCTCAAACATTAATTTACGTGTGTTTTAAACTTTTATATATCCCTGGATTTTAAATTTATATTTTTTTTTAAAAAAAAATCTCAGTTTATTTTTAATTGAAAAATATTGCTACGCAAGCTATTTTTCTCATAAACATTTTAATTCGTAAGTTTTTCAAAATAATGTTGATTGAAAAGCTGAACTTAACATTTACACGCACACACACATGAATCAAACGAAACACGTAGAGAGATATTTAAAATTTAAGCTAAAGTCTATTAAATTATTATTTAACCTATATCCTATAAAATAACTAATTATTGATAAGAAATTGATTTAATAAACTAAAATATTATTGAAACTAATTGGATATAGATGAAATGCTGAAGTTATGTTTTTATTCCAAGAGGGAAAAAAGAAATTTTTTACTCTTAGTTTTTTACTTTTTTGCAGATATGATTTTATTATAGAATTTTTAAAAATCTTAAAAAAAATTTAGAAATTTTAATTTTGTGTGTTTTTTATAGATTAAATCTTGAATTAACATTATGAATGTTGAAGTTCTATACCCAGTAGTAAAACTACTTAAAATAGCAAACACAGCTCCCATTAATATAACATGAACCTTTTTCGTCAAGAATTGGGGGAAACAGGAAAAAATCGAAGTGGTTGATGATTTGAGAGGGAAAAATTTGATCGTGAAAGCTCTTTTTTTAAAAAAAAAAAAATAAATAATAAATCGAAAACATGTCTAGGGGGTCAGTAGATGTAAGAAAATCCCGAGACACAGGGAGAGAGGGAACAAAAAAAAATAAAGTTTAAAATAAAGAGAAGGAGGGGGGTTCTGAATTAGAAATCGGGGACTTTATATCTGAAGTGTTCTAAGCCGAACACTTAGGCTAGAGGTCATTCGAAACGAGGGAGAAGACAGTGGGTGGAATTGTCCACCGAACAGATGGCCGCTTAAAAATCGTTACGGTGGGATTCACTCTTTTTAGACGGATTAAAGTTTTTTGGCAGAATAAGTGGAAAATTTTGACATGCTTCTGACGGACTTCGTACAATTCATAAACTTCAAATACACTTGGCAAAAAAAATTTTTTTTTTGCTATACTAGATGATAGTTTAAAAAATATCTCAATAACTAATATATTAAGAAATTATCTGATTTAAGATACATAAATCCTTTATCATAATTATCTTCCACACATAATAAAACTTGGGATCGAAAATCAAAGCATCTTATTCAAAACAAATTGGTGCTTTTCAAAGAACTCAAAAAAACAAAACAAAAAAACTAAGATATTTTCCACAGTTTTTAAAATAAAATGTGAAGAAAATATTATTCAACAATTATATCACACAATTATATGTTTCTGTATTTAAAGTAGTTCTTACACTATTTTGATAAATTTTACTTAAGCACATTGTGTATAAAGTTCTCTCTTCCCAATTAGTTATGAATAACTTCAATTAATAAGTTTCAAATTTGTGAAATAATCCTACTTTTCCCAAAAAAAGTTTAAACCAATTTATTATTTAAAAATGCAGCATCATCATAAAAATACCTCATTAGGATTTTTTTTTTCTGAGAGTGAAAAGTATTTTGTGCAAAACAGAATTTATTTTTATCAATAAGTAACAGAAATTGAAATAATTATATTTTTCAGAACCTAATCGAATTAATTTTGAAACAATTTTTAAAAATAATTATAATAAATTTTTATAATAATTTTTCCATCACACATTTGTAAGAGTTTTTCTTCTGATTCATTTGAGTGGCTGAAAACAAATGCTATTAATTAAGAAATTGCTTTGATTGGGAAAATTTTACTAAATAGAAACAAGTATAGTGTTTAAAGTTGAAAAAATCTAAAATAAAATTTTTGATATCCAGCAATTTAATTTTCAGAATTGTAAATTTGTTTAATATTATTCAAATCCCTCAAGAAATTATTTCAAATGTCTATTTTTTCGAAATTTTTTCTTTATACTCATGTTTAACATATTTCCTAAGGAAAATAATTTAAAGAATTTAAAAGGAAATCGTCACAAGAGGTTTTTTTTATAAGAAAGTTTGATTGAATCTACCAGTTTAAAAGAAATATTTTGAGCTGTGAGTTGAAAATAGTTTTGTTCTTTTGAAACTTTAAAAACCTTTCTGAGATAATATATAATTTTAAATTCAATCAGATTTCATTTCTGTGAAATAATGACCAGTTCTTTGAAATTTGATTAAGTATTTGGATGTGTAATTTCAAGGACCAAGTTAAACAAACTTATTACAAATTTAATATTAAAAAAACCTTCAACGCATCAGATAAGTTTTGAAAAATTAAGAAATAGATAATTGTTTAGTATAAAATGATTTTGCTTTGGAAGTAAATTTTAGTTTTCAACAACATTATAAATGGAATGGAACTGTTTTAAGACAGTTTAATTATCTTCTCTTGCATTTTATTTCAATATACAAGTCAAGAGATTCAACACGTTTTTGATTCTACAAATTGTATTATTATACTTTGGTACGACTCAATAAAATGGATATTAATTTCGATAATGCCACAAATTCCACTTAACAGTGACATAGACATTTTTTTAAAAATAAAAGCATTTATTTTTATTAATGGCACATACAAATTGTTTTTATAAGGGAGGGGTATGTTTAAAAACACCACTAAGATGAAGGCACCGATAAGTAATCTTTATCCTAAAAATTTGTTGGTCCATTGTCGAGGGTGAGGTGATCCCCTTCCCCTTCTGTACGTCATTGATTTTCACATTTTTTTTTATTAAAAAATACCTTTTATTTAACATGAATAAAAGAGTAAATATTCTATTTTGAACAAGTTCTTTAGTGTAGTTTATAATTTAAAAATGATTATATTGGATGAAAATCATAATTATGGGTTTGTTATAACTGTAATTAAGTACTATAACTTTATATTTATGTACTATAAATACTTCGGGAAACTTTTTCAGTTCCCTAGAACTAAATCTAGATTTCTACAAAAAGTTTCTAAAATTTCTAAATCAGAGCGACAAAAGGAGATACACCCCCTGGGCTCTCTTGACAGCTCCCTCCCCCTCTCAAAACGGATGTGAAATGAAATAAATTCTCAACTAACAACAGATCAGTATGTTTTCAGAAGAACGGAATATATGACTTAAAAATAGGAGGGGAAGAGAGAGATAAAAAATGAGAGAGAAAGAGGGAAACTTTTGGAGGTACAGTGGGGAGTATTTTGAAATCGATCTTTAAGGGGGGTGTTGAGGGAACTTCCGGTCAAGTGATCGTAAAGCAGAAACATCGGGAATTTAAAATTAAACGCGATAGGAGATCGCTTTTAAGTTTTTGTTTTATTTTTGTGTTGTTAGACACAGTTCTTTTTGAAGGACACACACACACGTGTGTGTGCGTGTGTGTGTGTGAGAGAGAGAGAGAGAAAGAGTATGTAAATTTTTTTTTACCGAAACATATTTTTAAAACCTTTATTGTGAAATTAAAAATAGTTGTTTGAATCTATAATAAATCTAGGATTGATGAAAAATAGTTTGAATTTACTTATGTTTTTAATTCTTTTTTTATTTTCTTAAAAAAATTAATAGATTGCCAGATATTGTGAGTGGAAGTTTAGCAAAGAATACATGAAAGTTTATAATTTAGTCTTTTAAAGATATTATTCGGAATAAAAACTATATATAGAAACCAATAAGCTCTTTTAAAACTTCAAACTAAGAACTTGTAAGAAACAAATACTAGAATTCCTAAATTTAGACAAAATTTATATAATTACCATCTTCTACTATTACTATTCCACTACTACTATAGGTATACTTTGGAAGATAAACACGTCATGTAAACATTCGTATTTTATGTTCCAAAATAGTTATTCTAAGTTGATATAAAATGGGCTTTATTTTATTAAAATTAAATTCTAGAAAATTTACAATCTTTGACATTTTTTTAAAAAAACTTTCATCCTAAAATAAAATTACCAATTTTATCAAAATGGCGTTCAAAACATATCACTGCGAATGTTGATCTTTATTCATTAAATCTTTTTACACAATATACTGTGTCGTAGTTGAAAATCCTCACATTGGTGTGGTGCGGATGGAAGAAAAGTGGTATGCCAACTCAGGTGACTTCCTCACCCATAATTACCATGTTCATTGCCAACAGCCCACATGTTGCTTAATAGTGAAAAGTTAAGAATAAATCAACCAATGGCCACGGTAGCTTTGTGCTTAAGGTCACGAACTCGTGGCTAGTGTATCGCGGGTTCAAGCCCTGGTACCACTGAAGCCCCAACATGAATAAGGGTTAATGCATGCTAAACCTTTTGAGGTTCAAAGTTCTTCCGTTGACTCGGTGAGGAAGTTCGAAAAGGGGATACGAACTCAGATGGTGTAATCCTTATCACTTCACCGCAGTTCAAAATATTAGGTTCATTTGGTTTTGCAACTCGTGTTGTTTTATAGTGGGATACAAATAAACACACATTCACTACCCGTTATTTCAGTGCCTCTCAAGCTTTCAATATTTGCAACCCAATTTTCAATCATAATTTTCATCACGCCCTCCACCATACAATAACAGTATATTGAATTCAATACTAATTCACGCCAAAGCTACAATATGACTTTAATTATAAACCGAACAAATTATCAAGATAAGTATTAAATTTTGTATATGACAAGCCCGTGGGGTCGCTAGCAAGTATTAAACTTATTCTTAATTTAGTATTGATGAATTAAGGGTGAAATACATTGTGCAGTACTGATACACATTTAAAAGTATATTATATCAGTGTAAGTATGCATTTTATTTTTCATTATGTCAGAATGTATTTTCTTTTACATCCTTTCAGTAAATAAATATTTTTTTAAATAATTTTTTATTTTCGTCTTTTTGATATGCTCGCTTCCTACCGGCAGGATTATCACGGTCATCTAGGGGGCACACCTTACAGTTTGAGAAATGCTGCACTATATTAAAAGTAAAAATTCGTGCTTTTTTAATTTATATATTTATATTGAAAAGATTCTTAAAATTATTATTTCCTAGTTCATACATATTAACCATGAATCTAGTGTAAAATTTGAGAGACTTTGAGATACTGAACAAGTTTACAGAACACAACCTCAAGAGGCTGTTGAAAACAAAAGCGATATTTTATTTCTTTTATCTCGTCTATTATTGATCAGTATACACTACGAAAGAGAGAGAAAGAGAGAGGGAGAGAAAAGAAACAATATTCAGTTTTATTTGCACACTGTTTCTTTGTTTCATTCTAACAGTTTGACAAGTCCGGCAAAACCTTGTTCTTGTACTAGAAACACATGTTGAATTTCTCCTGGAGATTTACGACTGCAGAAACAATTTCTGACAGATTTTATATATCTCACCCCTTAAAACCACGACGAAACATTTTCTTTTGACTAAGCTCTCTCCGCAGCAGGTTTTTCTCTCTGCTATGATATTTTATCAGGATGCCTTGCACTTGCAACATAACGGAAGATAAATCGTTTTTGAATTTGTAGCGCAAAATACTGATTTACACTATATTTACTTAAATGTTTCTTAAAATGGGTTTGGTTGAGATAAATTTCCATCTTCTGTCACAAAGTGTTGCATGTTCTTTCTTTTCTGTTTGATAAATTTTTTAAACTATTATTTATTCAGATGTACGATAAAGATCACGTTTACAGAGTTTTTCTTTATTTCTCAATCAATGAACTTTTAAAAAATAAATTTCATACTATTTATTTTTATACAGAGTCAACTTCATTACTGGCATTTCATGCACTCTATTTTTAAATATGAAATAAAATGATTTTTACTTATTTATTGTAGTTTAAATGAATGTTTCCTCAATCTTGATTGTTTTAGGAATCCCCCCCCAAAGCCCTTGATTTTTTCCCGATTGATTGTAATTCTAAGTATATAGTACGTAAAATTTAATTAATTACTTGCTATTAATGATTAATTTTATTAACTAATGATAATTATTTATTCGAAAATTAGTTTTTTACTGTGTTTTGTTCTCGAAAGTCGACAAAATCAAAAGGAGCATGATACAAGATTGGTGAACTTTCGACCCCGGAACCCCCCTTGAAAAATTCCCGTGTGCGCTACTGCCTGGGTTCGATGCCCGATGCCACCAAATACCCTCCAAGTACACAATGGAGTACGTACTCGTTAAATCAATGGGTCCGAAAGTCTTGTGGGCGGTCGCAGCAGAAACCACGGGTGCAGAGAGGCTGGAGAATATATTTCCCTCCCCTACAGCTCTATGCCTAAAGTGTGGAGGTGGAAATAGATGATGTCACTATCAATCGTACAGAAGTCCAATCTCTGTCTCAGGCTCTGGCAACTTTCATTCCTTCCCTCTCGGAAGGACACGACAGCAACATTTTGTTATAAGCCAATAGTGTGCTTCAGTCTTTGAAATTTTAAATTAAGTTCTTATTAAACTATTAATTTAAAGTTTTTATCATCGCAAATATGTATAAATATCGCAATCTAAATCTACTGGTCATATGCTTCTTAATATTAAGCCTTGGTCAAGTGACGAGGAGAATATTTAAGCCTGCTCTAGACGTTACCACTTTCCAAGCTTCCACACCATGCCAATGGGAGGTCTTTGAACTTCGATGGATTTAATGTTCTTCAGCTTATTTCCACCCCGGATCTTGAGTGGCATCAGGGCTCGAACCCATGAATCGAAAACACTAGTCACAAACTCATGACCATGACCACCTGGTTATCGTGGCAACATAAATAAAAGTGAATAAGAGTATTTTAAAGTAATTTCAATTGATATTATATGTCTTTCTCAAGGAATCGCAAATCTATATAACTGTTTGTTTGTTAACCTACGTAGTTAACAAAAACTAAATCTAATTTCATTACAAACAGTCATAATATTTATAGTATAGTCATAGCAGAAAACTCTTAAAATAACAAGTTCAAACGAAATCAAAATGAAAATCAAATTAGAGTGTGAGTGTTTTCGGGAGAGGACAATAAGAAAAAAAAACCAGTTTGAGGGTTGAAATAAAATAGAAAAGGTTCGAATTTTCTATCGACATGCAGCGGCTTTAAACCATGAGAGGGGGGAGAATTTTTACCGACTGTAAAACTTGGGTGCAAGGATTTTAATCTGTTTACGACGAATGTCTAGAAAATTCTTACAATAATTATAAGAATACGGATCAAAAGATTTTCATTTTATTCGCACGTTCGCACTGACTCAAAGGCCGTATTAAGCATGGGTGGTGTGATTAAAACACCGGTAATGCTATTGTAATGACAGCGGTGGCATTGCCACTAAACTTGTTTGTTACTACAACGAATCTCGCAGAGAAACATCATTAAAATAATTAAGGAAAAGGCGAAACTCCGAAAATGCGACGTGTTTTTCAGAAAGACATTACAAGAGAGGTAACTTTTAAGAGGATTACCGAAAACACAAGACGCCTGGAAACACACCCGGGCGAAATTGAGCCCACTGCAGAGTAGTTTCCTAAAAGATTTTGCTGCTTGTTATTAGTGCCAGGACTTGGCGTCGACAGAAGTGTATGATAAAAGCAAAAGAAAACAGAACCTCCACTAATGATAAAATGATTAAGTCCCGGCGAAATTTCTACTAGCTACGCCCCTTCACTTGTATTGTTGTTCGCTTTCGTGTAATTCTTCCTGCAACTGGTGGCAGTGATTCGCGTTCGATGAATACCAGTCAGATTTTCATCGTAATCGATTTAAAGAAGATGGCGGCCCTACTTTTTGTTTCTTTGTTGACGAGAGCACCAAAAGGAAGAGTTCTTCGCCTAGCGTATTAATTAGAAGTGGGAAAGAAAGTGTTCCTGTTAATGTGCTGGGAAAGCTTTAAGTCTCATTTTAACCTAATTATCAAAGAAGACTTGACTCCAGGAAAAATAAAAACGAACATAACTTTTACAAAGGGCTTATATTAGACACCCTTCCAACGTGACCGTCCATTGGTAGCATTTGATGACTCCAATAGAAGAATGAGTGTTGAGTGAATATTTTTATCTATGATACTGTGTGTGTGTGTGTGTCGTAGCAGGATTTATTTGTACAAGGGAGCTATCCAATTAAGACCTTAATTAAAAGAAACTTCTTCGCCTTAGTCTCCGTGATGTGGAATAAGTTTCTCAAGGGAGGCTTTTTATGATGAGAATCTATTTGGTATATATTAAATGCCACGGACGTCAAAATGTATTTAATTGGTTATAGGGAATAAAGAACTGTTGCCTTTGTTTTTTCCCCACGAATAGGGAGTTTTTTCTCCTATTGATTAAAAAGAAATTACTTATTTCTTATTTTATATAATTTTTTAAAAAATATAATTTACGTTTAATTTATTGCTAATTATTTAATATTTTTAGAAGATAGTCTTTTATTAATTAATCGGTAACAAATGATTACGTAAAATAGTTCAAATGATTTAGTAGTCATATTCATCATATTTAATGGCAATTTGTCGATAACAAACGATTTAAAAATATATTTCAAATGATTTAGTTATATATTCATACAAAAATAAATTTGCATGAAGAAATACTGAAAAATTTGATCATATTTGAATAAGAAAAAAGTTCTTATTGAATTTTTTTCACTAAATAAGAATTCTTAAAAATAATGAGAAAAAAACACTTATTCATACAATTATTGTAAAATTAATTTAGTTATTTTATTAGGTTTTTGTAAGGCAACTGAAACTAATCATCAGAAATAAAGAACTTAGATGAATAGCTATGTTTTGTTTCAGCGAGTGCTTATCAACATCATACTACAAAACAACACGAGGGCTACTGCCGACGGGATGCGTAATTTTAAGCCTCGGTCAAGTGACGAGGGCGACACTTAAATTGGCTCCCCTCCGCAGCGGGACGGGAGGACTTCTAACATCAAGTTTCAAGATTTAGTGGGCATCAGCCCCTCGGCGCAGCAGGTCTTTAGAGGCACTAGGGCTCGAACTCATGACTTTCGGCCACAAGTTTGGGACCATAAATACTTGTCTATCATTACCACTTTGTTTCAGTGAAGGTAATAAAAAAATATTCTCAATAAACCTTTTAAAAAATTAAGCATTTACGAACACTGTAACAATGACTACCGTTTGATATTATGATATGGTGAATAGCACAGTAATTGCTATCTCAATCACAGACACATGCTATCTTTAAATCATATCCCACTTTTTTTAAATGTTTATAATATATATATACATACATACGGTCGGACCTCTATATAACGAAGTCACTGAATCCCAAATAAAAGTTCGTTATATAGAGGTTCATCTTCCAATTTCTTATAAACCACATAAAAATATTTTAAATTTTCATAAACACTAAATATTAAAAAAAGTAATTATTCACACCTTTTTGTAAATTAATATATACTTATTTTATATATCTTACCTATAAAAAAGAAAGAAAAACTGCAAGAAAAGTTTCTTGGCGCTTTTATCCACTTCTTCAAGAATTAAATTTTTTTCTTTGATGCTCAAGAACTTACGTTTTGACATTTCCGAGCTACAAGAAACGATGTTACCAGTGCGACTGAGCAACACTACGAATGAATGGAGACTAGTTCAAGGACACAAGACTACTGAGGGTGAAAAGGGATATCGAAGATGTTTCCAGCAAACTAGACAATGAAGGCTAAATGTTGCACTTGGGTAAAATGCCCAGAATTCTATTGCTCTCGGCATCTAATAAATCCAGTTCAAGATTTATGACCACCATAAAATGCGCCAAAAGAGAGAATAACTCGAAATTTCCAGAAATGCTTCACAATTAGGGAGAAAAAAAATTTAATCACAAGAGAAAATGCACCTCGCTATTAGGAGGTTATTTAACGAAGAAAATAATGAAATGATTTTTTTTCAAGGGAAAAGTTAGCTATATAGAAAAATTCGCAATATAGAGGTTCGACTGCACACACACACACACACACACACACACACACACACACACACACACACACACACACACACACACACACACACACACACACACACACACACACACACACACACACACACACACACACACACACACACACACACACACACACACACACACACTGCACACACACACACACACACACACACACACACACTGCTGGACAATTGCTAAGGACGGATACCACTATCATCCATAGCAACCACAAAATGAAAGGAAGCAAAATGTGGAAAATTAGAATAAGTGCGGGATATTAGTAAGAAGAAGTATGAGTATGCAAATTTTTTCCCACGACTGTTCATCACGTGATAGCGTTCATAAGAGCTTTAAAGGTTTTGACGCGTGTGGACAGTTGTTGTTTCAAGTCAAAGTTTTACAGGAAAGATTTAATAGACGAACTTAAAATTTTTGGCATGTCTTCCCGACATCACATAGATGATTTTATGCGTGGCCGAATTATTGGAAAGATCGAAGAAGGGCGAAAAATAACAGATGTTGCCAGGAGTTCAACATCGCTCACAGCGTTGTTTCACGGCTGTGGAAGTCATTTAAAACTACTGGAATGTGTAGTAGACGGCACGGGGAGGTCGTGTTAGAAGTACGACGCCTGCAGAAGACAGATATATCGTCCTATCAGCAAAAAAGAACAGGCGCACCACAGCCCAGAAGGAGGAAAATCAGTTTCTTGCTGCCTCAGGAAAGCAGATCTCCCGAAAAACTGTTGCCAGACGTTTGAGGGGGAGGAGGATTATACGCACGCAGACCTGTTGTGTGTGTCTCAATGACCAGACAGCACCGTACTGCCCGTTTGCAATGGTGTCATGAGCATCACAATTGACTGAACAGGACTGGGCATGCGTACTATTCTCAGATGAGAGTAGGTTCAGTCTGTCATCGGATTGTAGACGCCACCTGATCTGGCGCGAGAGTGGTACTGCTTATCGTCCAGAAAATATCCAGGAAAAGAACCGATATCCGACATGCAGTATCATGGTATGGGCCGGCATCATGATAAATGGCCGCACGCGCCTACATGTGGTTGCGAACGGGATTATGACGGGCCAACGATACATTGATGAAGTTATACTTCCTCATGTTCGACTTTTCCGTGGTGCTGTGGGTGATAAATTTGTTTTTTTGGACGACAACGCAACATGTCATCGAACACTCGCTGTTCAGGATTGTCTAGACAGCGAGGGTATTCAACGTCTCGTATGGCCAGCGCGTTCTCCAGATCTAAACCCCATTGAAAATGTGTGGGATGCTTTGGGGAGGCAAGTTGCTGGTCGAAACTATCCTCCGACAAACAAGAACACCCTCATCCGTGCACTCACAGAGGAATGGGATAAATTGCCTCAACAGCTGCTGGATAATGTTGTGCAAAGTATGGTACGACGTGTGGAATGTTGCATCACACTCCACGGTGGACATATCTCGTACTGATACCTTTCTTTAAGGTGCCTGCTGACTTTTAGATGCATTGTTCCATTTCTCCGTACGCAGATCAAATGAACATTTTTTTTTCTTTCAGATGTTTCACAGCTTTTGTACTTTCCAGAACAATAAATATTCTTTATTCTAATGTCTGAACAGTGTGGCAACTATATTTTATCCTACTAGGCTTCATGTCTCGCTTAGTGTTATGCTACATAGCAATTTGTGATTCATCCTTAATCATTGTCCAGCAGTGTATGTAAGTACTTATTGTACTACTGAGGCTAATATTTCCTATCTTGACTAGTTATATTTAGACTTTATAGCTATTTGTATATATTTAAGAATTACATACATATGTATCATATTTTTATTAATTATTATATAATATTCTTATAGAATGCAGAGTTCACATATCAGCACACAGTGTTATTCCAAACTTGCCTCTACTTAAGAGGCTTGGCCTTCTCTGTCACAGTTGAAAGTCCTCGCGGTAAAAAGGTAACAAAACAGAACCCACACGTAGACAGACATGTCAGGCCTGAAAAATTTATTCTCTCGGGTTAGTAAGGTGAAAGGTAAAAGTCACCAAATAAGGTCTACTGTGAGTAAATCACACTTTTTTGACACCCATGGCTACTATGTCTCATTTACGGCATCTGTTGCTGTCTTTCATTTAAAAAGCCATCTCTGCAAAATTGATATTCTTGAAAGAAATTTTGATCAAAATATGCATGAGCTAAAGTGCCAATTTTAATAAGGAACTGTCTCTTTTCTTTCTTTTTTTTATTATCTTGAATCAATCAGAATAAAAGTTGACAAATTAGTGATAAAAGCGTAATGTTATTTTTAACAAAAATATTTAAATTAATTACAATTGAAATTTTAACCGTCAAAATCAAAAAGTAAAATGATTTTTTATGTATCTAATTATTTTATACACTTCTAGGTTACTTCTGTCTTAGTTTATTTTATCATTAAGACATTTAAAAATTGAATCTTAGATATGTTTAAGTAAGAAATAAATAATGTACACAGAAATAAACAGTATATAATGGTGATGAGCCTAATCTAGTGAATTTTCAAATAATAAAAATATTGCATTTAATTTATGCATTCTCGTAAATAAAGACCAGGCAATCAAGACAGATGGAATTTGTGAATTTGAATGAGAAAACAATAAACTCGTTGCATTTGAGTAATAATTAAATATGTTTTAATACTTCGATTTTTATCAATATATACTCAATAAATTATAGCTATATTAGCCGAACTACCCCTAAAATATCATACAATAATATAATCTTATTATTATCTTAATGTTATTAAGTAATAATATTTCCACACTAAAATGTAACGTTAGAAATAAAATTTTATTTGAAAATTCTTACATAAGAAAAGAAATTTATTGTTATATTTAATACGCTAAAGAAGAGGTAGGTCAATAGCAGCCCACAAAGACTTTTTCTGCGCCCCAACTAAGACCAAATAGACAAAAAATATTTTCTTTTTCGGAGTCAACATATATGTATGAGCAGGGGCGTAGCTACCGCCATATCAGCCATATCAATGATACGGGGCCCCAACTGCGTAATTACAGCCCCACTAAAACGGGTCTCATATATAAAAAAGGACCCCCGAAAGAATTTTGATATAGAGCCCACTAGGAGCTAGCTACGTGAGCAAAGTTTTCTTGCATGGAGATCAATTGGAGGTAAATAAATATGCAAGTTGACTGACATTATAACTTACAGACTGTTATGAGAATTTCAAAAAGCACCCTCACTTCTGATTTCAAAAAATTGTTTTAGAAAAGTGTAATAGTGCACATTTGTCTCAATAAACTGATTCGAAAATTAAATGTTCTTGCAGTTACAGATGATGTGAAAATAGCACGATAAATAAGCTGCATAAAACTTCCCTTATTTTATTTAACTTATATTAATTGATTTTTTTATGTTACAATTTATACCTTTCCCGAGATGCAAAGTTAATGGATTCAATCATTTTAAAAAAGTGTGGCTTCTGGTATCCTCCGCTTCCCCAATGTAGTCCCCGAGCCAAAACAATTGCCCTCCCCCTGCGTTAAAAAAGAATTACATATTTTTCATATTATAATTTTATATACCAGGAAGTTTTAATTTCAATATTTTACGTATATCAGTGTACAATATACACATGCACAAAGAAAGGAGTCTATTAAGTTGACTCGAAGGACTTTCTTATAAAAAAAGGAAATGACTGGGAAAAGGTTGATGGAACAAAATGGGTTAAGTACTCCTACAGTACATTTTTAGGGTTAAATAACGAATCATTCCCATTTAAGTACAGAAATCGCATTTAATACATAAAAGGTGATATTAAATAGGTACATAGTAGACACAAAACCCTTAATCACTAACTCAAACAACCAATTTACGTAGGCCACTGATGGATATGCTCCCACACGATATTTTTAATCCTCGACATCACGTATACAGTATACGACGCTTTCATTCTTCGCAAGAGCACGTCAATTTGAAGGACTTTTAATACGCTTCGGAAAAATAATTCACGACAGTGGCTCGGCAGCAACAAATGGACATTTTGTTGCCGAAAATACTCCTGTCCCCCCCTTCTTTAATTCAAAGCGATTCTCCCCCTCCGTTATACATCTCACACGCGCTCTTTGCAACATTAAGCGTGCCTTCTCGTGTCAAACAGCAGAAAATAAGGTGCCACTAATATTTATGAGGGGCCATTAAAGACTTCTACCCCCAGCGCGCGTTTTCCCGGAAATCCGTTATTTCTCTATCCAATTCGGACGTCTTCGAAATAAGTGAGACGATGCGTTACCATGTAGAGCCCGGGCGTTGCGACAGTCGGTTTTAATAACACGGAGATTTGAGCAGAAAAAAAATTTAGTAGGGATGAGCTGACAAGGAAACTTCAGTGGAAATAAAATTAAGTGCCCTGGATTTCCCTGAGAGAGTTTTCGGAAACTCTTACTGATGTTCGTGAGGAGATTATTTTGCTGCTTTCAATCCTGAATATTGGATTTTTTTCCTGGTGTTGCCGATTTCCCAGATTCCATTACACTCATGGTGATGATGATGAAGAGTTTATCCTAAATTTGATCAAATATTTATCAGAGGAGTAACAAATTTCTTACTTGCAAAACTGCAATTGTAGGGAGATAAACTGCAAACAGATGCATACGATTGCACTCACGTTTTTTGAAGGTAGCACTAAAATTATTTAACCATACTCACACGCGAAAGGGTAGAGATAAATGTGTTCCGGTAGAGTGAATGAGTGCTTATTAATGTCTCCCTTTCAACTACTGGTGATGGACCTCGCAATTTTGAGCTTTGGTAAAGTGACGAGGACGACACCTGAACTGGCACCCCACACCAACAGGAGGACTTTGAGTTTCGACAGATTTAATGTGTATCAGCCCCATCTTCATGGTGATTGTTCTGGGGCATCAGGACTTGAATTCATGACACACCAGGTACGATTTCATTTTTTTTTTTGCTATCCGAGATTGTGTAGCTTAGCAACGCTATCTCCATAAAACCAAAAAAATCCAAAAATAAAATAGAATTTCCTAAAACCTCGTCGATAGTAAAATTCAAGCAATCAAGAATATGATTGGGAGAGGCCTGGTCGGTCTTACGCCTATGACACTCTGGACAGACTTTCCACCTCTGTTGAAAAGTAAGAGATTTGATATAACCACCAAGAAAGCGTGATAGAGCCATCTGCTGATACTTGGAACATTAAGTAGGGGGCACCAACGAGGTTTTATCCCAAAATACCAAGGATGAGTAGGGAGTGTTCTCCAAATTATTTAATTCTATCCTTTTAACGGGGGAGAGTTCGGCAAAAGTTATTTAAGTGTTACCCCGCAAGGTGTCAGCAATGGCAGATTTGGCCAAGCTATTGGCTATCTCCTTACCATTCAATCCAATATGGGAGGGGATCTATTGAAAGTATATAGAGTGTCTAGAAGAAAGTCGAACTACAAGATACAGAATATTTAGGCTTGTTATATCCCCAACAGTTGTCCAACGAGAAAGGTGCAGTATAGAAGCTCGACTGTGAGTTAAAATCCAAATGTTCCTGAAGACAAGGTCAGTCAGAAGCAGTGACAATAAATTGAACGAGTTCGTGAAAGTAAGAAAAACACACCAATATTCCTTTGAGGGAAAAAATGAAATAAGCTACAATGTCTGACATTTTCCAAAACAATTTAAGTGGTATATTTCTCTGAATACATTGTGCTCAAGTCAGTGATATATGAATAAAATGAAATACATTCGATACTATTAGCATTTTAAATGGTACTGTAAGAAAAAAAATTATCTGGGAAAGGGTGTGAACAATATGGACTTATTTCTGAGTATGCTTCTAATCTATACCCTAAGTATGGGTTTTTTCAAAATTAAGCTCTTACAATTGCTGTAACAATAATTCTTTGGTTAAAACAGCGATGTTCTTGGTCAAATCGAGTCAGTGGTGTACATAAACCACTTTTATATGTGGGGGTGGGGATGGCATTCTAAAAAACACATAGATGAAAGCGTTGAGGGTCTGCTGGTTTATAGGGGGGTGAATCCCCAAACCCCCTTGTGTGCACTTCTGGATCAAGTCATAGACTCGAGTTCTAATACCATCACGGTACGTTGCGCAATTATGGGGATATTGATACTGGTTAACTTCCACTGATCTTTTAAAACCTCACATAGAGTAAGTGAAAACTAGGAAATTAAAATAGATATTTAAATGTCATTTTTCTTTCTTTGATAGTGATTTAAAATCAAGAAGTCCGTCTCCAATAACTCTTGAGTATTTTTGATGGGATGTTAATTTAAACAAGCTAATCTCGATACATCGGTTACATGCAGTTGCAGAAAAAAGTTTTAAAAGATATTTCAACAAGTTGTTTAAAAAGTAAAATATTGTGCATGGAATTAAAATTATTGCAAATTCAAATATGCAGCTGAAAAAATGGGATTTATTTTTTAATTAAAAAATTAAATAAATAAAGAACGTGTAAATAACTCAGCAATGAGTTTTTACTTTGAATAATTATTTTTCGTAAGCAGTTGGATGTAAAGTTTGAAATTCTTAAGAAGAGCTATCCTGATAAGGGACAAATAATTTTAATATGAACATTCGTAAGTTTGAATTAAGGATTCCAAAGTTGACTGCAAATTATGAAACACTTTTTCCACTGAATAGATAATGTGTTATATATATATATATCAATTTTTTTCAACCTTTAAAAATGTTTCAGGAGTTGGAAAGCTAAAATCTTATTTTTTTGACAATTTGAGATGTTTACATTTTTAAATTGTATAGATTTTAGCCTTTCTAAAAATACCTTACTTTAACCTCTAGGGTAATTAGAAGTCCTCAAAACCTATTTTTAAATAATCGCTGAAACTGGGCCACGCCCATTTGAATGGCGAAAAATGTAAACTAAGTACTTTGCTTTTGCTTATAAGCTGAACGTCTGATATAAGCCAAAACATGTATCTTTTATTGTAAATTGAGCCTTTTATTTTTTTTATTTCATAGCGATGAGAAGTCTCACTGTATACATTTAAATCAATTTATCTCAAAATTTTTGATGTATCTTTTCTGAGAAACTATTGTTCCCAGGTATGTAAATTTTTATGATATATTTATAATGATGGCTAATATATACTGAAATGAACTTTTTGCAAAAAACTCAAAATTTTATTTTTTACAATTTTTTTTATTTTAAAAATGGGTTAAATTTCAATATGTTTGATGAAATATTTCATAAATTATGAAAAAATTCAAAATTAGCTAAAAGCTGATTTCAGTATAATGAGACAGCTATACTTTAATTGTATGAAAAATTTCAAACATGTACATAAAACAGATTTTGAAAAAAGGTACATCGAAAACAGTCAATTTTTAACATTGTCGGTATAGAGGTTTCCTACTACCCATACTTGTAATTTTTTGCCTTTGTAAACGTGGTTTTCATTAGCTAGAAAACCTAGGTAATTTTATCAAAAATTGAATATTTAAAACTAAAATAAGCTTTTTAAATAACTTAGGACGAATTCATGTTTTAAATTTAGATAAAGGATTGAGAGAAAAAATAATCACTTAATAATATTTGAGTCATATCTGAATAAAAAGAAGTCTCTTGCTTAAGTTTTAAATATTCAATTCTTATTCATTTTCCTTTAACAAAGGAACAACATAATAGACATGATGACATTCAAGTTTGTTTTCGATATCTAACAAATATATTGATATGACATAATTGTATATTTCCGAGAAAAATCAACACACCTATTAAAATGACAAAAAAAAAATCCCTTTCTGCTAATATTAACTTTAGTTCATTTTAAAATAACATATATTTCTAGTTTGTTTGATTTTTTTACACTGCGTTACTTATTCATTTTTTTTTGGTATTCTTTTCGTATTTTTTCCTTACATATATCAGTCGTCTTATAAATACAATATTAAGAGAATTTGTGATGACTATCATTTTCATTAAAATAGCTCATAAGTGTGCCTGCCTATTTACTCAAAAGATTCTTTTGAAAAATTTTCATTTTCATTTTTTATTTTTATCAAAGCCATACAGGAGGAGGTGAATTTAAATTAAATTTTGTCAAGACATGATTCATTATATGATACAAAATGTAATATAAAAAACCGAAGAAGAATGGAAGATAAAAAGTTACTTATTCTTACTTAAAAAGAAATAATAATCACTTGTTCCTTACAACTTGCCAATCAGTTTTATCCAATTACGAATACTTAAAAAATACATCGTACTTATTTTTTAGTGATTTCTCAAGAGAAATAACAAGCATCAAACTAAACATAGTCATTTGATGTGATCTTCTGGATCATCATAAATTAACTTGTTTGTGGTCTTTTTCCCCATGGAAAATATGCAAAAAAGCGAAATGAGCTTACACTTCACCATTCTCGTTTGACACTTCTTTCAAAAAATTGGTTTGTGAAACACTTTCTTTCGCACTTTGTAAAGGTTTGAAAATAAACACACTCGATTTTCCTTATTTAAAATAATTTTCCTTTCACATTCTTTGTGATGAGGCGTAACCGAATTGCAACTTTCTGATGTCCGTAATTGAAACGGACAGTCTTGTATTCGAAATTCGCATGAAAGTGCTGCGCATGAAAAAAAAAAAAGGCTTAATTATTTTTCGGTCCCAAAGGATATTTATCGTAAAAAGAATGTCTTAAAAAATTTTCTAGTTTTCTTTCACAAATCAAAGTCAACGGAAAAAGCTAAGAAATGTCAGATTTAACCGTTCTTTGTGAAAAAAAGAATGTTTTTCACTTTGACAAAACACCACTTTTTGTTTCAACTTGAAAATTAGCAATTTAATTTACTTTTCCTTATTTACTCTTTCCCAGTTTAAATAATATCAGTGAAATGAAAACACCAAGCAACTACGCTTTTGAGCAATTCGTAAAAGCTTCACACTCTTTTTTTTATCTACAGAAGCGACTTTCGTATCTAAAAGGTATAGGAAAACACACAAAAATTAACTTTTCTTTTGTACTTTATTATAACCTTTAAAAATAAAAATGCTAGATATTTTTCTAAGAACGTTTTGTTGCATTTAAAAACACAAAAAAATATTACTTATATCAGCAGCAGAAAATATTATGATAGGAATGAAATTTTTACGAACTCTATATGAAATTACCTTTTGTCAAAAATACTTTGACTAGGCATGGAAAAAATTATGCCAGCTCTTTTAGGCCATCACTTCACTCCTTTTTTTTCTTTCGCGACATATTTCTTTTTCTCATTATTTAGTAATTCAAAAAGACGAGCATAACTGATGATTGTTAGTTTGAAACATGGTTAGTTTTTTGAATTAAGAATTTTAAATTTTTCAGTAGAATTTTTTAAGTCATGGGGAATAAGAAAATGGAGAAACTATTTTCTAACTTTATTCTTGTAGGAATTTTCAGAGTTCTCCATTTATTCTAAGTTTTATTATATAGAAATGTCAACCTGCATGTTTATTTACGAGTATTTGTTAGTTTAGAAAGATCGTTTTCTTTAAATTAAACTTCTGATTAAACATTTTAAAAAAATTGAATTTTCTTTTTTGGTACAATTTGTGTATTCCTACAAGTTTGCTTACAGTTTTGGGAATGTGACACAACGATGCTAATATTCACAATATACATTCGAATTCGGAATTTTCGATTATATTTTTATGACATCTTTCTAAAGTAAATGTCCCATAAAACAGAAGGAAATTTATGACATTTAAAGTATCCGACTCTTTTCGACAACTTTTTTTTAAAAAAAATCGAGAGATGGGATTTTTTTGTGGTTTTTAGATTTATTTAGCACAAATTAAGAAAAATATGCTAAAATTAAGAAGAGAAACAGAAATTATTATTACTAAAATGGGAAAAAATTGGTTAGAACTTACCAAAAACTACACAAATGGAGCCAGCCCATTCTATACAAAAAGTTTATGAACAAATTTTCAATTTTTCAATTTTGATTTGTTGCTTTGCTATTCATGTTTGAAATGACTTTCAGGATAAGAGATATTTTTATTTTTACAAAAAAATTAGAGCACGTTATCTTAGCTATTATATGAAATTGCTTACAAAAACAGTGATTATATTCCCATAAAGGACTGTAAATTTTGTAATAGAGCAGTATTTGATAAATCTAAATTTTGGCAAAATTTATATTTTAGGGTAGCCGGATATATTAAGACAGTAAAAAGAAATCTTTCTTTAGTGGGGGAGGTGGATTGCGCTTTAGTTCCCAATCTCATTATGAATAATTTGCAACTTACCGGTAATTATCGTGTTCGTGTAAGCGTTGACCATCACCTTAGGACTACATCTTAGAGACGGATCTTTCACCTCTTCCTTGATCACCGGCATCTCTTTTGACACCTTTTTGACATCTTCAAATTCTTTTTTGTCGAAGTACAAGTCCGAGCTTAAGGGCCTTCTTTCTTGCGGGGCCCCATCCTCTCCACCGTATCTCAAATTGTTCGGTAGAGAAGAGGCCTTCTCCGCTCGATTCCTGTTCCTGTGCAGATGGTGGTGCTGATGATGAAGGCCCTTTCTGTTGCAAATGGGGGCCGAGATGCTGGGACCCTTGGACGCGGCCACAAGAGGCCCCAGAGGGTCCTCTCTGTCGCTGTCGAAGTCCTGTTGTCCGCCATCTTCGAGAATGATGAAATTGTTTTCCTTGTTGCAGCTGTGGACTTTGTGCTGGATGAATTTGACTATCTCGGACAGAACGAACACTTTCTGACAGGAGCCACATGTCAGGGTATCCTGCAGTAACTCGGCTTCAGCTGTAAAAGAAAGACAAAAAACATTTTTAATCATTCGGTAATTTTTGACCAACAAATAATAAAGAGTAGCAAATGTAGTAAGTATAAAAGTTACATCACAACCTATAAAACACAGCAAAACTTATATCTTAATTAAGTATGTTTTAAAAAGTACAAGGGTCACATTAAGAATTGTTTGCTCTGATCAGTGACGCACAGAAGAAGGGGGTATATGGGTCCAGACCCACCCCCTTTGCCCCTGATTTTTTTATTTATGATAATCCTATGTATATAGTACTTAATATGTAATTAAGTATTTGTTATTAACAGTTTATTGTATTAATGAATGCTGAAATTATTAATTCAGTTATTTATTTTTTTATTGATTTTTGTTCCCCAAATCCACAAAATCTAAAGAGTATGTTTGGTGGCGTATTGAGGTATGATACGAGAATAGTGGATTTTCGATCCTGGACCCCCCTCACCCCCACTCCTCCACTGAAATTTTTTGTGTGCACCACTGGCTCTGATTATATTATTCTGGTGGTGTTTTTTAATTATTAAAAGCATTTATTCCAGTATGAAAATAAAAGAATGTAAGAAATTTTAATTATTACAATAACAATATAAGTTTTGGTTTTAAAGTAACTCAAGTCTGTTTTTTATTAAGGCTGTTTTCACCATATGCACAAGACTGTAAACTTAACGCGGAGCATATTTTCGGACAGACGTGATGCTTCAATTTTTATAAAAATTTGTGACATTGTAACTCATGCATTTGTTTATAATATAGTGTTTTTAAAATTTCAAAATATTTCATAAATAATTAGTTTTTCCTTTTAACACGTAAAGGGATAGTTCATGTAGCGTTACGTTATAGGAGAAAAGATGCGAAACACATTTTATAAAAGAAAAAATGCATCAACTCGGATAAAAATGAATAGTACGATAAAATAAGGGATTCTCTCTAAGGGATAGTGAAGCCAGAATATAATATTAATGTTTGAGTATTTTTATATCTGAAAAAGTATTCCGAATTCGGGACCTATACTTTAACATTAGTCGAAAACAGCCTTAATAAAACAACATACATCGAGATTTTATGCAGAAAATTTTAATTCTTAGAGAGAAAATAGAGCTTGAATATTGAAGAGAAAAAATTGATTTATACGTTTACCCTTGTGTATTGCTGGGAAATTAATTTTAGCTGTTATGTGGTTTCAAATAAAGGAGGGACCCACATGCCACATATACGACCCACGAGGAAAGTTAAAAAACCAAATAGGCAGGGAATCATTTGACATTCATGATAGTTGTAACTTGAAAGATATGAACGCCAGATGTTAGAATAAAAACAAATTAAATAACAATAATTTCTATTATTCTCAGGTATATGAAAAAAAATCTTATCAACATATAATTAATAAGAACTTTCATTATTTAATCTCAAAAAGTATTTTATCATTATTGATATATGATACCCTTAAATAGTATTATAATATCAAGAAACGCATTTCTTATATAGGGATGAATTTATTATCAAAGCACATTCTGATAATAGCATTACTTTAAATTACCCATTGAGGATAATATAATATAATTTTTACGTTACATACTGAAATGGAAGTGAGACATTTTACAAAATGAAAAGCATATTACCTCTCTTTCACAATGAAATTTTCGAAATCGAATAACCATTAGAAAAATTCACGTAAAGCTCCAGAACTGTTATAAGGGAACATTAAAATGACGTATTTGTTAATAAAGATTTAATGGGGAATAATTATTAAACTGTTTTTAAACCTAAAGATAAAATAATCCAGAAAGTGCTAATTGCTCGGCGAGTCCTTTCTTTTTCGTTCTAATTTTTCAAAAAGTAGAGGGAAGCCATCAAATCAGTGCCGAGACATTTAGAATCCATTTTTCTTGCTGCTCACTGCTTACAAGAGCGCCCGTAATAAAGGCTTCAGCAGTGATTTTTCCGTATAAATTATTCCAGATAACAAATGACAATTTCAACACTCCATGCAGAACGAACGACTATAGTCCCCATTAATTCATTCTTCCATCTATCTATTGTTCCTGGGATAACGTTACACGGAATAATAATAAAATTTTCGCCCCGAAAATTCAGTAGCCCTCGAAATGTCTGTCCGGACGTTTCAAAAGGGAAGAAGGCATTGTGAAGCCGTTCCATTAATTGGCGAAAAGCGGGGAAGAAGAACAGATTGACTGGACGATTTCACGAGCTGTTAACCGAGTAATTAACCCTTTTGTCTCCGCCCGCCATACTACCGGATTGGGGACTGTCTAGACGAGTGTCACCAATTATTTATAGGTCGCGATCCTAAATGAAGTATTTCTTTTCTAAACCTTTAATATTCAGTATTTTTGAGCTAAAAAGATTCAAAGTTATATATTGAAAGTACAACACATTGAGCAGCTATTTTAAGGTATTTTTTCCTCTAGATTATTGATCGCTTAGAGGATTCAAGAGGTGTATGAATGTTTTTAGAAGGAAAAAATGAAGCTATAAGCTTAATTTAACAAATTTTATTTTAAAGAGAGTTTTTTTAAGCTGAAAATATTCTAACTATATTTTTCCTGAACCAGAAAACTGTATTAATTGAATTACAATATTTTTATACAAATTCCTTTGAAAAGTATGTTATTAATTTATAATATATTTCTAAATATAATATAATAATTTTTTTTATTAATTTATGGGAAATACTACAGGCTTATATCTGATTTATTTCAACTATTTTAAGTCCTTTTAAAGAGATAATGAAAGGTTGTTATATATATCTATAATCAATGGCGCACACAAGGGGGATCCGCCCCCCAAACCCCTTGATTTTTTTCCCGATTGATTATAATTCTAAGTACATAGTACGTAAAATTTAATTAAGTATTTGTTATTAATGATTAATTTTATCAATTAATCCTAATTATTTATTCAAAAATTAGTTTTTTACTGTGTTTTGTTCCCGAAAATCGACAAAATCAAAAAGAGCATGATACAAGAATGGTGAACTTTCGACCCCCCCCTGAAAAATTCCTGTGTGTGCCACTGTCTATAATATTTACTAAAATAAACATTAATGATAATTAAATTAATTTTATCAAAAAAATATTTAAGAAGTAGTGTTGACATTGAATTTTTGCTGTTGTTAGTTTCGATGCTCAATATATATATAACGAAAATTTATTATTAATTTCATATTTCATTTAATAAAATAAAAATAATTTAAATTTTTAAAATTTTTGTAATAAGGGGAATTTAGTTTTTTTTATATTAAAAAAATTATTTTTTATCTTTTTTAAAGTAGCGAGAAAATACACACACACACTCAAAATATCGATTATATTTTTTTAACACAACGTCTAGTTATTTTTTTTAAATTAATTAACTAACAAAGGCATGATTTTTGGGAGAAAATATTTTTCTTTGATAATAAAATGTCAATGAATGAGTTAAAACCTTTAAACTACATTACAGTAGATACCCAAGCGTACTTTACAATCGACCCCTTTGTTCCTTTTTAACCGAACACCACTTTTACCAACTGGAATCTTTCGTTTTCGCGGACACTGTAGAAACTCATCAGTATCCACAAAGCTAATCATCTCTGACTCGTAGTTATCTGCTATCTAACGTTTTAACATTTTCCGTCGCTAGATTTAGGAAGTTTGCAAACCCTGAAACTGTTCCGGGCAACGACGCGAGGGGACATAATTTCTGTCTTCCCAACAATCCGAATTAACGAGCTCGTTTACTTCTGTTTCCCCCCTCTTTTCAGAAGCGATGGAATAGTTTTTGATTCAATTTACTCCATTTCTCAAAGAGTGGCACAGAAAGTGAGGCGAGAAAATGTGCAAAACCATTCGCCAAATCGGTTGGATTCACAAAATATTTAAAAAACAATAATAAAATTTAAATAAAAATAAGTGCAGAGAGGTACTGAAGTGTAACAAACATTGATAGAAATGTTTAGCTTAGTTAAATTAATCTGTGTTTTTCAAATTATTAGTGGAGAAATAAATTTATTTAGCATTTTGTGTGCGTGTTCGAGAAAATTAAAGAAAATATTGACTTGGATGGAAATAACAGATGTGAAAAAAATCTCTAAATAATAAAATTTAGCTAAAAAAAACCCCTCGGTATTTACGTATTATCGCAACCTATTAGCGACATCATATGAAACGAAGCACATGGATACCAATTCAGCGTGTACGGCACATAGGAAATCGGGGTTGCCAACTTGGCGAGTTATTAATAGAGTTGGCGATTGTTGCGATAATACGTAACTATCAAAACCTTCTTTTTCCAACATAATTTATTAAAAAAAATGATATTGGCTTATTGAGATTATAATTGTACTTAATTTAGAGTGCTTCTCTTTTTCTTTAGCCGTGGTTAAGTTGATTCATTGTTTATTAATGTCGCATTTCGAGAAGCTACATCAAGTTTACTGATGACGGTTCATGTAATTCGGACCCACGACCAATGGACGAGGGCTACATTTGAACTCACACTAAAGGTTTCATATAAATGTATAAGTTTTTTCGAATTATTAGTTGAGAAAGAAAATTATCTAGCATTTTTTTGTCGGCTTGTTTGAGAAAATTAAAGTATTAACCTGGATGGAAATATTAGATGGGGGTGAAAAACTGAATTATAAAACTAAGTTTAAAAACGCCTCACACTTTAACTACAGAATTTATTTTAAAAAATCCACGATAAGTTTTCTTAAACTGTAAATATATTTATGCGCAAGTACTTCTCTTTTTTGTCTTAGTCTTGCCGATTAATAGTTTATTGCATTTCGTAGCTACACCAAAGCTATTGTCCACAGACCACGTTATTTTAAACCATATATAGTCGAGGACTACATTTAAGCTCTCAGAGTATACTCTTCAAATTTCTACTCAATGCCAACTTGAACGTTGAATCCTCGACACATTTAGTGCTCATTATAGCCCTAGTGGTACTACAAAGAAACAATTCCAGCCCCGAACAAGATCACTTGGCTTTAACGGAAACTGTAAATATTGGGAATTTTTATGCATACTAAGAATTAAAATAATAGTTTGATATTTAATCACATATAAACTACTGTGTTAAAATAGATTTACTTAAGTGATTATTATTTGTAATATCATTAATTATTTTGAAGAATTTACATCAATTTAAAAAAAACACGGTTAATTTGTTTGTTTACAGTAAATAATGTTTAATATCATCAGCACTTAATTACATTTTCAAGAAAATCCTATTCTTCAAACTTGAAAATTATTCAATAAACTTACAAAGATTATGTGTTGAAATCTCGAAAAAGTCTGCAATAGCATAGAAATTCATTGTTTAATTTATTCGATGTATTGTATCATGATTTTCATAAGTATGTAGATTATTCTTTTAATTTTAATATTTTTGTTTAGATTTTGGTAGGTATTATTGCATCATTTTTATGGTATAAATCCAATTTATTGGAGATTTCTGAGAAATAAAAATATTAAAATTTTTTCCTGCAAAAGTAAAAATAATAACAATTTTAGTTAGGAAATTTAAAATGAATAATAAAATTAAAAAAATTTTGACAATTAATATTTTTTTTTATAAATTTTGGAAATTTTCTAGCATTTAGATACATGATATTCTTTTATTACTATACATCTCAATTCAAAAGATATATTACTTTCGTGAGAAACTAAAAATTAATGTAAAAATAAAAAAAGATGAAACAATTAAAAACGACATAACGAGATATATGTTAATTTATTAATTTTTAAAAATTAATTTAATGAGAAATAACCTTTATTTTCGATTTTTTTATAAATTCTATTTTACAAATCAATCGCGAAAAAATTTATCAATTTGATAGTAATAGCAAACGATTTATTGAAACAAATGCATTACAATTGTTTATTACTACCAAACGAGAAATTTACTCTCAAGAAAATGTAAAATCAATTCGCAAAAGATATTTTAACGCCAGTAAGTATTTAGATACTTTAAAGTCATGTTTATGAACAATGATTTTATTTTGTCAATAATTTAATGACGAGTTAATACAAAAACAATTACCCATTAAGATGTTAAATTTTTTTTGGGATAAAAAACCATTAATGAATAGAAGAGATAATTTCGGTCGTAAACAAACCTACAATTGTTGTTATTGTCAATAATGTTACTATAAAGCATTTCATTGGTTTTTTAGTATAAAATAAACAATTGTAAAGTTTGCCTATATATATATATATATATATTCCGCATTTTAAGATGGAAAATTATCTTTATTTTCATAAGTGAAATAATTCTATTTATGTGAAGTTAAAAGTAACTGTAATCAATCACATTTTTTAAAATCGCTTTATGTTTATTCTGTTTCTCCAATGATCCTTAAAAACGAAATTCTCAAGTCATAATAAGATTCAGGTAGAAAAATAAAATAAAACTAAGTTCGATACTTAAAAAAAAAACTACCCGCATTTTTAGCATACGCGAGTTGAGGAGAAATAAAGACAAACAAATAATAATAAAAAAAACTCCCCAGAGTATAAATGGAAAATAAATAAGAAACAACAACAACAAAAATATCAGGCATAAATAATCGAAATAATGAAATCACAAAACGCTTTTAAATTTCACGCTACGAAACAGTCCTCCATCGAACGTCAATCAACAGAAATGTATTCATATTTTTAAAAAATATTTTATTACTATTATTATTAATCCGGTGGCATCAAGAAAGATTTCATTTTTTTTTCAGCTGGAATATATCATCAAGGTAGGTGAGAAGGGGTTACTGCGACGAAGAAGGTTAAGTTCGCCGAGTGCATGTTTGTGTATGTTTGTGCCACTGACGAGGCTCATTTGCAATTCAAATGAGGGCCGGAACAGGGTCTCTCTACATGGGGGGCCGTGCATAAATATTCTGCAGACGATTACATAGAAAACGCCCAATTTCCGTGGTCCCAGGTAGCCATGACCGCGACCATAAATAAGGCTGCAGACCGATGCATGGGGTGAAGCCTGAATTGAAAAGCTGAGCTCTAGACGTTTTTCAGTCTTTCCTCGTTACATTCATCTCTATTTCTTGGAATCTACAAGCGGTGGTTTGACGTTGACTGCTATTGGTTTGATATTCTTCGGTTAATGAACTCATTTGGAGACTTTCTTAATGAAGTTCTTAAAATGCGCTTTCGACGACAGAAAAAAATGTAGTATTGGCTGCAATAAGGGTGTTTCTTTCACATATATTTTACGTAACTTATTTTCTTCCAACGACTTGTTAGTATTGTTTTTGAAACACATATATATTGATTAACAATTCAAATATATAAACATAGTATGAGAGCACAATAGAGCTACTTCTATATTCCATTAATTTTATTACGTATTTATCTGGAACTGACATGCAAACGAGAAATTGTGGATGATTAAATTATTCACAGAAGTTGATTTCTTGTATTCTAAATTTAGTGTTAAAATAATAACTAAGAAAAAAAACTAGACACTATTTAAAATATTTATTCTAACTTTATATTGATGGGTATTTGTTATTTTTTATCATACTAATCATCAATTATCACAAGCAATGAATATTAACATGATTTTTCGAATGCAGGTGTTTAAACACCCGCGTTTTTAAACAATTCAACCCATTAGTTTAATTTTTATGACATGAAAACGAATGGAATATCAGAATGATAATCGGTACCATTAAAATATGGAATTAAACTTTTTGTTATTCTTCTTTCTGATATAACGATATACAATGTCTCGGCTTTGCGTGTTATCAAAATACATCAGGTTAATTTAATTGTTCACGGTTTGTAAAATCAAATCCTTTTGTACATTTTCCCTTCAAGTAACTATTTTAAAAATTGGGTAAAATTATTTTGATTTCGTCCATTTAGAAGGGAACAAGAAATAGTTTGGAAAAAATATATAAATACAGCAAAAGATCTCTTCTTAGACAAAACGTTACATTACGGGACCTTTACAGGAACGCGAAGGTACAAAGGAAATTCGTGCACTAAATTAGTTCATATGAATATCGGAATAAAAAAATATTGAATTATTTATTTAATAAATTCTTAAAATACGTGTAGGACTTATTAATTTATTACAGAATTTTAAGATATAAAATCTTTCCCCAGAGTTTATACATTCAAAAATTAAAAAAAAATGGAACACCAGAGTAAATATAACAAAACTCCTATTTTAATTCATTTAATTTATTAAATAAGTATTCTTACATTTTAATTGACATAACTATATTATCTATTTAAACTTCAAAGCTTTTTGAGTTGCGTAAAAGTAATTAGTTAATATTTTTAAGTAGAAAGGCAATAATTCTTATTGTTACACATTAAATATAAAGTTATTGGAAACTAAGAAAAAAATTTCTAGATATTCTATCAGAAATTTATTTGTCAAAGAAGTTAAAATAATTCTTATAATAAGTTATATACTATGTAAATCATGGTATGGAATAATTGTTAAATTATGCATTTTTAAAGTAAATTCTGTACTAATTTCATAAAAGTACAGTAAGTGAACTAATATAGAATTTAATGAAAGAAATTTTCGAAAAAAGATAGTTTCTAAAAAATTTGTACTTTTATTAAGTGATTGAATTAGAAATACTTTATAGTGATTGGGTTCCGTATTGAAATTAATGAAACTCTTATAATAAGGTAATATAATAAAATATCAGATTTCTTTTAATAAATTTTCTATTAGGATAATTCAATAAATAACAAGCAATGTTTATTCCAAAATATTTATAAAAAAAATGATATAACAGTTGTGCCATCAGCATTCAAACCCAGTAAAATAAATTCTTAAGTATACTAAAAATAAAACTCGATCAGAGAAAAGAATATGTAAAAATAATTGAAAAAAAATTTCAAGCATGATCATTTTAAAAATAAGAAAAAACGAAGAAAGAAAGAAAAAAAGATCGTTTCTAAAAAAAATCCAGTTGAAAGAAGATTAAGTTAATAACGTTTAATAAAGTAACCATAAAAATTCATAATCGAAGACTACATTTTGGAGAACTACTCGAAATAAAATTTAACTCACATAAAGTCCCCATGAGTAGAGGTGATAAAGTCCTATCCGTCCTTAATAGCCATTAGCGTAGCATTTCACTGTGTTTGCTTTAACATACAGCTCATTAACATACGGCCTTGTGAGCCGTGGCGGGGAAGGGGTGTATTTTTACCCCACTCTTACTATCCCCCTACATCTTTATGCTTCCCTTCATATTTTAATGCAGAGTTCTCCATTTTCTGAGTGATTATCCATAACAGGGAAAAAGAACGTCGATTGAAGAGAAGTGGGGCTAATGTAGCTTCAATATTAAAAATAGACGTAGAATATTTTATGGAATTCGAATAGTTTTGGGAGTGAGATGTTAGTTTATTTTTCATTGATTGAGAAAAGCATTCTTAGAGATGCATTTAATTATGTCATTTTGAGATATATTCAAACTCTTAAATGTATTACTTCTTGTTAGCTTTTATGAAAATAGAACAAATCTTACTGTAATACAATATAAAAAGAAATTAACATTGAATTTCTTTAAAATTTTATTTTATACATCTATTTAACGGGATGTCATTTTAAAGGGTTAATTTGTGCATATGTTACTTATTTATAAGCATATTTATTTAAGTGTTACAACAATAAATTATTAAATTTTCATTGAAACTTCCAAATATAAAAACAGGTGCAAAAAATACATTTAGGTGTCAACTAGGAGTGAAAAATAAAATTTAAACAAAACTTTTTTTTGATTTTCAATGAATTTAATTATTTTTTAACGTAATTTATTAGAAATTGTTTAAGACTTAGGAGAAATTTCAGAGAATTTTCTATATTTTTATCTTAATTTAATGATTAAAATAAAATAATAAGAACAAAATCATTTGTTTTAATATTAAAATGGATATAAATATTAAAAGCTTTTAAAATCCACGTTCTTATTTCGGTTAAATTAAATATTAAAAATTTTTTTAGTGTTCCTAAAATTTCTGAAACTTATAAAAATTGCATCTTGCCTTCCTAATAATATTCATGACTTTAACTTTAATTTTATATGTAAAATATTTCATAAAAATTTTACAAATATTGCACAAAATTTTTTTTTGTTTCGTGTGATTTTAGGATTAACTAAATGTAGCATTATATTATATTACACAATCACTAAGCGGTTCTCATTGATTTAAATGCCAATTAAATCTTATATTATCAAAAAATATCCTTACAATTTATTACTGTTCTTATATAGATTTTGTAATAAGTTTTTGTGAGTTTAAAAGTATTTTAGAGGAAAAAATTTCTTTGTGATCAATGGTGAAGCGAACTCCAAAACCAATTTAAACTTTTCCCCATAACCTTTAAAAACACTATTTCATAGATTTAAATTAAATTTTTTCTCCAATCGAGAAATTAAATAAAATAAAATTACTATAGAAGAGCTAATTATTAAAAATAAAAACTTACTTATTCATTTACGTTTTCATTAATAGTACTTATTACTTGTAACGAAAGTATATGTATTGCTCTATCGTCACAGAAGGTTTCACATGCATTTACTATGCTACCCTTTTTAAAGGGCAATACTGTTTCATTGATTATTTTTTATTTCCTCGTGTTGTTATTTACATATTTAGAAATGAAGTGTTGAAAATAATAATAAGAACACATTTTTTTTAAAAAAAATGATGCAATGCTATTTCTTATTTAGTGATCTCATACACCGTTAATTACTTCAATTCAAATATCTATGGTCAATTTAAACTTTTATCGACTCTTAAGTTATATTAAACATCTAACTTTTGTTCAAAATAAGCTACATAATGGTTTTAGGATTACATTTTCTTTAATAATTATTACTCTTAATACACATGATTCTCTTGTTGATTACGAAAAATATAAGTACTGTTAGCAATTATCATCTAAAGGTGTGGAATTTATGAACATTACATTTTATTGATTCAGTACAACAATTAAATACTGAGTGTTTTTATTTGACATAATTTCAAATAAGAAATTATTATTTAAAGAATTTTTTTTATGATTTTATTACTTTTCGTTTTGTTTTTAAGTAAAGTGCTTCATTAAACTTTTCAAAATTTTAGTTTAAGTTACATTTATTCATTTTTACTATTACAAAATTTGCATCTTAAAAGTTGTTAGGGGTAAATTACTCCATCATAAATGATTTTCAAAAAAAAATCATGTTTGCTTATTTTTACAGTTGTTTCTTGGTTATATACTCTTAGTTAATTTGACATTAACAATACCTTAACAAAATTTCAAATAAACTTTTAAAATTTTGCTGAATTAATGTTATTTTCAATTGTATATATCCAACATATCAATGTAAATCAATTTACCAAAACATAGTAATTGAATACATATAGTCAAAATATTTATGCGCAATGTAAATAGGATTTTTGTAAATATTCAAGTTACCCTCATATTGCTTAGAAATAAAAATACTTTTTATACAGGAAATAAAAAAGCAGCTTGAACCATTTTTTGAAATTTTAAAGATTTTCTTTTCGAGTATCTTTTGTGCTAAAAATTATACTTTGATATTTTATTTATATAACTTTTTATATAATTTGAATTCAACTATTTTTCAATACACTACAACTTTGTTCATTCATTTTATAACCCAAAACGAAATGTTTCTTTTATGTAAGCTAACTTCTGATATCTGAAAATCTTTTCTTGATATAGATCATTTTTCAATATTAGAATTTCATTAACCATTGAAATTGTGATCGTAGATTTGTCTTTGTTAATTTGTTTTTAACTACGTTTTTTGCCTTTGTTTACAAATATCTTGGAAAATTCCATTATAAATGTTTAATTATAAATGTTAAATTTTATTTGAAAAAAAAAACAGTTCGAGAAATTGCTTCATGTGAAACACATTTCATATATTTCTTTATGTTTTTGAGATATATATTTTTATGTATCTCAGAAAAAGTATCAAATATTGATAGAATCTACATGTGCTACGATGAGAAAAGCTTTAAGAAGTTTCTAAAATGCCATACATAACGAATTAATCATAAAATTCATCATTATTTCTAATTTCATTGAATATTTGACTTTTCAGAAATGGTAAAAAAACGTTTCTTTAAAAAAATAACTCTAAAATTTGTATTAAGAAATCACGTAAGAACTTTGAAGTACTTTCTCTGAAAAACAAAAGCATATTTTTTAGCTATAGTTAGTTATTTTTTTAATATAATTCTGGATCCTCCTTTAACATTTATAAATGATGCCATTATGAAACCTATGCAGAGCAAGTAACACTACAAAAATTCCAGCATGATTAAAGTTTAAGAGTTAAATCTTTAAAAGTTGCTTTGACTTTTAAATTACAAAGTTCAGCTTATTATCAATGATAAGAATTCCTATAGCATTTATTAATTCAAAAATATTTTAATTTTGCCTAATGAAAGATTTATGTACAAGTTCGAAATAATTTTACTAGATTAACCTCTCAACTTAATTTGATTTTAATAAGCTGTCTTTTTTTGATAGTTCTCTTGGAGTGAATTTTATGGTACAAACCCTCCGTATTTTATCAATGTTACATGAAAAGCTTTTTAATAATTTATTGACACTTAAATGAATTTTACAAATAAAGTCAAATAATTATTCATCTACGCTTTATTTTAGGTTTGTATCTATATAAATATGCCTTCATTTGCATTTTAAATAAAATGTCACAATTCATATTATCATACATATAACTAAGAATTCAGCATTATATATCACGTTATATAATGCTATATAATATGTACATGGTTTATAATTTACTTTCTGTTAATTCATAAATATATTATATGCTGATATACTTCCTTTGCATTCTTATAATTTGAAGTTATTATTAATATAATCATTGAATTAACTCAGTTTAATGATTAAAATGATAAAATATTTATATAAGCAACTAAATATATAACATGTTATGATTAAAATTATAACCAAATTTATAATTGAGATATTGCCACAAACTAGTCAATCTTTCACTTAAATATTTAATTTTATTTTTATGTGTTTTGAAATAACATTTTAAATACAATAATTTTTTAAAAAAATAAATCCAATTTTTTCCATTAAATTAATTTTTTTCTGCAAAATTAAATGTTTCTGTATTTAATTTAATTTACACCTGTAACAATTCAAGATAAAAAAAAATGAATTTAAATAATCTTTTTTTTCACATAGAAGCTTGGGCAAAAATTATTTTAAAATCATCAAGCTTTTTTTTTTTTCAAGATTGCTAAACAATCTATGCATTAAAAAATGAGTATTAAGTAATATTCATGTGGCAGTTAAAAAACATTAAAAACTTCCGAAAATCAAAATTAGCAGATAAGAGAGAGAGAGAGAGAGAGAGAGAGAGAGAGAGAAAGGCGAAACAGTAAATTAAACATTTACTTAAAATTTAAAAAAAAACTACTAATTAACCACTAATGCGATAAATTAAATACTCCGGCGGAAAAAAAATCTTCAAAAGAGTGTGAGAGATAAAAAAAAATATAAACTAACACAAAAATAAATTCCCACTTAATCTTAAAGCGCAAAAACGAAGCAACCTAATTGAATTCCATTTCCCAAAAATTAAGTTTAATTTAATTTTTATCAAAAAGCGCTGCTGTATTTTTTTCTCATTATTTTTTTCTCTCTAAATACTGATCAGCAAAGCTTACCTTTCATTTTGATAGTCCATAAATCAGCATTGTCGCATTTTAATGCTCATCTAAACACTTTCTCAAAGTCACTTCCAGGTTGGTGTATAGACATTACAGAACCATAACAAATAAAAAACGGAGTCCGACACCAGTTGTGGAAGCGGCATGTGTTGGACGCCGTATGCGGTCGGTTTCAGCATCCCGTGCCGGCTACTGGTGAGAAGTGTATACGGAAAGAAAAAAGCATCTTCTCTACAGTTGTGTGCGTTGTATTGGGCGCTCGACGCTGAGTGCTACCCGTGAATGCGTTGGAAAAAACCTGTTCGGAAATCATACGCGCGTTGGGTCACACGTCTTTGGGAAGATCCCGTCTCGGGAGTTTCATTTCAATTTTATTGTTTACTTATTTTCCACTACGTCGTTTTCCGCTGAATTCCGATGATAATGGTTATGGCAAAAAGAAGCTTTTTCCCCCGCATGTATTAGCATTCTTTTTCAGCTACTGCCCAAAGGATTTTTGTGATTTGGAGAATGAATAAATGCTAATAGGTTGAGCAATGGCATGCTCGTCTTGTTTTTTTGGAGAGGATCGTTGGATGTATTGGTAGTAAAAAAGAAGCAAGTGAGAGAAGAATGTTAAGATTCAGTTAAGTGAGGATACATATATTAGAGAGGATAATGATGATGGCAATTCCCAATTCCTCTTTTAAGGTATCCGACTACGTTCGAAACCATGATTTTTCAAATGCGTACAAGCGAATATTTTTTTGATATTTAGGGACACTTAAATTAGAATACACGTATGAAATTGTTTTAATAATATCATTACAACTAAAAATGATTTTAATGCAATATTTTGGCAAAAAAAATGAACATAGAATTATTTATTTTCCAAATAATCTTTTATGGAAAATGCTTCTGCAATAAAAACATTTTGCCTATATATATAGCTCAGACCTCTGTATAGAGATTTGTGAAATATATAATTTAGAAGTGGATTTAACCATATTTTGATACATCAGGATGGAGAGATTTGAACAGAAAAACACTGGTAATTATTTCAATTGGTAGTAACTCTGAAAATAATGTGAATTTCTCAAAAATGGTTGTTCAGGCCCTCTGGAGAAGTCTTAGCTATATATAAGTAAAATATTATTATTAAGGAAGCATTTTTCACAAAAGGAGAATGTTTTGAAAATAAGTCATTTTATGCTCATTTTTTGCTAAAATGTTGCTTTTAAATAATTCTTTACTGTAAAAATAGTCTTGAAACAAATTATACTTGTATTAATTGTATTATACTTGTATTACAAAATGTACTTGTATTCTAATCTAAGTGGCACTAAATATTAAAAAAAATATTCATTTCTACGCTTTAGCAAAATCGCGGTTCCGAAAGTAGTCTGATACTTTAATTATGAAAGCATTTTTTGCTTGTACGAAAATTCAGTGTTACTTTGAATACATTATTTGAATTAAATCATTTTAAAAAATCGATATCATTTGATATTTATTATTAAAATTATATTTTTAGAAATCAGTTAACAAAGGATTATTTTTCTTTAAAAAGTTGTTTTAGTTTCAATTTAACACCCGATGTTTGTTTTACTTTAGATTATGGGAAATGGGAGCAATTTTTTATAACTTTTTATTAGAGTTTTATATCATTGATACTGATTTTTTTGTAAATTTCTGGTGAAAAATAAATTTAATAGAATGACAATGGATCTTTAACTAATTGTGAAAAGGAAAACAAAAAAGTGTAGGGATAGAAAAACAGATATTTCTTTTTGTTTAAAGGTGATGTTTTCACTATATACATTCGAGGACATTCTGTTAAAAGATCCTTAATTATATTACTATTTAGATGTGTTATAAGGCGATTTAAATCACGCTAAGAAATTTTAAAAAAGGCAACTAATTATAATTTGAACAAAAATTTGATTAGTAAGTCTTTCGTTGTTTTCCTAACACATGCACAAAGAAGTATACCAATTTGAGTAGCGGAGAAGTCTAAATAATGTTACTATTATGAAATCAAGCTGTTCTGCATTCAAACAGAAGCAGCAAATCCTAATCTCATGTTCTGAAAGTTTGAAAATTGAGAGAACCGTTTTTTTACTTATAGAAAGAGATTTTAGTGAACAATTTTTGTTTGTAATTGGATATTAAACTGACTTTTTAAATGAACGAAAAAGGTTGAATTTATAAACAATGAGGAATTTCTCAGTTTTACTTTTGAGTCAATTTTTATAATAGCGGCATAAAATAACTTTTTAAAGAGAAAATATACCGCTAATGTACTTTTCACAAAATATCGACTAGGATTTCTTTGAAATAGCTTCGAAACGTTTTTATGCTTGGAAAAAAATTAATAGGTTTTTTATCAGTCATTTTAACGCCTTGTGTGAAGGAGTTAATTACCTTTAAATTCATTACACAGGTCATTTAATTCGTAAAAAAAATTCTGTTAGATCTTTCTTTGTGATTCAATCCACTAGGCACTAAATCATCATTTGTACTAATTGTAATAGTAAAAGAACGTTGAAGAATTTTTTAAGTTGAATAATTTGTAAAAATTAAACTAGATTTAACCATTTTTCTTTTATGAAATGCAAAAACATACATTTTGAACTGAATTATCATAATAGTATGTGTAGATTTGAAATTATTGTTATTAGTATTCAAAAAATATCTCTGCTGAAATCCTGAAGATTTTAAAATATGCAGTGTGTGAATTATGGAATCAAAAACAGGAAAAGGGGACAGTTTTAAAACTTAATACGAATGCGTAAGAATTAATTTAAAGTAATAAGCAAATCATTGACTGAGAGTTTAGGAAACAAGAAGAAATCCGAAAGAAAATATTTAAAAGAAAATATACCTCCCCCCCCCCCCGTTAGTGTATTTATTTCAGATGCATTTTTAAGACATGAAATTTTTTAATGCAATTGATTATCATAATGTATCAGACATAAATATTTGAACATAGATACACATTAAGTATTAAAATTAAGACGGACGTTAAGTATTAAAAATTAAATAGTTTAATCAGTTTAAGTGTTCTACACTTCAAACTTAAAAAACACACTTTTTATATTATTAAGTTTTTATTTATTTTATTTTATAACACCATGAAATGAAATAAAAACTAAATGTTTCCCGTTTCTTATGTGTTTATGCTTACTACAGACAAATAATATCCAAAGGAACAAGCTACTTGTATATTATGGATCAGAAGTTGGTAACTCATTGCACGCGTTCCATATTTGGCAAGTGGCATGATTCTCACTGGCACTATTTTGGTACTCTTACTTTATATTGCTTTAAATTTGTATGTATTTCTTACTTTAATAAATATGTTTAAAAGACTCGTAACAAACAATATATATATATACAATTAATTTTTTTTACTGATGTTGAAGGAATAGGTTGATTTTATGGTGCTAATTTTTACGTTAATAAGTACCTTTAAATGATGCATTCATAACTAATACACAATAAAACTCTAAATGTGTATTCTTGACTTCTATTCTTTAACGTTCAATGCATTATCGTGGGGATCGTAGTGTTTCAAATAATGCCTACAGTGAATCATATTTGTAGATTTCTTGGAACACCACAGCCACAAGGTTTCTGACCCCTGTTATGGATTACTTATTAATTTAGTGTTTTTGATGACAGCAAATTTTGATAGCATGTTTACATACCACGGCACAATTTTCCTGTAAAAAGCGATGAAAATAAAATTATAATTAAATGAATTTCTTAAATTATTAAAATTAATGAAACTAGTTTTATTTTTCAGATTCCATAAACTTAAAAAAGAAATTCAGGCTGCAATAAAAATAAATCCTTTTCTTAAACCTTAAACTCAGATTTTTGTAGAATTTAAAAAAGGATTCAATTTATTGTAAAATTCACATAGTTTCATATATATATACAAGACTCTTATTCTCGCATTTCGATGCACATTCTCACCACAACAGCTATTTAAAGAATTTCAATTTAGCTACAAAAAACAACAAAAAAAAAAACACTCGCTCAGGGCGCAGTAACGGAAATACCTCAAAATCAAATCACTTTTCTTATTCGCACAGATTGCGCAAAGTAAATCAATTTCTAAAGGGATTACCTTCCACTAATGTGCTTAAGAACGAAACGGATGATAAAGACAAAAGTGTGCAGGTTCAAAAATCCCTGCAAGATATTCCTTCCCAGGCCAACCAGGCGAGAAAAAATGTTCTCAGTGAGGGTGAGGACAGGTGGGAAACTTAAGACATCTCGGGGATGTATGTAAAAGGGGTTTTCCTCACACCCACAGGCGCGTAAAAGGGAAGCCCAATTAAAAGGCGTCTCAACAAAAGTGCAACAAGTTTTTCCAATTTTCCGGCACGCTTCCCTCGGAACCCGGAACGCGTCGTGTTCCAGACCATTGTCTCAGAGGCCTACGACCGAGGAAAGGGGTAGGGAGGACGCCATTTTTTTCTCATTTCATTTCACTTCCATTATTTATTTATTTGTTTTTGCCAATCGCCTCGTAAGTTACGGTAACGATTATTACAGGACGGTGAAAGATTAGACTTCGCTTTGTCGGCTAAATGTGTTTCGATGGAGTGGATGCAAGAAGTGGAACCTTAAGGGTGATTTCTTTATTTTGTTGGGAGATGCCTTTTTTTTTCCTTTTTTTTTTGTCGTCTTCCGTGAGAAAAACCTTTTAGTCTTTTCGTTGCAGATCCATGCATTAATTCGTTTTTAATACCTCCATAAGATTTATTTTTCGCTTATGTACGCATGTTTTTGACCCTTAGTGATATATACATTTTTGCTACAAATAAATCCTTAAATTGGTTTTTCTTTTTTTTCCTGCTAGCTATGTATACTTTGTCAATATAATGATCTTTGTTTATATTAAAAAAATTAGGATTTATGTAACATAAAAGAGCCTTGAGACAGAATTTTGTAAATCACATTTCGAACCACACGAGGGTTTTAAAAAATTTTCGAACTGACATACATTGTCAAAAACAACTAATCCTCTCAATCTTATACGTAAAAAAGTAAAAACGAAAAATTAAAATTTAAAACAGCAATGCATTTTTATATTCTTTCCTCTATTTTTACAAATATTTCTTTTGTTTCATGTACAGTATAATTTTCGGGAACGAAAACAAAACAAAAAATAATTATTGAATAAATAATTAGCATTAATTAATAAAATTAATTATTACTAACAAATACTTAATTAAATTTTACGTACTATATAAATAGGATTATAAACAATAAAAAAAAATATATCAAGTGCTATGGAGGGTTTCGAACCCGGGGACCACTCCCCCCTTGTGTGCGCCACTGGTTGAGGCTCAAAACTCTCGTGTTGTTGTAGTGCAGTGGCTTTCAAACTATGTTCCAAGGAACCCTGTGGTTCCTCAAAGCATACCCAGGGGTTCCACGAGTCACCATTAAAAAAAATCGAAAAAAAACCCTTATAAAATTGTATGCAGAATTATTATTTCTATGAAGTTTGTATAATTACACAAGTATATAAAACTCATACTATATTCACTTAAACTGAAAATTTTATTTATACATAAGAAAATTCATTTTTAACACTATTTAAACTTTTGTTATAATATAATAAAAGAATTTCAAAATGTTTTATCTTTATATATATGCCTCCTACAAGATTTTGAATGCTCTACTGTTTACTATCTTGGGTTCCACGAGGTAATTTTATACTTATTTATTTTAACACAGTATCTTGCATAACTATATAATTTTCAAATGGAAAATGCACCCTTTTGCAATTGTGGGGGAAACCCCCACTTATAATCAAGGAGTGGAAACAACATCTTATAAACAGATTCGATGTTAAAATCTAAATTTAAGCAAGAACAGCTTATAAATTTTAGGTTGCAAATTCATGAAAAACACACAGTATTTCTCTCACACAGCTATAAAATTTTTAATACCATTCAGAACATTATATTTGAGTGAAATATATTTCTCAACATATGAGTGACTACAAAAACAAAGTATAAAAACAGATCAAACAAAATAATGCATGGGTAGGTGACACTTGGATCACAAATTAATATTATTAATGAGTAAATTATATTGTTGTTGTTGCTGTCGTGTATGACAAAGTGCAAAGGCTGTAATAATATAACATAAGGATATAGTCAGATATTGCCAAAGGCGTGAATCACTGCCGTGGCAACATCTATGGCACGATCCGAGAAAAGAATGCCAATGCTGCAGTCATTATCTATTTTAAAAAGAGCACCAATAATGGAAGGATAGCTAAAAAGGCGTTTGGGATCCAGTTCGGGACTGGGCAGTGCCTGCATTCCACATATGATCTGGAACCATCAGGCAGAATCTTCATGCCCTTTAAATGCTTTGTCCTTAGTCTAGTTATTATTGACGTAATTTCTCGGCTATAATTTAATTCTGACAGCGATAATTTTTTCTTGGGTTTGAGCAGAGATTTTGTTTTGCTAATGCGTTGGCGTCAAAGATCGTAGTAGATGAAGTTAGAGATTCAAGTGTTCTGACTTCATTGGCAAGGGAATCGACACACCATCTCGTTCCCTTCGATGTCAACATGGGCAAGGATCCACTGGAAGGTACATGATTTGTCCAATGCACCAATGGAGAATAGAAGTGAATTGATTTTTTGGGTGAGCCCCATTTTTCCTTCCTTGATGGCCTCAAGAGCAGATCTACAATTCGAGAGCACAATGATGCCTTCGGAATTAGCAATATTTGTCCGTGTAAGGTAAATGTCTAGGGCTGTCCTAATTGCTATAAGTTCACACGGGAAGTTGGAAGCAATTTGCTCTGCAGAGACCCTGTGCTTTGAAGTTGTATTATCTGGGTACTTAAGAAGGACACCAGATCCACCGCTATTGCTCACTGAGTCTGAGGAACCATCGGCTTAGCCAGTTACTAAATGAGGTGCAATATATTGGGATAGTAAAATGTATTAGAAAATTAGATTAGAATTTTTCAATAATATATGCAATAATTCTTTTAATTGCCTTTACATAAAGTACCTATAACATGTTGATGTACTTTAACTATTATTTTGAGGTATATTCTTCAAAGTATATATGTGTGTGTGGAATGGGGTTCCACGAAAACACCTTCAAGTTCTATGGGTTCTGTGAGTTGAAAAAGTTTGAAGACCATTGGTGTAGTGTGAAGGTATGGAGGTTAAGGTGGTGCCGGCTCACAGTTATCTTCTTCGTCACTAGATCGTGGTTCAAGGTTTGTGCGGTCAGCTGATCATAGTTCTTTTATAGCTGTAGAGTGCAACGCTTATCATCGATAAAACATTCATTTATTGTTTTACTTACTAACTAGTTTATGAAAACAAACCACTCTTTAAACATCCAATATTATTATGACTTTTAACCACTTATCTGATCATCCCGAGTTATCTCGGGTTCGTATATATTGCAGTTAATTATTATCCAGAGAAAACTCGGGTGAAGAAGAATTGTCAATACGATTGGTTTTATAACGAATTTACTCGGCCTGGAGGAAATGAAAGGAAATATTCAGTTTAAATTGGCATTTTTCAAAGTTTTGTTGGTTTCGCGAATTTTTTGTTTTCCTTATTGTATAGTACACGTCGGCTTGGGGATTCGTGATGTATAAAGAAGGATAATTCCGTTGTGAAAACAAGTAAAATAACGGCGATGATGCAAGATAGCGAAAGCGATGATTTTTCAGATAGTGATTATGAAGAGGTGGACATTGAAAATAGTAGAAGTGATGCAACTGTATGTAGTCTACATTATGAACTGTAAATCAGGAGGTTTCCGATCACCTAAACAATTTAGTATAGAACTGATTGAAAAAAATTATTTCAGAAAATCATCGTGACTAGTTTTCTGCCACATCAGGAAGACCCAGCATTAGTCCATCACCACTCAGTTTAACCGGAGGGCCTTTTACAGATTTTATTCCTGCTACTGAAAAAAAATCAAATCCAACGAGACAGTATACTCTGTTCTCCCGTAAAAGAGATTCCAGAGGTAAGCCAGTAAGAAAAGAGACCAGATACTAGTGTACAGAATGTGAAGTATTGCGTTGTGTTGTACCTTGTTTCAGAAACTATCATACAAATACTAATATTTAACTTTTTTCCATTTGCCCGAGATAACTCAGGATAGTAAACTAATATTAAAACTGAATGCTTTTACACCCGTAAAAAATCAAAAATTCAACTTAAAACCTACATATTTTGTTTTGTTTCGTTTCCTTGTATTTAATAAAATTTTTTAAAAATGTGAGGATTTTGTCTCCAATTTTTTTTCAAAACAATGTGTAAGGAAAGCAGTTAAATGGCAAATTCCTTCCAAAATTCGGTGATAGTTGAATAACCTTAAAATGTATAAGAGTATAGGAAATGTCACACTAAAAATATTTCCTATGTAATATTCAACTTATTTTTACTGACAGAATGCTGATAATTTCAAGCTTTTTGAGAATTTTTTGCTGTTAATCGGATACTAAATAGAAATTTCCGAAACATCAGACAAAATTATCGAATAATTGTATGCTTATTATTAGAAATAAGGATTTAGGATTCGTAAAATTTGCATCATCGGCTTCTGAAAATATTCGTCAGAAACCTATAGTTCAGATTGCTTAATTTGATTTTAGATTCAAATCCTTCGTGGGACTGCTCACATCTAATATGAATTTTAAACCCATCAGGAAATTTTAATGCGTTTTTTAATGCTTGGTAAGTTGTGAAATTCAAAATGCTACAATTTCAATTGGTTATAGCTTACTACAAAGACTCAGAGATTATACTAAATATTTCTCCTTTTACAAGCCATTAGGAATATATTACGTTTTGAAACGCAGTCTTGTGAGTAAATTTCAAAAAAGAAACGCTTACAAATGTTACAAGTTCGAATTAAAATGATAATCGATAATATTTTTTTCTCGTAAAAAATATATTTCTTAGAAATGTTCTATTATATGCATTTAAGGTATCAGACTACGTTCGGAACCGTGATTAAAAAAAAAAAAGGTGCATAAATGGATAATTTTCATGATATTTAGTGTCTCTTAGATTAGAATACGTGTATAAAATTGTTTTAAGAACATTTTGACAACAAAAATTATTTTAATACAATATTTTGGCAAAAAATTAACTTAGAATAACCTTTTTCAAAATGTTCTCCTTTTGTAAAAAATGCTTCTGTTATAATAATATTTTGCCTGTATATAGCTCAGACCTCTGTACAGAGGCTCAACTATAATTTTTGAAAAATTCACATTATTTTTAGAGTTACAACCAATTGAAATAATTATCGGCGTTTTTTCTTAAAATTTCTCCCCTCTGTAGTCGTAAAATATGGATAAACCCACTTCTAAGTTATATATTCCAAAAATTCAACTTGAGCCTATGTACAGAGGTCTGAGCTATATAGAGGCAAAATACTATTATAATAGAAGCATTTTTCACAAAAGGAGAATATTTTGAAAATGGGTCATTCAATGTTCATTTTTTTTTGTCAAAATATTGTAAAATATTTTTTTATTGTAATACTACTCTTAAAACAATTTTATATACATTTTCTAATCTAAGTGACCCTAAATATCATAAATATTATCCATTTATACGCTTTTGCAAAATCATGATTTCGAACGTAGTCGGATACCCTAATAGAAAACACATTAAACGTATAGAAATGTATTATGTGTGTATTTAAAAAATAAAAACGTTTTACGTATACAGCGGAAATAAACATTAATTTTTCCTTTAAAAAACCAGTAACAAAACTCTAAATTGATGTGAAAGTTTAAAAAGATGGTGTAAATAAACGCATTTTGATCTAATCATTAGTTGAAATGAAGATAACAATTAGATCACACACACACACACACACACACACACACACACAAGAAGCGGTTCGTTTCCATTAGAGTATCATTTCTGCTGCTAATTAGATAAAAATGACATTTATAATTGTTTCTACAAAAACTTTTTAGGTTGGATTAAGTTAGAAAAATACCTTCTGTATCTATAAAAAATTTAATGCATCAAATGGGATCTTTTTAGTTCTTTTATCACTCAAGTAAAAATTATTTTCTAGTTCTGTAATTTTTCAACTAATATTTGTTATTTCATTTAGGTAAGAAAAAACAAAAGTGTATCAAATTAAAATATATGTTTGTCTCACTGAAAGATGAAATATTTTTTATATAGATTTTTTTCAATTAAAATTATTTATTTTCATGCATTAAGCATTGATTTTCAAATAAACATGCAGCTTTGACGACCATTTTTGTAACGTTTTGAGGAAACATTTTTTATGATATAAACATTTATTTCCATATACAACTTTTTTACCTTCGTTTCATTTATCACTAAAAAAAAAACTTTTTTTTATACAGACCTTAAAAAGCTAATGCAGCAAGCAATAAACAAAAAATATATATATTAACAAAAATGTTTTTTCTACGCCTGTAAAAAAACAGTGCGAACTAAATTTGGGGGAAAAAACAACATCAATATCTTGTCGAATCATTTTGGCTAATGTTCTTCATTCAGAATTTCAAAAATAAATATATTCTGAAGAAAAAAATATATGTATCGGTATGTATCGTATGTTGCTAGAAATCACTGAGGCATAAAGCTATTTTTCTGTTTCTCTCTCTTCTTTTGTAAAATAAGGAAAACGTCGTTTTATTAGCTTCTTTCTCATAACAGTTAAATAAAAAGTATCGTATGCATTTATTTGGAACCACAAAAGCATATGCAGACTAATAATAAATCTGAAAGTATTCTCCTGCCCCGTCAGAGGCAAAAACTACTCTCATTTTTCCTCCCTTTTTTAGATAAGGGGGGGCCTCTAAGCCTGAGATCATTACAGAATCATTTTCGGCAGGTAAGGCGGCCTCACCTGCAGCCTAAACCAGTTGTGTCGTGTGGCGGCACGCGCAGTGGGGGTGTGCCACGGCACGTCAAAATGGGCGCAGGCCTCTTCGAGAGAGGCGTCATTTTCTTAGGTAGTGGTAGCCGCTCATCTTGACATGGGTGATGAATAGCAAAAGAATATGTGGCCCCAGGTCTTCCCTGTACGGTTTCGTCTTTCGTCGTCGTTTGCTTATTTATTTATTACGAGGTGCGTTTATCCGCGGAAGACGTTCACTCAAGTGTTCCTTGAAGTGAAGTGAACGGATGCTGCAGTTTCTTGGATCCTTCGAAGTTCTCGATTGTATTCAGTGAAATTTGGCTAATAGATAACTTTCACGCGCGAGTTCAGCCGCTCTGGTGTAGGCAATCGCTGAAAGGTAGCCTTGAAATTGTGATCTTGAGGTCACTTTTTAAAGGTTGGTGTCGGATGTTGTTCTTGTACTTGTCCTCGTCTCCAATGTCCAATAAGTTTATCTTCACCAAATGTATTAATGTTGTTTCGTCTAATGTAAGCCCTTTAGCTTCTTATATCGTTTTTCCTTTGTTCTTACTTATTAATGAGACTTTAATTATTAGATTAAGCTTATAATTCTCCAAATGGAGAGTTACATTTGAATATAGAATAGTTTGCATATTAATCTCAAGTAGTAGCGCACACAGGAATTTTTCAAGGGGGGTCGTAAGTTCACCATTCGTGTATCATGCTCCTTTTGATTTTGTCAATTTTCCAGAACAAAAAAAGTAAAAATCTAATTATTGAATAAATAACTAGCATTAATTAATAAAATTAATCATTAATAACAAATAATTAATTAAATTTTACGTACTATATACTTAGAATTATAGTCAATCGGAAAAAAATCAAGGGATTGGGGGGGTCTGGACCCCCAGGACCTCCCCCTTGTGTGCGTCACTGATCTCAAGTGATTATACTACAGCAAATCAATTACGCTAAACATATTTTCAATAAGCTTTACAAATATCATACTTTATAGACCACGCCTTTGGTAAGAAAAAGGTGCCAAATTGTGTGTGTGTGCCAAATGGCACCAGCAGCTTATCTTTCTGTACTAAACATCTATCCAATATGATAGCAATTCACCGAGTTGGCGATAAATAAAGATATGATATAAAAATAGGACCCAACAAAGGAATATCATAAGAAATTAATATTACTACAAATAGAGTTGTATGTCTGCTAATAATTGCCAATATAGCTTCCATGAAAGATGCTTAGAAAGAGGATAAAGACCACGGTTAATAGGCTTAACGTCACTTCTGTCTTTTTTTCAAATAGTTAAATCGTATTGGCTAATACTTTTGAATTAGAAGGATTGTTTTTAATCCAAGGAAAGAAGACATTGTATAAGCTTATTAAGCAGATCATAAGAATGTATATCTATCATTAAATGTTAGATGGATTTTACCGTTAATGTTAATAATATTTTTTTCTGGAAAATAAGGTGATCATATATATATATATTGCTTGTTCTGTTTAGAGGCGAACAAATCCATTTATGTATATAATGTCTGTTAAAATGTTTATTAAATAAATAACGTATAGTTTCGTATGTTTAGAATATTTGATATTTGTATATTTTAGTTACTAAATGTACTTGTACATTTTGCATTTTTGAAATTTAAAAAAAATGTTTCTCAACATGAAGTAATTTTCTCTGTGTGATTAAATGAATTATTTCTATAATATTTGAACTAAATAAGTGAGTTGCTTATTTATTTATATGAATGAATTACTCATTTATTAAAGCATTCAACATGATGATTATTTACAAAGATAAAGAAACATACCTATATAGGATAATGAATTTGTGAAAAGCAAAATTCTTTCTCTATAAAACATGTTCTTTACAAACATGTTTATTACAGACAGATAAGCTAAACAACGAAGGGGGAAATTATCTATCTAATAATTTTATTATCGTTAACTTTTAAAGAGCAACTTGAATAAGAAGGCCTATACAAATTATAACATCTAATTTAATTTCCAAAGAAAAATAATGAAAAGACAAATCAGAATTAAAACCTTTTCTAAAATATAAAATAGATAATGGAATCCTATATTAATTTAAGACTAAAGATTTAAAAGAAGAGATTCCTAGGGAAAACGCTTCAAGCACATTAGCAATTGGTACAAATCCTTAAAAAGAACTCGTGATAAATAAAAGGAAATAAAAGGAAAAGTAATTATCAGAAAGATGAAAAATAATCAGGATGCTTACTTAAAAAAGTATTTTTACTCATTGAGTTATCGAATATAATTTTCAAAAGAGAAGAAAAAATCTAAATACTAATTTCTACACCTTCCCCCTTAAAAAAACTGAGCACATTTCTCTTATTTGAAGAACGCTACGATTGTACTATTTCTAAAATTGTGCTTGTATTTTTTTAACAGGCCAAGCCTCAAACGCAGGTGCAGTCCTGACCTTATCTTTACTGTTCTCTTTTTTATGCTGCTTTTTCCTCAGCCCTTCTTTCTCACTATTCCCCCTTTTACAATGTAACCCCTTCGGTTATCTGCCATAAGTTGCAAATGTCCATATTTGCATACGCGGACTTTCACAAGGCTTTTTAAACTGTAGCCTGAGGCCAACCAAAACATATTTCCCTACCTTCTCCCTCCTCCTAGTCCTCTCCACAACGGAAACTTTCCGTTACAGAACTTAAATATCAGGATGGACCAAGAGAGAAGGGGGAAGGGAAAAATTCTAGAATAACCAAAGAAGGGCTATAAAAAAGGGTGTCTGAAGGTATATGACATTTTACCTCTTGGCCTGAAAAGAGCATTTTTCCTGGGGGCCCGATTCTTGAAAAGGTGGTCGTCAGGAAAATAGAGGGGTAAATAAGTATAGATGCTTGCAATCTGATGATAAAATAAATGGATGAAATGATGATGGATACACCATTTTCATTGCTGGTTTAAAAAAAAATTATTATATTATATTTGAAGGGTAGAGAAAGAGCGGTATATTTTCATTAGGTAATGAATGAGAGATATTTTTTAAAAAAGAAATAGAGTAAAGTGAAATTTTTTACAGAATCAAACAGTCCTTACAAAGAGTGCATTTCTTTTATTTAGATATATTTGAATGAACAAAAAATTATATAATTTTGATTTAAAGTAAAACATCGAGGAAGGGGGGAAATGAATAAAGAAAGAGTTAAAATAAAGGGAGAGGGGGAAATGAACGAAATTTTTAACTGTTTTTTACTAAAATAGAATCCTTGATATTTAAAAATCACTTAACTTCTAATTTTTTAAAAAAGAGTTTTCTGTTGTTATTTTACTTATAATTTGTTTCCCTTAATTTAAATGATTTTTTCTAGCAAGTTTTTGATTTCAATTCTTATTATTCTCGTCATTATGTTTATAGCATATTCATGGAAGAACTCATTAAAAAAGTAGATTCGAAAAAAGAATATTAGAACACAAAATACTAAAAACTATTAAAACATTTAAAGTTTTGAGAATATAGGAAGTGAATAGTATTGGACTATACAATATTTGATATAAAAAAAACCGCTCAAACACATAGAAAATTAAAAAAATATTCAAAGATTGAAATTAAAAAGATTACTTATTATCCAAAATAAAAAAAAAAGTGAATGAGATTACTAAGCTATATTATTTAAAAAAATAAGCGAAGCAGTGGTTAAAATATATATTATTTTCCAAACATTATAAAATAATAGAGGTAATTTTTATTACATTACAACAGGGATGGCCAACATTTTTAGAAAGAGTGCCACTGTTTGATAAAAAAAATAATTATGCATGCCGCTTCCAACAAATAAATATGGAAAAGTGAAAAAGTGTTACTTATAAGCTTATCATGGGGTTTTTATGCAAATGGGATAGTTTTTAATGCGTGATATATATGTGTGTGTGTGTGTGTAAACGTAATTTAAAAATAATAAAATAAATAAGTGAAAACTTAGGGTGGGGTGGGGGGTTATTATTGATAAACGTTTTCAATCAATTACGTTATGTTTTTAATAAAAATGAGTAACTTGAACCATTTAATTCAAAATAATTATTAAATAACGCTCAGTATTCAAAATAATGCTTAGTATTTACTTAATGTGGCATTTGAATTACTTCTTTGAATTACTACTTCTTTTTACCAAGTCATTTATATAAGGATTAGCTCTTACAGGTGCCTGCAAAATTAGGTTATTATAGGTGCACATTGGCTAGTTTTGAGTGATATTTATTTGATTATGTTCATATATAAAACGTTTATTCACAAACATATTTTGATCACCATTTTTGGGGGTTTTATCTGAGACTTCTACACTTCAATAAAATTGTAAAAAATTGTTGTTTATTATCTTTTCAAAATTAAAAGATAATTTTATTAAGTATTCGCGGGCTACTGATACAACTCCATCCTGCCACATAGTGGTACGCGTGCTATGGGCTGGCAACCCCTGCATTAAATTTATAAAAATTCAATATTTCACATTAATTTGAAGAGATCTAAAAAATGCTATAAAGGTTACTGCTCGTTCGAGGCTGATTAGGATACCGATAAAAATCCTGCAATTAAGTTAATAACATTTATTGTATAATTTATGCAATAATAGTATCAATTATGTATGTAGAATTGTGAGAACCCTTCAATTAAGTTAATTACAGTTTATTGCATAATTTATGCAATAATAGTATGAGTTACATATATAGAGAATTGTGAGAATCTTTCAATTAAGTTAATCACAGTTTATGGCACAATTTATGCAATAATGGTATCCATTATGTGTGTAGAATTGTAGAAATTATAAAACACATGAATTTAAACTGTCTGGACATCCTGTTGGGCTCCGACGAAAAATGCGACTCCATTAGCGGTGAAATGCACCCAGAGACAATAAGCAAAAGAACGGATAAAGAAAACAATTTTCAGATTAGTAACTCAGGCCATTTTAAGACTAAGCAGGACAACGCGCCCGAAGGCATTATTAAGATTTACGCCTTCAGTGCTGTTGTTCAGACGTTGGCCGTCTTATGCACGATTTAGATTCCACTCTTACACAAGTGGAACGGGCAACGGCGAGTTCCTAACTATCCATTCAAAGGCAGCCATGCCCAATAGGCAGCAGTCTCAGCGTGCGCGTGGCAATAAATAAAAAACCCCCTCGAGGGTGTACATGGTAGTGTCTTACTTGCTTGCCTTTTGTTTTTCCGATCACCCTGCCAGCCAATTTTATTTCGACGATTTTAAAGCATTTTTCGAGGCCCGATTTTCTTGTTTTGTTTCCTTATTATTATTATTTTCTTCATTTTATTTTATTTTGCAAGTGATTTTCTTTCCAAAAACTCTTTTGTTCCTCTTCATGACAGTCACGTGCCCGTGTGGCCGTCGGCATCTTAACGCCAGGCCGATCATTCGAAACATACTCTCGAGTCCGCGAGTAATGTTTGGTTACGGTCTAATAGAATATCGAATAATAACGATAAGTAACAGGCCACATCGGGAGAAGAAAAAGATAAAATAGAAGAGGGAAAAAAAGGAACAATTTCTCGCTGCGATCATCATTATTTGTTTATGCTACTTACAGTAAAAGCTCGCTCAAACAAAGAACGCCATGACTTCATCACAAGATCGTTTTCAAGCTGGAAGGATGAATCGTCTGGTGCAAATTTGGTAATGATGAGTTTACTTACTGAACCGGAATCGAATACCGGATCTTCTAGACTTACAGAGCTTCTGTTGTATTTGCTGAATACCTGAATACATTTCTGATTAGCTTGTGATTGAAATTGAGATTCGATCGCTTGGACTAGACGTCAGCTCTGCCTACATACGCTTAATCACTCAGAATTCATCAAATATGGTTCTGGTCTATTGGTTGAGTTATCCTTTTTGGTAGCCTCTTCCGGGTAATGGAACTATTATAACTTAACTGTTAGTGAACTAGATTTTAAACTTTTTCTATCGGGATAAAATAAAAGAGTAATGACCAGAGCGTTTTAAATAAATGTTTACAGTATTCCAGTCGAAAATACCTTAGCGTTGCTCGAGAGTTGAAAAAGAATGATTTGTAAGATTCTACTTTTGAGGGCTAAAATATGTCTACAGAATCATAAGTCCCCCCCCGAATCTTTTCATACTTTTACTTTTAGTAAAAATAAATAAATATATATAAGTGTAAAACATTTTTAAAAATAATTTACATTATTTCTTCCGGAGCAATTTTTTTTAAAAGTTCGAATTGAAATATGTTCCTCAGATTTAAAGTAAATATTTGTTTGGAATGGAATGATGAATATATTTGTTTAAATTGGAATAGAGATTAAGAAAGAAAAATGTCAATTCACAATATCGAAGTTTTTGGGCCCCAAAACACTCCAATAATAAACCCAAATCAAAATAAATAGTTAAAACGAGATTTAAATGGTGAATGTCTTGTTCAAGTTCCATTTCTATCAAAGACTATGGTAAGAATAATGGAGGATTAATATCCAATAAATTTTATTGCAATCTCTTAGTTCATACGTGGAGTTCAAATGCCGTCTTCGAAATCCTGTTGTTCTTATGTCAATTATGAAAACTATTGCAAACAAACCACATATAGATTCAAAAAGCAACTTTAGCTCATATTAACTCTTGAAATTATCAATGAACTAAATTTAGCTGAAGTCATAGTCACGTGATAACTACAATTACGTATTTCCATGCACTTTGCTGTTGTCAACTTTGCATTTTGAAGATATTTACTTTTTGAAAAATACATAAACTGCTGTTTGAAAAAAATGCAACACCACGAAGAAATCATCAGAATTAAACGAGGAGGAAAGAAGAGTATTTATCAACAATAACAACGACATGAGCACTTGATTTAAAAATACACGTATAATATAAGAATTTTTTTTAATATTAAAAACTTTTTGAAGAACTTTAATATTTGAACAAGTTTATCCAATAATCAAATCTGAAAATTTATCATAATCTTAGGAGAACAAAATCAATGTTGAACGTAATGTCAGTTATGAATTCAATGTAGAACTCGTGATTGCATTTATCACGTGACTTTCATGAATTTAGACCACTGGAAAAGGTCAAGTAAGAACAGTATTGAAATTAAAAATGTTCGATATTATTATATGTATTTATACAGAGAGAGTTGAATGAAAACAATCTGGTGAAATTCTAAAATATTATATAGCTTTAGAATTTTTTAAAAAATACATTAATATGCGCGCACGAAAGAGATCGTTGAATTGTTAATAGTTCAAAAATCTTAATGGGCATAAATAGAATTTGTGCTCATTTTAGAAAAAAATCATCAAGCAAAGCTATTTTTTATAGCATTTTTACAAACTAATTAATCTATATCAAAAATAAATGTTTGCTTTCTTGTTATAAACTTCGCTTTGCTGTAAAAACACTTTTCCAGCGGGTAATAAGAGATTCAATTAATTGTAATTAAGACTGTTTTCGGCTAATGTTAAGGAATATGACTCCAATGATGAATATTTTTTCATATATAAAAGTACTCACTATCCCGCTTCACTATCCCGTAGAGAATCACTTATTTTATCATACGACTCATTTTTATACGAGTTGACAATTTTTTTCTTTTATAACATGTGTTTCGCATTTTTTCTCCTATACTATAATGCTAAATGAGCTATCCATTTACATGTTAAATGGAAAAACTAATTATTTATGAAATATACAGAAATTTTAAAAACACTATACTATAAACAAATGCATGAGTTACATTGTCACAAACTTTTATAAAAATTGAAGCATTTTTTCTGCCCAAAAATGTGCTCCGCGCTAAGGTCACGATCTTGGTCAAACATGGCGAAAACAGCCGTAAAAAGAAGAATGCGTATTTTATCAAAAGTATAGAATAATTTAAATTCCATGTGTTGAAGTATTTAAAAAAAGCACTGCAAAGTAGTTTAAATTCATTTAAAGTAGAAGGGGAAGTTTATTTATTCATTTTTTATTGTACCTAAACAAAAAGCAATTATTTTTTGTTTGTGTTAAAGCCTAAAATATATATCTTCATTTTATATTACTAATTCATTTTGAAAGCATTTTCTTAAATGATTTCTAATTACATTTTAATTTTTTACTGTACTAATAATATTTCTGTGATTTATTTGAAAAGAATAAAAAAATCAAACAAAACTTTAAAAAATTAAATTTTGTCTCAACAATTTAAATTTTTATTTAATAAAAAAAAACTCACAAAAAGAACTTGTATCGGATGCCAATCCATATAACATTAAACCTTGTGATTTCAGAAAACATGCAAGGATGAGTGACCCTAGGAAAATAATCACACGTCATTTACGAACTAAACCAGAACATTCCGAATTTATATTCGACGGTCTACCTTTGAGCTCTTTTGTGATTTCAAACATCATTTATTTCCAATCCACCTGAAACTGTCTTTTATCTCACAGTCGCAGATGTCGTTCATCGTTGTGAGGGAGCAGGGGGAGAATGAAGATAATATGGCTGCAGAAACTTCAGCGTGTTGTCTAGTCGTTCTTTGTAACGGAGATACGAATTCGTCTACAAACTAAAAATTCTGCAGAAAATTATTTAAGTAAAAGATAATTAAAGATTTTTTTGTGGCTATTCTGTTTGACTTTATTTGATCTTCATTTTATAAGTCCTCAGAATTTATATGCATAAATTCAGATTTATTATTCTTGGGGAAGGGGGAAAAGAATGCAATTAAATATTGAAGAATAGAATCCCCTTAAAAGTAATAATTACTCTAATTTTTCAATTCCTGCTTTTAGTTCACTCTCTCCTTATATATATTTATTTATTCATGTACATATCTTGTTCAAATTTTCAATCGTTGGTAAAATACTTTCTATTCTTCCATTCAAATTCAAATCATTTTTTTTAATTTGTAAGTGGTTACTTGATGTTAATACATTTTTTCAAACATTAATTCATTAATTGAATTAAAAAATGAATGAATGGTAATAAATAAAAATAATGGTCCAACATCCTACATAAATAGGAAAACTACTCGTTGTGTCCCTATAGCAGAATGAATAGCTCGTTGGACTTCTAATTCAAAGCTCGTGGTTTCGAATCCTACCTGGGATGGCCTAATTTCGGAGAATGTGAGTTCTTTTTACTATACTATTTTATTGGATTAATTAAATTTAATGAATTAATTAATAGCAACAAAAAGACCCAAAAATTTAATGGCCAACACCCTATATAGAAAGGAAAGTGGAAAATTGCTTGGAAAATCTCTGTCTATTTTGCCACATAATAATGTGATTCTGTCATATATATGTGCATATTTGTATTAATTGTAATTATTTAATAAAAAGTAACTAAAATAAAAAAAAATTTCTTTGTTGACTTAAATTTTTTTTTATTACTTGTTATATGAAATAACGCATCAATTTTTTTTTTATAAAGAGGTAAAAAAAAACAAACTCTAGGAACTTTTAGACTAAAAATTGATGTATGTAATTGCTTGCTGGAACATAAGAAAAAAATTTGTGGTTTTTAAAATAACCTTATTTATCACTGTTTAATACTATAAAAGTAGAAGATGCAATTTTCTAATAAAGTAAAAAAAAATATCTACCAGCATATTCCGCCCCTATAACAATAATGCGCACTCATAGTTTTCTACTGCAGTTTTTTTTAATTTTAGGTACTTTTTTTTCGCCGTATCACCTTTTTTTCTCGAAGAAATCTGAAATGTTCTTACCTTTTGAAGCCTAGAAATAGTTTCTAAGTGCTTAATTAAAGCCTGAAATGAAATTAGACCTGGCATAATTAAAAAATCATTTAAATTATAGTATGTCTAACAACTTAGATGAAATAAAGACGTTTATTTATTTATGGATCAGAGTAACAGTGATGATGTAAAAGTGAAACAGAATTCGACGAATAACAAAAGACGAATATGACGATTTTTTCACGTTATCCAATATTAAAAGTTCATAAAGTATGTTATTTCTTTCAAATGAACAGCATTTCGATAGATATAGAATTCTAATTTTTAATTCTCATGCTTTCCTTATTTTTATAGTTATCAATTTCATATATCCTGCGTATAACGCACTCTCGTAAGTTTCGATACTATTTTTTGTGTTAAAAGTGCTTGCTATACGCCAGAATACATAGTACTTGTTTTTTTTATTAAGATTAAATTTTATTCATAAAATTTTAAAAATAACAATAAAATTAAATTACAAAATAATTTGAGCCCATTTTGATTTTTAAGCAAGCTGCAAATTCTCTGAAATGTAACTGCAAATATCTCAAAAATTTAACTAGTCAATTTTGGGTTTTTCGTGACAGAAATTTACAGAGATCCTGAATTTCAATTCCGTAAAATTTTAGCTTTAGGTTCTTCGAGACACTGGGGTAGAAATTAAATTTGTATACAGAAATAGAAAGATTTTTAAATTAACATTCTGATATAGATAATATCAGATACCGTTTTTACCGAAGAAAATCCTCAGAAATATAGATTATTTTTTCAACAAATGGCATACACTGAACAAGATCTTGAACCCCGCAATTCATCTTTGTTAAAACGCCACTAAAACTCCGTTTCCAGATCGGGTGGTACAAACAGCATACGTTTAAAAGAACTGAACGCAATTCCTCTTCCTATTATGGTGCAACACATCCCTCCCTCGCCACCCCCATCTCGTCTACTATCGTCTTGTCATGGACATGTCAAATGCGTTGATCGTGCCATCTGATGCACCGTCGACTCTCTGCCTTTGACAAGAGTTTGTATAGATGTAGACTGTCTACGGCAGGTGGTTTAGAAAAGCTCTAGGGTTCGTTTTAAAATGAAGAGGTTTTGGAATCATTTCACATTGAAAAGTGAATGGAAGGCGCAGTTGGAAATAAAATAATGTTTATTGTTATTTTTTTTTATTTTAGTTCCAAGTTAAATAGAAGATGATTTAGTCAACAATCGCAGATTACACAATGCTTTGTGTGGAGAAGGTTCATTTTTTTTAAAACAAGACTTTCAGTAGTTTTTTGTGTTTAAGTAGAAAATGTTCGGTTGATTTGCTTTGATATGAAATACATTCGGACCTCTATATAACGAAGTCGCTAAATCCCGGAAAAAACCTCGTTATATATGGTTTGTCTTTCAATATACTTTATAAACTACATAAAACAAATATTTTAAGTTCATAAACACTATATATTCAAAAAATTATTCACACCTTTTTAAATTAATATATGTTTATTTTATATATCTTATCCATCAAGAAAGAAAGAAAGAAAAACTGCAAGAAAAGTAAGAAAAAAATTGTCGAAGAATTCACTGCATTTTCAATATTCAGAAAATAATTTTATATTAAAATTAATACATTTTAAGAGAGGACATTTTCAAAGCATGCAAGTACTATTAAACTTACATTATTTTATAATTGGGACACGGAAAAACTTCACAGAGGGTGAAAGAGGATATCGAAGATGTTTCTAGTGAACTGGGCAATGGGGGTTAAGGGTTGCACTTCTTGGATGAAATGTTCGAAATCACCATAAAATGTGTTAAAGAGAGAAAAACTTGAATTTTTTTCAGAAATACTTTTTAAAAAAAAAGGAGAACAAAAATTGAATCACAAAAAAAAAATCATTAGATAGAAAGTGCTCTTTACTATAGAGATGTTATTTTACGAAGAAAATCGTGAATTGTTCAAGGTTCCAGAAAAAAGTTAGCTATATAGAAAATTTTTCAATATACTGGTTCGTTATATAGAGGTTCGGCTATATATACGTAAAAAGAAGTTGCGAAGTAATGCTATGAATATGTAGAAAAGAACTCCGCATACAATATCAACCAATATAAAATAATTTTTGAAATTTCATATGTAATGCTACTATATCAATCAAAACTATTTAAGACCTAAGCCTTAAAGAAAAAGAAACTGCAGTTTTTTACGTATTATTACTAAATAGTTAAGAACAAATTATACATAAATGTCATTTCTTGATAACATTTCATAAAAGATGATTTTATATAGTGTTAAAATAAGAACCAAATTAGAAGGACGTTTTTAATTTGCAAACAGAAGAGTTTCTCCGCGATTAATTCTTGATATTCTTACTTCATTATAGAAAAATATACTTTAGTACATTTTTTGTATATTTTTATTAAAGTGTCACACTTTAGTATGACACTTTAATTTCGATATAAATCAAATGTGGTTACGGGTTCGAGTCCTGGTGCCATTAAAGACCCGCCGTGTAGAGGAAACTGATGCACTTCAAATCTGTTGAGGCTCAATGTCCTCCAGTTGATGTGGTAGTTAGGAGAGTCGATTCCATTTCAGGTGACGTAATCGTCATTGACCAAGGTTCAAAAGTGCCAGATCCTTCGCCAATAGCTATCGAGTTACTTTACAGTATAACGTTAGTAAAAAACTTTTTTATATCGAGTTGAATTTGAATAGTTTTAAATTAACATCAAATTAAAAAGACTTTTTTAACCTATGAATAGAAATTTGTATAAGCATTTTGAATTTTTTACATTCATATAGAAAAATATATTTTAGGACAGCGTTTTAATCCCTGTTTTAATTAATTCATTTTAAAATATTATTTTATTATTTGATTTTCTATTATTTTATGCGTAGATTTAAATTCTATTTAATATTAATGAGAAGAATTGCTAACTTATCGAATTTTTTTTATTCTTCTTAGTAAAAAAAAGAACTTTTTTAATTGTGAAACGAACTTGTAGTGGTATTAACACTCGCATGCATGCACACGAGCACAAACACATTTTGAGTCATATATCCTAAAAAAAGGGAAAACAGTTATGAAAAATAAATATTGACAACATCAAATGATGCAATGCTGTAGAAAAATATTGACGATTTTGCTTTTGTACTTAATACAAATGCTTAATGTTTTTGTTTTCCATAACCTGGAGCTGAATTCGCTACAGTTATTAATATTATTGTTTGTTACATTTAGTTTTTTATATCTTCAGTCATTAAAGTGCCGTTTGATATTATAACACGCTGAACTCCCACTGAGCATAATTAACCCAACAAAATCATTTTTAATTTCCACAGGAGGTGAAGCAAAGAAATTAGTTATGGAGACTTGAAATACTTCATTAACTGCAAGTATTTTTGATATCGAATGCTTCATTAAGTCTCCCAATTCGTAGCTGAAAACATCTAAGACCTTTGATACGAGTTTCTCCCTCTTTTGTTTTCATGATTCAACACCAGTTACGATACATCTAAACTTATCAGGGCGTATCGTTCGCCATTTGATTAAAAACACATAAACAGGCTTGCATATTCTGATCATTTTTTTTTCTTTTTTAAAGAATGCAGGGTCAATGAAGAAAAAAGAAACCATTTAGATGGAATTAGAACTGACGAGAACGGTGTAATATGGAATTTGAAATATTGTTTTCATTTGGTCAAAAATGATGAAGTAGGTATTTTTCAGTCACACTTGACTTAATTCGTGTTAGAACGGAAAATCTAAAATTTGCCATGAACTAATCCTCCTGAAGTTTAAATGCGAAATAGGGAAAATGACAAATAATAATTTGGTGTACTGTAATTGAACCCACACTAGAGGTCGAAAGTCCACCATTCTCGTATCCTACCGCAATAAGCTGCTAAACATATTCTTTTGATTTTCTCAATTGTCAGAAACAACAAAAAAAACCCAAAATAAATAAATTAATTATTGAATAAGTAATTATCATTAATTAAAAAAATAAACTATTAACAACAAATACTTAATTAAATTTTACGCACTATATACATAGGGTTATAACGAATAAAAAAAATCAAGGGCTATGTAGCGGGGTACCTCCTCTCCCTTGTATGCGCGACTGAAAGAACCATATTTTTATACGCATAAAATGTTATTAAAAATGCTTTTTCTCTGTTTTCGACAAACCTACCACCCATCCTGAAAAGTGGTTAGCGACTCTGATTGCTGTGCCGTAGTATCTGGGTTCGAATCCCAGAGAAGGCATGGATATTTGTAAATGTGTAGTGCCTTTGCGGCAGAAGTGGTGTTACTATATAAAAAGCCGTCGAGCAGCAAGTCCGCTCTTGAAGTTAGTGTAAGGGAAAGAGAGATGGGAGGCTCCTGACCACAGCCAGTGTGTTTTCCCTCAAAATAGGGGTGAAACCGAGCCAAATCGTACTGTCACCTATATGATGCTCAAAGCTACTGTTAACGACAGGCGTACACCTAGCCCTTTGCTACGATGAATTTGACGATCTGACATCGTCAGATAGGTGGCATTAGTAACAACAATAACATATACAAACCTATGGAAAAAGATTTTTTTTATTTGTGTAAGTAGGAGGTATTTAAGCTTTCAATAAATGTTAAAAATAATGTTAATGGACAATCTTTCTACAAAAAAACAAAACAAATATGGATAATTTCATTGATGAATATAGCTTTTTTTTAAGGAAAAAAAGGAGAGTTTTTTGAAAAGTGGAAAAGCACTTTTGAGACACTTTTAAGAAAATTCAGTGATGAAACGGATATAAGTTCTGTATAGTGTAGTTGCAGTCGAGTGGTGCAGTCGAGTCCTGATGCATTAATTATTTATGCATGCATAATCATTGATTGAATAAAAAAAAACTAAGAGCATTTTTTATAAATCTTTAGTTTTTATCAACTGATTATAAAAACAGAAGAAAGGCGACATTTTAATTAAATTAAGAACTTTTAAGTCATACCTAACTCAATACTTCAGATTTGAGATTTTCTATCACATATATTGCTAGTGAGAATTTACAAGTAATTAATATATTTGTCGTACTTAAGTATAAATCCATGTTATGAAAACAGGACACAGATGGGACATAACTGCAAGAAATTTATGCTTGTAAAAACAGAGCTTGCTTTTTAAATTCCAGTAGCTTTTACGATGCGATTACCAGCAAGAAACGCACAGGCAGTAGAACTAAACCCTCCCGTAACAGCGATAAATCTCGGAAATTATGTTGAAGCCATAAATTGCTTAATGTCATATATTCAGAGAAATAGCTTTCAAAGAATATAATATTTAATGATGTTTTGAGCACTAAACGGGAAACCTTCCTTAAGTCATACTTATCAGGCGATTTCTGGTATTTTACTAATACATTCGTAGGAGTAAAATGAATAAGAGTGTGCGATTGAAGGGTTACCTTGGCGGAATTACGCCAAATATCGGGATGATTTAAAGCCAAGGGGGTAATAAAATTTATTCGATCGCATGCCTCGACAATGCTGTGGATTTGCATAATGCGTGGCATTGTGGCTTATAAATAAATGAAGATGAGCTTACACTTTTAACATTTAATTCACTTAGTTGTTTATCAGGCTTGTATAGAAAATTTATGATGACGATTTTAAAATATGAATGATAACTAGATTGAGAATATTTATTAAAAATTTTAAATTTGTAAGGGACTTTTAAATTTTCGAAGATATGCAATGAATATTAGATTTTTTATTCTGTTCTTGTATCTAATTGTATATACTCAATTTTATAGAAATGTAATTTATTAATATATATTAACATTTATATCTCTGCTTTTGACCAATAAGTATAGCAATCATGTATATTTATATCAAATATCTCTTTTAAAGTGATCTATTCGATATTTGATTACCAATTATAAATACTAATAATGCCTTTATCGTTCTAAAATCATTATTCTATCGTAACAATAAAAATGACATCATTGGTTTGTTTTGGGTATTCTTTCTCTTTTAGATCGTTAATTAATTACATAATACGGTTTTTACAAGCGTTTTTGATAAAAATACCATTGAAATATCGACAAACGTCTTTGAAATTGCTGTATTTGATAACGCTATTTTAAATGAAATCCACTATAAGGAACTAAATTATTTTCTTTATTGAATTAATTTTGTATTTTTAATTGAATTCTTAGCATATATAAAAAAGGTACAGATTTCATTTATATACATTAAAATTTTAAGATTATCGTAAATTAATTTTAATCTCAATTTAAAATATACACATGACTACTAACTAAGGATTAATATGGATAAGTACATAGTATAGTTTATATTGTCATATAATTATTGAAGAAACTGATGAAAATATTACTTTCTCTATTCATCTTTATTATATATTAATATCAAAATAATCAAATTATGATATCGAAAAGAAAGATATTAATATCATAAATGACCTCGTCTCTTTTCAAATTAATGGAATAATGATAATTAAATTTTAAATAAATAATCATTTTTTCATCAAAACTTTTGTCTTAAGCCCTCTGACAACTTATCATGAGTTTGTGTCGCCCATCCGGTATAGTGGTTAGCGACGCTGACTGCTGTGCCGTAGGGCCTGGGTTTGAATTCCAGAGAAGACATGTATGTTTCTAAATGTATAGTGCTTTTGTGGCAGGGAGGCACTCAAAATAGCTGTAAAGCCGCAAGTCCTCTCGTGAGATTGGTGGTAGAGGAATGGAGGTGGGAGACCTCTGACCACCCTCAGAGTTCTCCCTCAAAATTGGGGTGGCACCGAGCTAAATCGTACTGTCCCCTGCTTGGTGCTCAAGGCTACGGCCAACGACAGGCGTACATCTAGTCCCTTGTCAAAAAATAAAACACAGTTGAGAACAAGTGTCATATAAGAAACAACAACAACCACTTGTTTGGAATAGAATCATCTCCCTCTAAGTGTATTTAATAAAATATGTATTCTTATCAGTAGCGCACAAAAAACATTTTCAGGGGGAGGGGTCCAGGGTCGAAAGTCCACCATTTTAGTATCATGCTCCAAAACGCCATCCAACATATTCTTTTGATTTCGTTGATTTTCGGGAACAAAAACAATACAAAATGAATTATTGAATAAATAATTAGCATTAATTAATAAAACTAATTATTAATAACAACTGCATAATTAAATTTTACGTAATATATACATAGGATTATAACCAATCGAAAGAAAATCAAGGACTATGGGGGAGATCCGAACCCCTTGGATACTCCCTTTGTGTTCGTCACCGATTCATATCTATAGTACCCATGCTAAAAATAGCCATCTACTTTTAAACATTAGATGTGGTATATTTTTCTTCCTGCACACGCAAATTTCATTATAAGTTGAAATAATAAAAAATGAACAAAAAATTGAAGTGATTTCCCCATGACATTTTTGAATAAACATATTTATTTTGATTGTTTGGCGAAAACAATACTAGCCATTTAAGCGATAAGCATAATGTTCTAGTAACCCTTCCAGATTCACATCTTTTCCCCAAAGCGTAGTGTAAACGAGCACAAGGTATTTGGTAGGGTGGATGGCGATCATAAACGTGATTTTTATGATCATTTTAGAGAGTCGATTCTTGAAGACGTAAAATATGCAAAGGGGGCCCAGAGTTCCCTTATCACAGACCTAGAACTATGAAAATGAATTGGAGACCCGGGTTGGACAATGTTAGGATGGAGAGAAGAATGAATTTTCCAAAGACGACCAATTTACGGGCAGTCGTTAAAACTCTATTGTTTCATGCACCAAACGAGATCGGTGGCAGGAAACGTTTTGTGAGGGAGAGTTTTCTCTATAAAGAGATGGGGACGAATTGAAGGAAGATGAATTACATATGTTTTTAGAATTTAATAAATGCTATAAACAATTGGCTCTGGACGTTTAAGGCTTTCTTATATGTTTCTGCAAGTAACTGTTTGGTAGTAACGAACATAGTACACTTACACCAAAAGAGTTTCCGTGAAAATGAATATATATAATTCACAAGGTTTCCTTACAAAGTTAGAGCCTTTTATTATATTACTTATTTAATGGATATTTTAGAAAATTTAAACATAATGTTTTCTTCCTTGGACAATTTAGACTATTTATTCATTAATTAAATTTAATTATTCTAATAAAATAGGGTAGTAAAAAGAAATCACATTCTCAGAAATTAGACCATCCCAGGTGGGATTCAAACCCACAACTTCTAGATTAGAAGTCCAACGCACTGTCCAATTGCGCTGCAGGAACACAACGAACGATTTTCTTTCCATATATGCTGCTGTACTATTATTTTTGTTTGTTACTATTTATTCATTTTTAATAATAATAATAATAATAATAATATATAGGGAGAGAGTGAACTAATAGTAGGAATTGAAAAATACTGAGCCTCAGACACACATTGCCAGTATCAAAAAATCATTTAAATGATCCACTGATCAAAATGCTACATCTTTGTTTCTCCATTCTTTTATTCTAATATCCGCATTGCTCAACGTTCCTTCCCAGCCAGGAAGGAACGACTAATGGACTGTAATGGAGATAATGAGGTCCAGGCATGGTTGAAAGGTTAAGTGGAGAAAACAAACCAGAAACATCTTAGGACAATTTATTAGTTCACGACAAGCCTCAAGTCCGAAAAGCGTTAAAGCAAAAAAACGTTTTCCTCAACCGAAACAGAAATCATTCAAGTATAGATGACAAAGAGGATAAGACAAGCTGTTCAGTTGGGGTGGGGTCTGATTTCTTAGTTGCCGAAGAGACGTTTCTCTTATTTCTGGGGTGGAGACGAAAACAATAACAAAAAAAGAAGAAGAAATTGGAGAAAAAAACCTTCTGTTACCTCCTTGTTTTATTGCTTGCGATGATACGACAGGTACTTGAAGAGCTGAAACTTTATTCATTGAACGCCGCCTCTCTGTTACATTTGGCATTGAAAAAAAATGCTCAATTTCATGCTAAATAAGGAATTAAAAAGTTATTTATTTGAGAGTTTGATATTACCAATTTATTATTTGTAAAGTAATACATATATATATATATATATTAAAGGAATAATCTTTTATCATATAATCATTGTAAATTGTATCACATAATTATACTGTCTGATTTTTACGCTCATCATTTTTAAAAATATGCATACTGAAAAAAATTGGAATAATTTCATGATACTAAAATTAAACTAATTGTAAATTATTAAGAATAATTGTTCAAATTATGTATTATAATGAAGAAAAATACATAAGACATAAATGAAACTCAAAATTAGCTTGTGTTACTGCTCTAAATAATATTTTTTATTAACATTATCCTATATTTTTCTGGATGTTTTAAGTTATAACGAGACGATAATAATAAAATCAAATTGAGTGTGATGGGAAAAAAATTCGTTTTGTTACTATTAATTGACTATTAATTTTACTATTATCGAGTACTATTAATTGACATTAATAGTACTCAGAATAATAAAAAAGCTTGTTCTTTTTAAAATAAAGTTAAAGCAATAGCCTTTGTTATACGTAAAAAAAATTAAATTAAACGTTGACTCTCTGTTAAGAACTGATTAATTGATAAATAGAAAGTAAAACATAAACTTTTTATCTTATGAAAAAATTGTCAGTATACTTATTGACGATACATTCAATTGGTTATTCATCTAAACATAAATAAACTAATAGTTTAAAAAAAATTTAAAATTTAAATTCTATCCTAAATTTCTGAAATGGTGCCTCGTACTGATTTTACAATCTCAACCTGTCCTTTCCATTTGTTGTTTCCAGTAGTGCACACAGGCATTTTTGAAGGGGGGGGGTCCGGGGTTGAAAGTTCACCATTCTTGTATCATGCTCCTTTTGATTTTGTCAATTTTGGGGAACAAAACACAGTAAAAAACTAATTTTTGAATAAATAATTAGCATTCATTAATAAAATTAATCATTAATAACATGTAAATAATTAAATTTTACGTTCTATGTACTTAGAGTTATTATCAGTCGGGAAAAAAATCAAGGGCTTTGGGGGGTCCGGACCCCCAGGACCCCTCTTGTGTGCGCCACTGGTTGTTTCTCATTATGTATTTTTCCCTATTCGCACTGATTGCATTATAGTTAATTCATTTTTAACGGCATCTAAATTCATTATAACTTGAAGCTAAAATGAAAATACTTTGTATTTTTGTTTAATTGATGATCTCTCCACACACCATCCAGATCAGTTAAAATACTTCAATAACTAAATTATTCTAAATCTTTCAGATCAAACAATGATACGAGGATTTCAAATTTTTAATGCTGATATGACATGAAAGTTTGGAGAGTGAAATGATGAATCATGTATATTGACTCAGTGCTTGAATGTGGGAAACCCGTTTCCAACACCGTTCTTTACCTTTTTAAGCAAAAAATTTATTGTTATACAATCAAACCAATTATTCCCCAAATTATACCGTGTTCTAGCAAATGATATAGTGCTTGAATGTGGGAAACGCGTCTCCAACAGCCTTCTTTACACATAATAAGCAAAAATTCTGTAAACCAGTCCAATCAAACCAATGATTCCCCAAATAATACAATGTTCTAGCAAACCATATTCACATTCTTCCGCCTGAGTTCTCCAGAAATTTCTACTATCTTAATCGGCCCTGCATGAAACCGACAAATCTCTTTTCTTCGAATTTGATTCACCACAAGTTTCCCTTAATGGGACATGACTTCATTTTACAATTACTACTTTTATTTTTGAAAAAAATCGGGTGGACAAAAGTCAACACCAGGGCGCGCGAAAGAAAGAAGAAACCGCGACAAATTCCACCTTGGGCGTCGGAAGATGAGTGCCATTCAGGTCAAGCGGGTGTATTCGGACAGAACGGTTCACGGTCAGAGTGGCAGAAGGTGGGACACCCATAGGACAATGAGGGCGAGGTCCAGAAAAGATGACGCTCACGCTACAAGGAGATGGGAGGAGGCTGTAATGAGGGCCAGTTTTCCACCCTTCAATGATGCCAGAGGTCACCAGGAGGTGATGTCGCTTTTACTTAGCAAGAGAATGGTGTCCCACGGATGGGCATAGCGCCAATAGTCCATCTGTATGGGCTGACGCCACTTTTACCTAAGAGTCATCCACCCATTAGACGGCTTTATTATTTGCCTTTGCGGTGTGGGAGTATGAGGTGCGTCTGATACTAAGTGCACCATTATGTGTCCATTTTTTGCCCACTTCCTTTCACCAGTCTATTAAATCAGGCTGGCTTTAATAGGTCAGTGAAGTTGCGTCTGAGATCAGTCTGTTCCCTTAAATAAACATTTGGTTCTATTGACTCAGTTTTGGGCATAGCTTGACCTACTAGAGTTTTTCAAATGAAATCTTGTCTTAAAGTTGAATTAAAGAAAATGAAGCGCATGTGTGTGCATGTCATTGAAAAATAAAAACAGTACAATTTTTTTTTTCATCATTGTCTCCGATTTCTCTAAACTGTCTCCCTAAGATACTCATAGTAATATGGTCAAGAGAAGCAGGTCTGGAGTTCCGAATGAGCCTAAGGTAGAAGCTGGAATGCTTAAGGGCTGGGGTTGTCACGCGTGCCACATTGTGACACGCTAGAGTCGTAGCACTGACACGTGAAGACTTATTGAACATTTTTTTAAAAATTGAAAAGATATTAAATTACCATTTTTTACAATTTTATTGAAGTGGGTCGCTGTCTCAGACAAAAAAACCAAAAACTTGGATCAAAGTATGTGTGTGTGAATTAAAGTTTTCTGCTATGAACATAATAAAATAAATATCTCACTCACAAAACTAGTGAACGTGCAGCTACAATAACCTAATTTTGTTAGTATCCGTAAAAGCTAATCCTAATATAAATGACTTGCTAAAAAAAGTAGTAACTTAAAAGCCACATTAAGTAGCGTTAAAATTGTTTTGAATTAAATGATTCAAGTTATTCATTTTTATTATATACCTAACCTAACTGATTGAACTTGGAAAAATTTTATTAACAATAAAACCCAAGTTTGTACTTTCGACTTATTTATTATATTATTTCGTCTTATTTATTCGACTACGTAGACTTGTATTAAAAAATGTGCTATTTGTATAAAAATCCCATAATAAGCTTATCAGCAACATTTTTTCGCTTTTTTAAATTTGTTTGTTGGGAAAGTTGAAAGTGGCACGTATTATTATTACTTTTCTTTTATCAAATAGTGGCACTCTTCCCAAAAAGGTTGACTACTCCTGTTTTAAGGTATAAGTCAACTGAAAGCGGACTCAAGGCCTTGACCTCGGGGCGGAGGAGGTTCGTTTTGTTCTTGTCTCAGCCTTATCCAAATAACTTTAATCATCAAATGTTATACCCAAATATACTCTCCGAGAATCTCGGAATTTCGTGCTATATGCCAAATAGAAACAGTAGCGAGACTGCATTATTATTATACGTCATCCATGTCTAGGTCTAGGCCTACCACCATACATACTCATTACTCATTTAATCGAAAGGCGGCAGTCAATCTAGGTGGCTTATGCCTAGGTTTGAGAAAGTCATTCACATTTATTTGCCATGGGTTACCATTTGCATAGGTATTGGACAACATGTGCTATAAATATTATACACTTAAAAGTGCATAACTTTTGCATAAACACCTTAGGCCTCAAGATTTCTTAAGATATCACTAAGTAGAAGTCTGACTCAGCTCCTGTCGGTTTTGAAATTCTTTAAGCATGGTCAAATGATGAGTACTATAATTGAGAGGGCATCCTGCCGTTCATCCCATATCCATTTTCATTTTTAAAAATATCACACATTATTAATTTATAAGAAATTGGGAAGCTAACGGTTGAAACAATTTCAAATTATATCCAGCATGACTGATATTTTTATGCAAAATATACGAAGAAAAATAGAAATAAAGGAACTTTGATAACTGCAATTTGATTATGAGTAGATAAATATTTATTTCTATGCAACTTTGGTTTCATTTTTGAAAAATTCTAGCTTTAATAAGTCATTTCATATGCCATTCCCTTGTTTTTTTCTTGTCATACGTGATAAAATTTATAAACGACTTTTCGTGGAAATTATGTCAATTATGTCAGGCTAAGTCTCATGTAAAATGTATATTCCACTATATAATAAGTTTTGAGATTTACTGAAAAATCAGTAATAAAATTATAGAATGCATGATACTATTTCCAATTCATTGCCAGCATACACTTTACTTGAAGTCAATCACAAAATAAAAAAATAATAATAAATAAAAAAAACTAGGAGTATGAAAAATAAATTTCTTTGAAGCCAAATAACTCACCCTTACACACAAGACAACGAAATAAAAGCAATAAATAAAAGAATGGTTAAAAAACAGTTTTTCAGGTTATTCGAGATTCTGATAAATCTGTAGAAACACAAATCAAATATTTTCTGCTTCATTTCGCTTTGTTTTTTCGTTTAAATGTTGATTCCTCTGTCCAGTTCATCTTGAGAAACAGAAATGAACCCTATCCTTTGTGCATCATTAAATTCAAGAATTTAGTCTCACACTTTTAATCTTAGATTAAAGGGGGTGTATTGAATCGATGGGAACGAACTCAAAACGTTCTGATATTTAAATATCCGTTCAAAGATCAAGAAAAACAGAGAGAGAATCGAGTTTACTCGGTTCGTTTATATATTAGAAAAACACCCAACGAAGAATGTTCTGTTTTTATGGATGAGTTTTCTTGAGGTTTACTTGACAACTAATGAAAGTCAAACAATAGCATTAAAACACAAACAAAAATTACTCGGATAACACGAGAATCAGATGATTTTACAGTTCTGCGAAATGTTCTTTTAATTTTATTTTCACAGCAAAGGAGCATATTTTTTTCATCCTCTTAACTGATTTCTATACCACATCGATCTTTTTCTCATGGGATTGTTTATGTAGTAAATTTCTCGAGATGACAACATTTTTTTCTTTCTTCATGTTATTTTTATTTGCATAACTTGTTCTGAAACATTTCTTCTCTTTTTTTTTTCTGAGAAATCAGTTTTTAAAGAAATACTTTAAGAGTAAACTAAATTTATGAATTGTTTTTTTTTAATTTTGAGAAACTTATTATTAATCGAATTAACTTTTTAAAAATTATTCAATTTGAGGTGATGGAATTCGAACTGTGGTATTATATTTTTCTATTAACAGAAAGATATTAAAATAAAATTGAAAAAACATGCAATATATTGTAATATGTATACAAAAATATGTAATAAAACAAATTGAGAATACTGCCACTTCCTTACATTTAAGTGATGTTTGTGGATATAATTAATTTGTTTTGGATTTTTTTGTCTTGCGCGTGTTCCTATTTTAATAAAATTATATTTAAAAAATATTTTTAAATAACTTTAATATTCTGTATTCTAAAATTCTGTAAAATAAGAAGATGTGTTCTTAAAATGCATTGTGTTTATTTACTTAAAGCTCTTAAAAACGAAACATTGAATACGTTTTTTAGAAATGATTTATATACTGAAAAAAAATCAAATTAGATAAAAAAAATGAATTTAATGCAAAAATACACACTAAAAATTATTATGAAAAATTACTAAAAAAATGGATCTGATTGAGCTATAATGAATTAAAAAATGATTCTATACATTTTTTTATGAATATAATCAAAATATTTACCTTAAGACTATTACACTCATCAACTTCCGATTAAAACTGTATTATTTTTTTTAAAGTTAATATTCATTTTCGAAATATATACACAAACTCTCTTACATAAATTGAATCATTGTTTTGAATTACGTATTCTACTTTTTTTTGACGTGATCTTGATCTTATTTCACATAACAATAATTATTTATCCTTTTTATAACGCAATTACTGATTATAAAATTTCAGAATATTTACCTAATTTTGATGTTAATCATATGAGTAACATCTATATTATTTACGAAAAATATACATAATCAACAAATACTTCTAAAAAAGTTAAGGTACTTTTCCACTGCAAGAAAACATTTAATATTTAACAAAAACAAAAAACAATTTTAGATTCCTTACATTGATTTTTCTTACAATTTTCTAAATGGCTCTCTTCATTTTTATATGTAACATTTCTATTCCTTAAGTCTTTAATAATATTTCTTATTTTTTCTTTCAAAAAGTAGAAAGGAAAAAAATAAATAAAAAATAGATTAGCATAAAAAAATCAAAAGAGAGAGAGAGAGAGAGACTTATGATTAAAATACAAGAATACAACTGGTGCCGAGGAAGGATAAAAAAACCCACCGAATTCATAAAACATTTAATGTGAATATAAAAGAGAACATATATACAAATAGAGAAACAAAAATGCAAATTATGGAGAAAATCTTGTGGGTACGCAACTAACAAGAACAAAACGATGTTTTAAAGAGTAAAAAATACATTCGTTTATTCTGTATTTAATGCTGTCTAAGGACCTAAGCGTGCGAAAAGTCACGCAAAAATTCCATTACAAACGGTTAGAGAAAAAGAAAGGGAAAAAAAATATTGCCAAGGCAGGAGATTCTCTCCCCTGTTTTGATCATTTTATTCTCTTCATGTTAAAATGAAGAATTTAAACGAATAATATGGCGGGCAAAATTGCACACGCGAATGAAAATGCAACATTTCTCTTACTACTAAAGCAGTGATTTTCCAACGATTACAAACGGCATTGAAGAGAATCTAAGTTCAAGAAGAAAATCTTTAGATCACTTAAAATATTCCCTTTTTTTGTTGTTAATAAAGAAGAGAGATAGGCATTTGAGAGAGGGAAATATATAAAAAAAAATGTTAATAATATAAGAATAGATAATCGGTTGAAAATTCGGGAATTGTGTGTGTGTATTTATTATACATTAAAGGAGAAACAATGTTGTAAAATATTTTAGAATATGAAATACTGTAATTTTCATTTATTTTCTTTATATCTAAAAGTAGTTCTAGTGAAGAAATTTTATTTCAATGTGCTCTCTACGAGTTTGCTTCTTCATTGCTTGCTATCGGTTTTATAAAGTCACCAATTTATCCTTTTTCACGTTCATTATTCCGTGTCTCAGTTAGTTGTGAAAGGATATATAAAGGTACTAGCTGTTATACCCGTTCTTCGCACAGGTGAATTGAAAAATTAAACAATACAGAATGAAGGATAAAGAAGTTTTTAATGAGTTAATTTTACGTGAATTGCAAATATTAAACCAACAAACAATAAAAACTTTTTTGCATATCTCAGCTGAATAAATAAACCCTGTTTGTTAAATTTTAAGTCTGTTAATATAATAGCTGATAAAAAGGATTTTTTTTATCTATAACTCCCCGTAACTCTCTTGTGGGTCGATTTTTGAAAACACCTTCCTAAGCTGATCTCTGCTCAGCAAAAGTAACACATTGTTACAAATTTTGTGTAATGAACGCTTAAAATAGTATAAATAATTTATATCTGGAAGTGTAATACATTAATATTACTTTTTGTTTTATTTATTTTATGTTAAAATTGTAATCAGCCTCTCACATTCCGCCTGTTCAAGCTTTCGCAGTTCCTTTTGCCTGGTGTAGAAAAAACAAAATGCAAAGTTTTCCTTCACACATAAAAGATAGATATATGCTCTGTCACGAGCTTTTTTGAAGATGGCCGAATTTTTTCCTACTTACTTGACGATTATCGTTATATTTTGGAAAATTCACACAATATCTTTATAAATTATAGTCTGTGTGTTATTCTGATGTAAAAACTATATTATTGTAAAGTTTCATTAAAATCCATTTAGTTATTTTTGCGTGAAAGAGTACCCAATATCTACACAAACTTTCACGTTTATAACATTAGTAAGGATTATATACCCTTCCTCCGACTGCAACCCCCCTTTTTATCATTTTAACACCGCTTTCGATACCACAGTTTTGCGTATTAAAAACATAGTAAGCTTCATTGGGGAGCTAAAAGTTTATATGAATTTTTTCCTCTCAATTAGTTTTTTGAACCTTTCTATTAGGAAATTTCTGTTCAACACAAATAATTAATGCTTTCAATAGACTCATCTCATATCCAAGAACTTACAAGTAATAAAATAAAAAACCCTTTTTAAGTATAGGTACTATTTCTTTCTTAAGGTATCCGACAACGTTCGGAACCATGATTTTAAAAAGCACATAAATGGGTAATATTAATGATATTTAGTGTCACTTAGATTAGAATACATGTATAAAATGGTTTTAAGGACATATTGACAAAAAAAAATTGTTTTAATACAATATTTTGGCAAAAAAGTAATGCATTTTCTAACCTAAGGGACACTAAATATCATAAATATTATCCATTTATACACTCTTGCAAAATCGCGGTACCGAACGTAGTCGGATACCTTAAGCGTACACAAATAACACGCCAGTAAAATGAAAAGTGAAGCCCAGTGGTTGAGTGGTAGTGCATCGTGCTTCCGCCCCACAAGTCCGAGGTTCAAACCCCAGGCTGGGCAAGGTCGACTTAGCCGTTCATCCCTTCAGTGGGGCGATGAATGAGTACCAAGCTTAATTGAGAGCTTAACACAGGGGGTTTCGAGTCAGAGGTCACCTGATGGGATCATCTGCTCCTGCACCTCAGAGCCCAAAGTTATGTATCCTGAGACGGGCACTGTAGGCCTTGGCCCTCATGGGCTGTTGCGCCACTGAGTTAAGTTAAATATATAGTCACTTGAAACTATATAAAAATAACAGTCGTTCAAAATGTATTTAGAATCGAACCAATCTGAATGTCATTTGAAAATCTGAATGTTAAAACAATCTAAATTTAAAATAATAAAAATAAAGATCGTATAAAGTTTAAACCACTTTATTTGCTGAGGTATTGTTTATTTATTATTTTTTTGCTGAGCCAATTATTTCTTAATGTTTATTAGAGAGTCCTAAGAAATAGTCAACCAAGCAAAAAGTATCTATTATCAATTACTCTTAAATATCTACACCGTCAATTTAACTCGGAATTCAAATCCCTGATATATAACCTGAAGAAACTAACTTGGATCAGATTTTTATGATGCAGCAGTTTTTTCAGGCTCAACGGCTTCAAGATAAACAAGAAAACCACTTAAACTATAACTAATGGAAGAAAAGCAGACATTTAAAACATTGAAAGCTTTCAAGCGATTAGAAACAAATTTTCTACTTATAAATTTTTTTTTGTTTAACATTCCTAGCCCAAACGGTTTCCATGGTAACTTATAAAAGTAATTGCAGTGTAACTCAGAATTGCCGTTTGTCTTATATTTCGAAATGAGATAAAAATATATTTATTTTATAAATACTAGGGTGGGATACTCCCTATCCACCTAACCGGGGAACCCAACCCCCATTCTACACAAATTATACAATTGTTCGAATTCATTGCTCAAAATTTTTTAACAAATTCCCTTGATAAAATTAAATTGGAAATAACCTTATGTTTATAACTGAACAATTTATTTAACAATAAAAGAGCAATAAGTTAATGAGCAAAAAATTAGCTTAGATTAGGTTTATTTAACTTTCTCAATATACTTTAATTTGCAGTAATATGTATAAGGCTATTGAAATAATAATATCATATAATATTTGGCAAAAGTAAGCTATTAAATTTTAAAATTGTAGCATCTTTTGTAGCTTAAAAACTATAGTAAAAATTCTATGCCAAATAGCAATTCGTTATTTCATTTATGGAACAGTAGTCAAACACACACACAAATAATAACCACCTTCAGAAATTTTAAACAAATTTCGGCACTTATAAAAAGTTAAAAAAGCTAATTTCCTTAATATTTTTTTATCACGAACGTTTACTATAAAAAATCCAATAAAACGATAGAAATAATATAAACTAATTTTTTCAAGCACTCGAGTATTTTTTAAAACATTTTTAACGGCTTTGCAAATGTAATTAGACGAAAACCACGTAATTTCGCGGATTGTTAAAATATTTAACTGGAACCGCAATCGGATCACTAACTTTAAAAGAACAAAAACTAAATCGAAAATTCATTCGAAAGTAAACCACACAGGGAAACATTTAAGAGCAGGCTCAAAATGAACATAAAAAGAAAGAAGGGAAAAAAAAGAAAAGGATCATTGAGAGACATTACAATATGAAGAACTAACACTTTCGTTCTTTGTGCAGGAAAATGGAGGAAACAAAGCTCTCTGAAAAAGAAAAGAAGAAAAAAGAGCGAAAGAAAAAAATGACGGGAGAATATGTTAGAGGTGCGGAGAGGAAGAGGGAAAAATAATAATAATAGTAATAAAAAAAGAACAAAAGAAGAACGAAGTGTTGAAGTTAGAAAACAATCCCAAAACGGTTCGTCTGCGGGGCTCAGAAGCTTGTTGAATTAATTAAAGCTTAGCAAACGATAAATCAAAATTCGCAGTCAGAAAGCTAAAAATCCGAAGAAAAAGGTAAAGAGAGAAGACATTTTTTTTTTCAAAAATAAAAAGAGGGAAATCAGAGAAACAAATAATGAAAGAAAAATAAAGAAAAAATACTATAATAATAAAAGAATCTCTAAGGAACATGGTAAAGAAGAAAATTGTGTCTAGGGGACTGTATATAAAGTTATGATACAGACTATCGCTTCTGTTATTAATGTACTAAATGTGCTCAAAGTGTCTTTCATAGATTTTATGTTGTTGCCACACAAAAAAAGTTAAGTGAATTGATGAAGATCATTTTATACAAAGTTCTACATTTTTTGAATATAAGAAACACTTGACTGATTTCTAAAATTCAACAGTTTGAAGCAAAAATATTATTTTATACGTTTATCTTTGTATTTAATTATAGTAATAAGTAATAAGAGCCCCGTTTATAGTATTTACCAAAAAATATCTGGAGTTTAAATTAATTTAGGGATATAATATTTCGATATAACATTAAAATAATTTTGCAGCCCTTTAAAAATTATTTGAAATCAAATAACAGATTCAATTGTAAGATTGCCGATAATGGAAAAAAAGAAGTAACATTCGAATTAGCAACAATGAAAATGCCAGTTTTCTTATTCATGCAGTTTTATTTAATTTTATTCCTTAAACGTCATTTAAAAATTTTAAAAACTGTGGAACTAGCTCATAAAAGTAATATTTTAAATTTAAATCGCTTGTAAAAATTTTTTGTTCAAATTACAAAACAATAGCTTCTGGTATTTAGTTATTTATTTTACTTTCAGATGTACTATTTTCCATCCTTTAACCTTCCTTAACACATTTATTTCTTGATTTTAAAATCTTTGTAGAAGTAAAAACTAATTCTTTTTCAGCTAAAAGAAATTTTTGAAGTAAAATGTGTGTATCACCTTTTCATTTAAAATATCCGAACACACACACACACTGAGAGGGAGTGTGTTTATGTATTTATACCCATAAATTCTAAAGTTTTATAGAAAAAAAAACTGACTATTCGCTTTTTCAAAAACTCCGAATGATGCTTCACGACATTGACGTACACCAGGGAGGGGGAGAGGGGGTCCCGGGTCCAGACCCCTCCCCCAAAGCCCATGATTTTTTTTTCGATTGATTACTATCTTATGTATATAGTTCGCAAAATTTAATTAAGTATTTGTTATTAATAATTAATTTTATTAATTAATGCTAATTATTTATTGCATAATTAATTTTGTACTTTCTTTTGTTTCAGAAAATCAACAAAACCAAAAGAATATGTTTTGCGGCGTATTGGAGCATGATTCGAGAATGGTGAACTTCCGACCTTGCCCCCTCCTAGAAAAATTCCCGCAAGCGCTCTACTGATTTATACATATAAATTCTAAAGTTTTATAGAAAAACTGACTGTTTACTTTTTCAAAAACTCTGAATGATGCTCCACGCATTTTTTATGATTCATTATTAAAACGAACGTTGAATCCACTACATTGTTCATTTTATTTTACAATGTTTTTTTTAACGCAACTTATTATCTTCCTTACTTTTTCGACACCAATAAACGCTGTGTATTACACGACAACGTCATTAACATAATACCATTTAAACCTCCTTATTTGTAGTTAGTAATCCCACAGAAAAGAAGCTCTTGAATAACCTACAAATCCACCCTTTCGCAATTTTCTGTATATAACACGTTGTTTCTTGCACGAAAGCAACAACCAAAAATCGCTTCTTTTCCTTTTGCGTTTCGGAAACTCCAGCCCAGTTTTAATTAGATTTTGCTTTTTAGCAACAAAACAAGGTCCTGCCAGGAATCCCGGAAACCACATGAAAACTTACAAGAAAATATCTCGGTGCCATTTTATCGACGTCAATTACTTTGCTATCGTACTAGAAACGACGTCAAACAAAGGATTCAGAAAAATCTTTAATTTTTACGTTCCCGGACGGAAAAGGTAACAGCTGTTAAAAATGCTGCATTACCTCCCCCTCTGAAACTTACCATCAATCCTTCTTTCGCCTTATTTTTCTCCTGCCCCCCCTTTACGACGTTTTCCCTTTCCTTTTAATTAAGAAATCATTACTCGGCGTCGTAAAAATAAAATAAAAACTGAGATATTGTTATTATTTGACAAACTTTACGTAGCATCGAACTATTTGGGTATCAAATTCACTGAAATCGGCTCGCGGTCTTTGAAGACGTTGAGGATGAACTGATTAGCTGCTTTTCAGAGGTGTTGCTCGAACGGTGTCGTTTGGAAAATAAAATAAAATAATATTTCGAACATTTAGATGAAGAGGCATCAGAGGCTAATTATTATTTTTTTCACCACCCCGCTTGATGGCACACTTGTAACTTCTGCCCTGAAATTTCATTAATTGGACTGAGTGAATCTGATACGTTGTAATTCTCTCCAACACGCGATGGAAAACTTTTGAAATCTTTGTAAAGAAACGAGCTGGAAAAGCTTTTGCTGAGTTAAATTATAAGGCAGTGTCGGCTGTTTGGACATCGTTTGTCATGAGTGTCACAGGTTTACAGCCATGTTCTCTTCTATATGTGAGGTAAAGAATAAAATCCGTTCTAAATACCGTTTTTTAAAATGAAGATTCAATTCTTTTAACTTTCTTACAAATATTCATAAATAAAAAAAAATATTTTAATCTTTATAAAGCTTTTAAAATACTTCCAAAAAAGAAGACTAAATAATTAAATATTTACACGCTTTTTATGTGATACTGGTTAAGTTCTGCCATCTGATTTAGGCCATTGATGAGTAAACTATGCTGAGAGGGCACATACAGGGATGTCGTAAGGCATGGGCAAACTGGGCCCGGACCCAGGGCCTGTACCTGAAGTTGGGACCTCGTTTTGTTCTCGACTCTTGTCTTAATGAGATCACGATCCGGGTAATTTCAATGATCAAATATTATTCCCGTAGATATTCTCCGAAAAACTGGGCATTTCAAACTGCATGTTAACTGGAAAAAGTGGTAAGACTGCATTATTATGTGATGACCATTGTCCAGGTCCAGGCTTAGGCCTAATACCAGTGGCGCACAAAAGTGGGGTGTCCTAGGCGTCTGGACCCCCCAAAGTCCTTGATATTTTTCAATTGATAATAATTCGAAGTATATAGTTCGTAAAATTTAATTAAGTACTTGTTATTAATGATTAATTTTATTAATTAATTCTGATTATTTATTCAATAATTAGTTTTTTACTATGTTTTGTTCCCGAAAATCGACAAAATCAAAAGGAGCATGATACAAGAATGGTCGACTGTCAACCCTGGACAAGCCCCCTTGAAAAATTTCTGTGTGCGTGCTACTGTCTAATATACCATAACAATCCTTCAACTCAATTAGTCGAAATGAGGTCATCGGTCGAGCCGGTTTGTGCCTAGGTTTTTGAGATTGTGAGATGTGCACATTTATTTGAATCAAATTACCGTTTGAACGAGTATTTGGCAATGTATGCTATAGTACTATCTATTTTTAAAGATCTCAGGTAGGGGCTACTTTTGCATAAGGGCCAGGTACTCAAAAAATCTTAAGATTTCTCTGAACCCAGGGAATCAATGAGTTTTAAGACGTTCCCAGGTAGATACGATTCACCTACAGTAGGGTTCTTTAACCGGTGACCCGCGGGCCATGAATGGCCTGCTCAAGGCATTTTAATGGCCCTTCATTTGAATCTGAGGCAATTTCAGGAAACTTGCCTTGTCTGCTTGTTGACGTAAAAAGCCTTTTTTTCTGTTATTCTTGATATTTAAAACATTTTATTGATATGTTCGATATCCATTGGAGATAAAATTATCCTTAAATGAGGAATTTTTCAAAAATTTTATATTGTATCTTAAATAATTTTAAATGTAAAAAAAAATCTGACAATGCATAAAATCTCAGAAGTTTTTATTAGAAGAGGTGGACTTTTTTTTTATATCTTCAACACGAAAACTATTTTAATTCGACTTCCATTTAACATTTTTGAAATCGATATTTATACGCACAAATCTGTAACACCATGTCTTCCCTTAGAATCAGTTGTAGTTTGTTAAAAAAGCCTCCCTTTCTCATTTAAATTTCTAGACTACATTATTTTTTGGCAGTCATGTGGCTCGCAAATTATTCTAATTTTATTGATGTGGCCCACAGATCATTATGGACTTACTGATATGGCCCTTGTAACGTCGTAACTTCCAACGGGGATCGGTGTCTTTGGTGGACCCGACACTCTCACGTGCATCTTGCCGCTGCAGATAAAAAGGTTGCGACGTGGCCGACCTTGCAACCCCTTTTTTGACCCCCGAGGAATCGAACCCCGTCGACCGGAAGAGATGCTTTCAACTTACTCGGGAGCGGTGGCCAAACGATTCCTCCTCTGACAAATTATTGGACTCTAACAATCTTTAATTAAGTTTAATAACTTCAATGTGTAATTCAGAAAATAATATTCAATAGTTGTGAAGTAAATAAATTCAATATTTAAATTAACCAAGAATACGCTATCGTTATTCTTTCAAACGTTACACCCTGGAGCGTTTTAAAGGTTGAAGACCCCTAATTTACAGGATTTACCTATCCAGTTAAAAGTTTTTAAATAATAGCATGGTTTTTACAATATTTGAATTTATTGACTGATTATTTATTAATGTTTTAATAAGTATGCATACAATTATTAAAATATACTTATTTGTTTTTGTATTTAAGTTAAAACAGATAAACAAACCCAAGAAACAAAAATATGCTCAGCATTGTGCAACACATTAGTTTTAAATAATTTTCAAAACCTACTACATTTAAAATAGCTTTTCGTATTGTTTAAAAATTATTATGGTATGACCTTTTCCTCAATTTTTTGTCCACTCCCCTAAAAAAAGGTTTTCCTCTTCTCTGTTTAAAGTTTTGATTTCAGATATCAATTAGTTTTTTAACCAAATAGCTTGCTTGGACTATGCAATAAGTCTTACAGGAATTTAAACTGCTTCAGTAGCAATATCAATTACGGTAAAGTTCTCGATCATGGATTAAATTTTTCAAAAGAATTTCTATTTTCAAGAAACATCAATTGCTTAAAATTGGAACCTTAAATGTAAAGAATTATCATTCATATTTATGAATTTAATTTGTTATCGTTCAAAGGATCAGTTACACTCTATAATACTGCTGAGGTAAGCAATAAAATAACTCTAAATAATAATAAAAAAATCTTTATTTTAGAAATTATTCTGCTAAAAATCTCATTCATTCACTAGAATGTTAATGTTATTTTGGAGGAGGGAGGGAAAAATAGATGGAAACATATTCTTTGTGAGAAAATTCCACCGAAACTCTACCATGCTTACTATACAAACGTAGTTTAAAAATTCATAATTAACCTCATCTATATTAATCGGCTTATCCCATTTTATATATGAAAGAATAATTATAAATAATTCATGCAATTTTACTGTAAAATTCCTTACATTGAACAGGATATTTAATAAAATCCGATTTTTCGACCTTGGAATTTAAAGCGAAATTAAAAAAAAATTAATAACCTATGTGAAAGCACATATTTTATTAGTTTGTATACCTTAAAACTGCCTCAGGTAGAATAAATGTTTTTTTAATACAAGTAGTATTAAGGAGTTAGATTTACTTAATATGCACTAAGTTTTCTTTTGAGTAAACAGTACGTGAGAAAATGATGTAGTATTTGAATTTCGGAACGACCCGAGGGTGTAATTGTATTGCTTCCCATAAACTGATCAGTCCACGTGTCACCTTCGAGGTACAAAAACATGCTACTGTGGAACGAAGCTGTATACCTTCTATTTACCGAAGATAAATTAACCGCTTGACAAGCTTCTGAGTACGGAAGAAAGCGCATTGTCGACAAGTCCCTGGCGACATTACAATCCAATCCTTGACCGATCATGTTTGACAAAACATGAAACTCTCACAGAGGACTCGCTTGGAGAAGGAAACATTGTAAGCTAAATAAAACATAGAGAAAGATAGAAGAGAAAGAAAAAAAAAGACTTAAATTGAGAAAATTCCATTCTAGGGAAAGAGCCGTCATGCCCATTTAAACAAGCTAGGTTGGGAGTCGAAGGAAAAAAAAAAAAAGATCCTTGGAGAGAAAATTTGCAAGATGAGAAAGGGACGAGGGTATTTTGTAGTCCATGAGGACGGAAAAGCATGAGTCCGTGCAACGATTCGTCACACTTTGAGGGATCTCCGGAAAAATTCCACAGATCGGAATAGAGGATAGAGTGCGGAGAATTACCTGGGGCAGCGATTAGACTGTAAGATGACTCAGATCCAAGGTCTTTTCTTTTCGGCTAAGGCGTTCTCTAATAGGGGGTGCATGGTTGAAATGGACATACGCTGTCAAAAACGGAAGAAAGAGGAAGGTTAAGGAACTGTGTCCTTGGATGGCGAGATTTTTCGGCGCGTGTTTTGTTCTAGAGCGTGCAGAATATTTTGGAAATTAGTTGGACGTTTTCTCATAAGATAAGCACACGATGTCGAGAATTTAACTTCCTACCCAAATTTAAAGTACAAACGACTCGGAAAACCACTCAAAGATAGATAATATTTTTAAAATAATTATTCGCAAGAGAAATATATCCTGTGTTATTTAAATAATCCGAATTCTATGCACGCATTGTTTAATTACAATTTTTTTTCAAGACTTCAAATCCTATGTTGCAAAATAAATTCTTTTTCATAAACTTTAATTGGAAATGTTATTTCGTTACAAAATGCAATCTGCATGCTCAGTAGCGCACACAAAATTTTTTCAAGGAGGGGGAGGGGGTGTCTATAGGGTTGAAAGACCACCCCCATGCGGTATCATGCTTCAATGACCCAACATATTCTTTTGATTGTGTCGATTTTCGGGAACGAAAACAGCACAAAATTAATTATTGAATAATTAATTAGCATTAATTAATAAAATTAATTATTAATAACAAATGCATAATTAAATTTTATGTAGTATATATATATGATTATACCCAATCGAAAAAAAAATTAAGGGCTATATGGGTTGCCCGGACCCCTTGGACAACCCCCTTGTATGCGCCACTTGCATGCTTATACAAATAAATTGATTTGATTTTGATTAATATCGCACTCTCAGCCAACACAAGGACTACTGGCAACATACCTTGTACTTCTATACCTTAGTCAAGTGATGAGGATGACACCTGAGCTGACATTCCATTCTCCAAACTTTCACATCACTTCAATGTGAGGATTATTAGTCTCAACAGATTTAATAAGCATCAGCTCCACTACACGGTAGGTCTTGAGCGGCACCAAGACTCGAACTCATATTTCGCCGTCCTAGAGTTCGTGCCGGACCAATCGACCACTGCGGCACCACGTAGAGTAGAATTATAAAAGATGCCTTCTCATATTAGTTGATAAAAAAAAATAGGTCTAGGACCCCATTAAATCATGAAGCAAATAAAATGATTAGTTAAAATTTTTATCCAATACCGCTTTTAAGGGAGATGGATTAAATTAAATGTACTTTAATATATTTAAAATAATTTTACCTTGGAAATATTTGCTTAAATATTACTCATTGGTTATATTTTGTTTATTTATACGTTGTATTTAAAATATTTAAATGTTAATCCAGTCTCAGTTTGAATAAATTCACAATTTATTCAAAAAATTATTAGCAATTTAATTTTTTTTTTTTGAAAACGACAAAATTAGACTATGCATGTAAATATTTTTTAAAAAATAGTAAGCTGTATTTCTAGGAAATAAATTATCAGCAAAAATTAATAGGGAATATTATGTAAAATATTGTTAGAAAATAATGCGATAAGAAAATCTAAGTTTGATGCCTAAGTTGTGCTTAAAAATACTTAAAAAAAACATTCATAATTTTTAGATGCCTAAAATTTTTTAAAGCGAATATCAGTTGCATAAATTTTATATTACATTTCTCAATGCCCAATTTTATAAACTAATTTTTAATTAAATAACTATTATTTATTATTTCAATTTATTAGTTTTACTACTTTTAATTGTTTTTTTATTTATTTTATAAACTTTTAAAACAATTTTTAAATTTTTTTTCTCAATATATTTGAAATTTATTTAAATAAGCATTTTACATTAATAAGCATAGTAATATTTCGCATACATAGAAGTAAAACATTAATTCAGCGTTTCTCAAACTGTGGGGTACAACCCCTAGAGGGCGTGATAACTCTATGAGGGTGGCGCGAGCATATTGAAAATTCGAAAACAAAAGTTTATTTATAAAGAAATTATTAATTTACTGAAAGTAGACAAACAAAATTCATTATGACATAATAAAAAATAAATACAAATTTGCACTGATATAATGCACTTATATTAATGTATCATTACTACACAATGCATTTTATAACTAATTTGCCAATGACCCCATGAGTTTGTCATATATAAAATTATATACAAAACTTAACACTTATCTTGATAATTTTTGTACGCTTTATAAATAATCTCTTAACAGCCGATTATAAAAGTTACGCAATTCGTTCCTCGACGCCACCGTTTTCCACGTAGGCGTGCGTATGTGATGTATTGGGAGGGGGGAGGGAGAGAAATGGAATAAATAAAGCAAATCCTCTGAAATAAGGAAATCCTTCGAAAACACTGTCACACTGTTTTTTATTGCATTCCAAAGACTTCGAAGCAATTTTATGGATAGTAGTGCAAAGAAAGGATCGTACTTCGGAAAGACGTATACATACGTCCAGAATAATTAATGCTTTGGCTGAGTGAGACGTTTATCTAAGCCGGTGTCACTTAAGAGGTTGAAGTTGTATTGTAGCTTTAGTATTATTGAGTTCAATAGATTGCTACTGTATGGAGGGGGACGGGGGTGATGAAAATTCTGATTGAATATTGGATCGCAAGTATTGAAACTTTGAAAGCACTGCATTAATTGTATTTCAGTGTCAACTTAAGGTTTTGGCCTTATTGTGAATATTTTGAATGCTCTATTTCTAGTAAATACTTTCCTTAATATTTTATAAAATTATTTCCTGATGAAAAACATAATAAATTCCCGAAATTTAGTTTGCATTGATAGTGAAAAGGTAATAGACAGTCATTAGGGTCAAGATCGAAACTTTGCTTAACACTGAATTGGTAAAACGAAGAAATATAACACGTTGCATACAGATAACTTATGCAACCAGTGCATGCTTCGAATGCTACAAAGATCTTTGTTCTCCCATTTTAAACATTTAAATACTCATTTTAATATTGTTCCCTTGTCATGGACGGTTAAGGTTCAAAGCAAGCACGATGCCATGTCCACGACTTGCTGATTTCGCCAATAACTCACACCCGAATTAGCGATGCATCACGAAAATGGCGAATTTCTTCTAGCTTCGATCTTCTTTATCGTTTCATTTCCCCACCAAACATCTGTCATTAGGCACATTAAGATGAGAGAGAGAGAGAGAGAGAGAGAGAAAAGGGAAGTGAAGAAGCGACGAAATCATTGCTCTGGCAAGGGTCATAGAATGATGGCGAGCCAACCACTGGGAGAATCTGATGATGGACCATCGCACACAGGGAAAATGAGAAAGTTCCATCTTTGTGAGAGAATTTTCTGTCAGATAATCAGATCACCCAAGCATTTCTTTTAACCCTTTAGCGTGAGTTAAAGGGCTAGAGAGAGAGAAAAAAGCCTGGAGGGGTAAGTTTTTCAACGATAGATAAAAGAAGTTCAACAATCGTTTGATACCTCGGGGCAGCTAGGAAGCAATTGATTTCTTGTTGAGGGAATGATCTTGGACGACAAAAGGTATCGATAGCTCTCGCGCTGGTCCGACTGCGACTGCCTCGGGTCAGTTATGGTCACAGGTATTACTTACGATGGCACGCGCGCGGTATTTTGCTGGTCACAAGTCTAAAGCTCACCCAACCGAAGACATCAGACATTCGCGAATGAATAATAGCAGTGGTGAATTATTGTCGGTTGAGTGTTATTTTACGATTGCTCTCCTCGATAAGGAATACGTCAGATTTGTTTCTGGAAGCGATGCACACTGGGTAATTTAGGTAATTCGATCCACTGGCTTGGGATGCTGATAGCATAATGCTTGCATCGAGAGGGATTACAGAGTAGTTTACTCGCGGAAGTTACTTTTAACCTATCTATTTAAAAGTAGTAAATGAGGTTGCAGGAATGCTGACTATTCAGATTCCGCATCTAAATGGTCTTCAAAACAGTTTAAGGGTATCTTATTCCTGATATCTCCTAACGGGAGATACGTTTAATGTAGTCAATTTTATAAAAATGGCATTAAAATGACCCGAAAAGCTTTTGTGACCAATTTAGATGTAAGATGTTTTATTTATCATAATATCGGAATGAAAGCATTAAGGGCTTAGAAGATGATGGGAAAAATCATGTTAACCTATCATTTTGATACATCTATAGATATAAAAATGTCTTTATTACTTTTTTATTAGTGCGACTCTGGAAGGCTCTTTTTTAATACTTACTTAGCTCTTTGGTATTTTATCAATTTTTGTTAAGCTAGCAGATGCTTTGAAATATTTTTAAATTTAATTCAGTTTTTGAAAATTTGTACAGTATATTATCAAAGGATTCAAAAGTATTAATGTTCTTTTTTGAGTATACTATAACAAAGTGCACTTGAAAATATATATTTATAGAAATTATCCCAAATTTGTGTGAGTTTTACTAATTGCCTTTATAAGTTCCTCTATGTTCTGGAAAGTGTTCATATATTTTTATTTACTGAGAAATTATCTGTTTAAGTTTGTAGTAAAATACTAGATTGCATTTTCTCGAAATCTTGTTTATTATTTTTTCTCATCCTTTGTTAAATATATATATATTTACTTGTAAAATACTCTACAAGGTCAACAAATTATTTATAACTCATTAAGTTATTGAAAAAAGTATATTCTTCTTCATAATGTGTGTTCAGATTATATCAGAATTTTGTATATCTCTTTTAATTTTTATACCATGGGAATTTAACAATAATAAAATAAGTAAAAACAAAGATGTTCCTATTTAATCTTGAGAAATATGTTGAATAAACACAAAATTTAGAAATTTTTCCGCATTGAAATATACCGAAGTGTGTGTGTAAACTCGATTCTTCGAAATTCAATAATTACAATGTTTTAAAGCTGAATATATGTAACAAAATTATATATTTTCTAATAACAGTTGTATTTGTATTTTTCTAGAGGAAAATTTACTCAGGTAAAAATTTAAGATTATAATACAAAAAAATACATGCATTACATATAAACTTTAAGTAAAAGTTAAGCTCTATCTTTTCAAAACTACTATTGAAAATCGAAAAATTGATTCATTTTTTTTAGGAAAAAAAAGTCTTCATAATCCATATTTTAGTAAATATAAATAAAAAATGAAAAGAAATTTGTTTTAGTTTTAAAAATAGATAATTCTTTTTTATATACAAAAAAGAATTTAAGTAAAAAATTCATACATGTCTTAATAAAAGACTTTTCTATAAATCTTGTAAGTGAGACTTAGTAATTTTATTCAATCCAAAATATATAAAATCCCGAAAAGATTATGAAATTCAAAATATTTTCCCAATCATTTCCAAACAAAAGGGGGAAAAAACAAACACTGAATCTCTTTAAAAAAAATCAGATCTTTTTTAACAAATACTTTAACCTATCAAACCTGAAATTTTTTCTCATGGCCGAATCACAATAAAGGATTTTTCAGAGAATATTGACCCTTACCAAGATTAAAACAACGCATTACTACAAGAAAAATAAAATAAATGATTTTAAATTATTTCTAAAATAGAATCAAGAACAAAAAAGATAGCCTATGACCAGTTTCTTCATTACCCATCGGATTTTATTTTTCCTTTGAATCTTTCAAAAATCTCACGTATTTAGAAATCCACTGCCAAATTCACACGACACTTTTTTGATACTCTCTTGCAAATGATGTAATCGCTCCAATGCTCCTGCAGTAATTAAGAAAATGGACACCTTGGGGCTCTGTTACACACTGATCGACGACGAGCTTTAATCTCCCCTTCCTTTTTTTTTTTTTTGCCCTCCCCCTGTTCTACACAAAACATTTTTTTTCTCTCCGCTGTGTTTTCATTTCAGCGGTTGTTTCAGTTGGGCAGCAGTGTTTGGCGATCGTATCGCTAGAAGAGGCGTTATTTGTATCATCAGTGTACTTATTCTCCTCTGCTCAAGTAACATATCACAACTTTTTCGGTGTTTACTTCATTCACGCTTTTAGTTTGTTAACGACGGTTACTCACGCTAATGGGATCGTAATGTTCTGTTAAATTATTTGAGCACCTTCTCACTTAAAATGTATTTTACCATGCTTTTCAGTTCCAAAAAGTTAAAGACGAATATTTTAGTCATTTATCGTATATTTCCGAATATAAGCCGAAAATATGTTTTTTGTTTCTTCGAAATTTTACCCGAAATTTAAATGTGCATACAAGCCGAAATGAAAAAGAAATTCTGTCGTTTCAAATATACTGTCAAGTGAGTAAAACTGGTAGAGACATCTTAAGGCATGGGCTAACTGGACCCGGGTTCAGGGCCACAATGGGGGCCTCGTCTTGTTTTAGATTCAGTCTTAATAAGATCATGATTCGAATAATTTATACGGTCAAATGTTTTATCCAGTTGTACTCTAAGCAAAACTGGGAATTTCGCACAATATGTCAGTTGGCTACATGTGATGATCGTCGGCCATGCAGCCTAAGCCTACCACCATACATCATCATTTATTATCCAATCAAAAGGCGACAATCGGTCGATCCGGTTTGTGCCATTGTAAGTCATGCACATTTATTTGTTTCGGGATATTGTTTGTATGAGTATTTGACAACATATTCTATGTATTGTCTACTTTTAAAAGTCATAGGTGGGGACCATTTGTCAAAGGGTCTAGAACCTCGAGAAGTCTTAAGATGTCCCTGAAAACTGGCAGAATATTTTCCAATAAAATTGCTGCCAATGACGATAGCTTTTTTTTTCTGGTAATCCTATCTGATGCTAACACGTTTCCTCATTCTCTTGTAACCTTATACATTATTTGCCCTAGTCTTACTATCTGCTCCATTCTTTTTGTTTTGAAAATGAGCGGGAAAAGAAATTCGTATATGATATGTGACCATCGATCAATGTTTCATGCCCTGGAGGAAAAACGTGTCGTATGATTGAACATAACATTCAGACATCTCATTGCGTAAATATACATTTTAGGAACTATCAGCAAACTTACTAATATTCTGTAGATTACATTTTACGCTAAATATTCTAAAATAAATTCGGATTTTAGAATAAGAGCTCTATCTAAATTCCCCCAAAAAGTTTCTTAAAAAATTGAAAGTTGCTTGCACAGGGAAAAGGTTTAAAAAAAAAATCTTTCCTAAATTAGCTTTTTCCAATACTAAATTCGTATACAAGCAAGCCACACAATTTTAAAAAATGTTCAAAGCATTCTCGGCTTATATTCTAAAATATACAATAAAACACGTTATTTAAGTCAGGCATTTGCAGACTTTAAATTAGGATCCCACAGAAAGATAAACTGTTATAAACATTTTAAAATATAGTGTAGATCTCAGAGCACAAATTATACCTCCGAGAAGTACGTTCTTAATCAAATAAACATAAAATAGGTGATAAAAATGATGACATTCCTCCCCCAAAAAGTAACATTTATTTTATCTAAATATTGTGTAATTTATCATTATTATGGTTTGTTAATATTTACCAATAAAAATTATTCTTGCATTTGTAATATGCACTAAATTACAAAAACTATTGTTGCCCCCAAAATAACCAAATAATGAAGCATATTAAAAATTTAAATAATTTGGCACTATATTTTTTGAGAGGGGGGGAGTGGAATAGATAAATGTAAAACTTGAAAAGAAAATTGAAAATTTTATTTTATAAATAGACACATTCTTTCACATAATACGCTTATAAATTATAATGTTTAATGCCTTTTTCTTACATATATAATTCAATATTTTATTTTTGTTATAGGAAAATTAAAATGACGAGGTATAAGTTTCAAACAGTTCGACTATTATACTTCAATAATAGGCAACTTTTGGAATTTTTTAAATTCAATAAATTTATTATTAATTAATTATTAACATGTGAATGCAATACTACTTTCAAAATATAATTTTTAGATGCTTTTTGAAGGTATGTGAATGCTTTTGGGATAAATTGAAAAATTCTTCAACTTCAAAAAACAATTTCTTTTTTATCAATTTCATTTTCCTGAATTATTATTCAAAATGAAATTCACTATTCAACTACAAAATAATAAATGGTTTTTTTAAGACATCGTAATTCCATTCCAAACTTTCCTATCGCAGTTTATGTCCTCACAAAGTTTTCTCACTGACCATTTGAACCTTTTGGCGACAAAAACTTTAAGTAGGTCCTCATGGTGAATGTTGCGTCATTGTGGGGTCTTTTTTCACTTGCCGGGTAGTTAGGCCGAAGGGGTGGGGCGAAAGGAAGTGGCAATATTTTGACCCTACTCTTTCCTACAATCACAGAAAGTAATCCCATGAGCCCAGAAGTAAAGCCCAAGAGAGTGGCGGTGTATTTAGTCATGGCTAACAACCCTCACCAAATCACCTCGACTTTCACCACCAGACGGTGGAGGGGTGTGCAGGGGACCTTCCTCTGAGATTGTGTGAATAGCCGTTTACGGACGACCGCTTTCTCATTGGGTCAGTATAGCTTTCGGCGCTTTACAGTTTTGTTGAGAAAATTTCGAATATTTGCTTGAATGTAATGTTTACTATTAATATATTTAAATGGAAGGCAGTATTGATCCTATGAGAGCCATAATCTTTTTTAATTCCTAATATTAGTTCACACTTTCCCTATATATATACAGTCGGACCTTTATATAACGAAGTCGCTAAATCCTGAAAAAAAGTTCGTTATATGGAAGATTTGTTATACAGAGGTGTTCAGCTTTAAATTGTCCTTATAAACCACATAAAACAAACTTTAAATTCATAAACACAGCACATTAAAAAAAACAATTATTCACGCCTTTTGTAAGTTAATAATACTTATTTTATACATCTTACCTATCAAAATAAATAAAAGAAAAGAAGAAAAACTGTAAGGAAAGTTTTTTGACGCCTTTATCCACTTCCTGAAGAATTAATTTTTTTTATGCTCAAGCACTTTCGTTTTGACATGTTCGAGCTACAAGAAACGAAGTTACCATTACGACTGATCAGCAGTACAAATGAACGGAGACTAGTTCAAGGACATGGGGACACCAGACAACTCCACTAAGGGTGAAAGGGGACATCGAAAATGTTTCCAATGAACTGGACGATGGGTGTTTAAAGTTTGAAACGCCCAGAATTCTATTGCTCTCGGCGAGTTAGGTACCTAATAAAACCAGTTCAAGACTTATGACCACCTTAAAATGAGTTAAAAGAAAGAATAACTCGAAATGTCCAGAACTGCTTTAAAAAGAGAGAGAAAACAAATTGAATCACAAGAGAAAAGTTCGTTAGATAGAAAATCCACTTCGCTATTTGGAGGTTATTTAACGAAGAAAATCGTGAAATGTTCTTGGTACCAAGAAAAAGTTCGCTATATAGAAAAATTCGTAATATGGAGGTTCGGCTGTATATATATATATATCATGTTCCTATCGTCAATTCTTAATAAAATAAGTTTTATTCATCCACTCAAGGTCAGGACTCTAGGGGGCCCAAAGCCTGATGCTATGGTTCTTTGTAAGATCCGCCTTGGGGCCCAAAATCTGACTTTGAAGGAGGCCAAAATATTCTCCGTTAAGCCACTGATCGAAAGCGCACTCCCAGCAATATGGTATAATGAATAGAATAAATTGTACCACGCACATCAAATTTAAGCATTCTGAAATAAATAATGCTTTGGAGCAACAATATCAAAAGAAAATATCCTTATAAATATAAAAAAAAGACAACCTTAAGTTTGTCTTCGGTTAATGTTAAAGACCAGAATTTGGAGTGAATGAGTGAATATTAACGTCGCACTGTTCAGCTACACGAGGGCTTTTGGCGACGGACCACTTAATTTTGAACCATGGTCCAGTGACGTGGACGACACCTAAGCTTGCATCCCCTTCTCCTAACTACCACACCAACGGGAGGACGTTTCAGCTCTCGACAGATTTAGCGTGCATCGCTGCCCTACACGGCGGGTCTTTAGTGGTACTGGGCTCGAACTCGTGACAAAGCCAGCCACGATCCGATACCTATACCTCTCGGCTGCCGCGGCCAAGACCAGAATTTGGAACATTTTTCAGATATAAAAGAAATGAAACATTAATATGATATTCTCTGGCTTCACTATCCTTTAGAGAGCAGCATTTTTATCATACTTTCCGTTTTTAATCGAATTTATTCATTTTTTCTGGTATAAAATGTGTTTCGCGTTTTTTTCTCCTACACCGTAATGTTAAATTGGCTATGCCTTCACGTATTAAAACAAAAAAGAAAATATTCATGGAATATTTTGGAATTTTTAAAAACACTGTATTGTTAACAGAGGTATGAGTTATAAAATTGTAAATTTCCATGGAAATTGAGGCATTTTTTCTGTCAGAAAATGTGCTTCGCTTTTATTTCAAGCTCTCGTACTTTTACCGAAGACAGCCTTAAAAATATTGTAGTAATTACAATATTTTCCTGAGGTTTTACTTTTTAAAAGTTATTTATAAATATTTTTTCAGGAAAAAATAATCATTAAAAAGATTTGTTTTGTACTAATTCTTTATACTGATAATGCTTCATTCTGAAATTAAGACGTTTATATTAAGTATCTGTCTAATGAAAAAAAAATCTTTTAATTTCAATTTGGACACAAAGTTTTTTTGGTGATATACATGAACAAAGACAACTTTGTTTAATACTATCTATCCGCTTCTTAGTAATTACTTAAGTTTTTCTTAAAACTGTATTACACAGAATTTCATAAATTCATTTCTCACGTACAAATTTAAAGAAATTCCTCCTTTACTCTATCCATGCATTCAAAGCAACTTAATAATACTAATCCTCTGTCAAGGACATTTCTTATTATTGGTTTGTTGCCTCTATCTGTTTATTTAAAATGTTTGACCTTTTCTTCGCTTACATTTATCTCGCCTACAAAAGTTGTAGTTTTTTTCAGTGTTAAATTAACTGATTCAGAATGACACATATATTTATGTATAGGAATGATGTTTTTTCTTTTTTCTTCCAAACGAAATCCTTTGCAATTACTGGAAATTATGAAGATATTTATTTAAATTGAAGGAAAACCGTTAGATGGAAATGTCATGTCAAGTGTTTGTTCCCATATTTATTGTTGTTACTAATGCCACCTGACCGGCAAAAGCCAGATCAAGGCCCGCGAAATTCATCATGGCAAAGGGCCAAGTGACGTCTGTCGTTAGATGTAGCTTTGGGCACCATACAGGTGACAGAACGATTTAGCTCGGTTTCACCCCAATTTTGAGGGATAAAAGGCCTTCCACCTCTCTACCTCTTTCACCAATCTCACGAGAGGACTTGCGGCTTAACGGCTATTTTAAGTAACCCCCATTCGCGAAGACCCTATACATTTACAAACATCCATGTCTTCTCCGGGATTCGAACCCAGACCCAATGACTCGTCAATCAGTGTCGCTAACCACTATAACGGATGGGCGACTTCTCATATTTTTTGAGCAGAATAAAATACTTTAAATACACATATTTAAATGCTATAATATTATTTATGAATCTCAGTGGTAGAGTGGTAGCGTATCGTGCTTCCACACCACAGGTCCGGGGTTCTATCCTCAGGCTGGTCAAGATCGACTCAACTTTCATCCCTTCAGTGGGTCAATAAATGAGTACCAAGTTTGCTTGGGGACTAAACACTGGGGATTTCATGTCAGACTGACCACCTGATCGGGACATCTGCTCATGCACCTCAGCGCCTAAGGTCACGTATACTGAGATAGGTACAGTAGGCCTTGTCCCTCATGGGCTGTTGAGCCACTGAGTTTTGTTAAGTATTATTTATAGTTCTGTTATTTCGAGTATTCTTATTAGACCACTAATTTAAATGAAACTTTTCAATACCTGAATGATCAACTTATTTTAGATATGGTGAAATAATCCAAGCAATTCGTCTCTATTTAAAGAAAGATATTCATTCTTTTGCTCGAACATTTTCTTATATTTCAGTACCTTGCCATTTTGATAGTTTTTAACTAATTTGATACGAAATTTTATCAATAAAAATGGTTCACCCCATCTGTTCCTTTTCTTGTATGTGATTTTTTAAAAAAATTGCATAACGTTTTTTTTATGTATTTCAACGATGACTTGTGTTCCTGATGATTCTATGAATTTTTACTACAAATCGAATCGAATCTACTTTATTTCATTTTTTTCTCCAATGCACTTCATTTTGCACATAACATTAATCTCTCTATATTTAAAAATTATATCTATCCAACCGGTTTAACCCCACTTTTTGGTCCTAAGTCCAAGATTAAGCATGGGATAATATATATATTTTTGATTTAATTTTTAAACTTTGTTAATTTTATAATTATGTTCGCCATTGCGATTTTGTTGTTGTTGTTACTTATCCTACCGGATCGACAGAAACATCAGATCAAGGCCCATGCAATTCATCATGGCTAGGGTCTAGTTGTATGCCTCTCTTTACCCGATAGGTTTGAGCCTCATACAGGAGACAGTATGATTTGGCTCGGTTCCACCCCGATTTTGAGGGAGAATACCCTGGGACTAGTCAGAGAGCCTCCCACCTCTCTTCCTCTTCCACCAACCTCACAAGAGGACTTGTAGCTCGATGACTATTCAGAGTACTTACATGCCGCAAAGGCACTTTACATTTACAGACATCCATACCTTCTCTGGGATTCAAACCCAGGCTCTACGGCACTGCAGTCAGCGTCACTAAGCAATATACCGGATGGGCGGCCAGAATTTAGTATTTTGAAACCTAATTTGCATAATCCCGTTCTCTTCTTCAGAGAGTTCGTTGAAAATAAAATAGTTTTTAAGGACCAAAGATTTCCCAAGAGGATTTGTTAATCAGTAGGACGCGGATAGAGCCTTCACAAACATTATTAATTATTCAAATGTTTCCTTTGTTTAGAACATCTAAAAACAAAGCACATTAACAACGTAAAATGTTAAGATTCTTGTTTAGCCTATATAAGGATACCTAATGCTTTCTTCAAGGTCGGTTACTTATAAAACAATTTATTAGAAACTAATGAAAAGTACCGTACTTAGTAGGTTGCGGAAATAATTATGGATTCATAAAAAGAAAAACAAACCATCGTTTTCAGAGCTTTTTTCTTTAAAAAAAGTTTGAAATGTGTGTGATATCCAGGAATGTAATTTAGAACAAAGTATACAAATGCAGCATATACTTTTGCTTTAAGATGTTTAAACTTCGTGGAAAAACTCCCACGCAGTTGAGTGAGACAGAATTCGAGTGTCGGAGACGCTAAACGTCTTCGCGTGACTCTTTTGAGTCGCTGTAAGCGCGAATCACTTTGCTATGACGCTCACTCAAGAGTAAAATTGCCAAATAGGCGAAGACAGAAATTACGTGTCTCACGCCTACTTATACCTATTAAATCATTGAACTGTATTAATTTGGCTGCATTAAATGGCGCTTAGGTAAGCAATCGGATGCCGACACAAGATTCCTAACCTTAGGAAGGATTATGTTGTTGTTGTTTTTAAGTTTGGGGGTGTCGGGGTACACTAAACTTCAAGCTATTGATTTGTGGAGAAATTCTAATCGATGGTACATGGCTCATTTGCTACATATCTATTTTTCTTTTCAGAAAGGATAATATCTCTTGATCTTTCGTGAGTACTTCTTGACAGCTTTGATGGTTTCATTTTTTTTTCTGTTCTTTTTTTAACTTAAGGGGTTTTCTCGTAGCATTAAGGGTAAAGGTGCATTCATCCGAGATATACGTCTGGAAAAAAATCACAAATTAATCAATTTGCCGTGACTTTTATTTTCACTGGCTTGTGGTTTCCAAAATTCTTTAGGATTAAATGTTGTTTTTAATGGTATTTAAGCTCAGTATTGAATCCACCAAAGATCTGTAATAAGTATAGTGGGGGGAAGAATAGGTTTTTAAGAAGCGATGAAGAGTAATTTATTGATCACAAATCAAAGAAGTGCGGCAATTTACATTTCTGCTGTTACCAGAGCTATAATATAGAAAGATTGATTTAATCACCAGCAGTTTATATATTTATAACACTCCTTTAATTTATTGATTAATTATTAATATCCTATTCGGAAGCTATATAGGTGTATACTACCTGTCATGGTCAAGTGATAAGGATGACCTCTGAACTGACATCCCTCTCCTAACTTCCATACCGCGAAAATTGGAGGATTTTGACCTTCAATAAATTTAATTTACATCAGCCCTTCTACACAGTGGGTAGCATTTCGCTTGAAGAATATCGAAAGAAAGAGTGAGTGTGTGTTTTTAAAAGCGAGCAATATAAAGCAAAGCGCGAGTGCTATTGGCGATTTACCTCATATTTTTGAACTTCGGTCAAAGGATAACACCTGAACTGCAACCCCTCTCCAAACTACATCACCATGTCAACAGGAGGACTTTGAGCCTCGACAGACTTAATGATTATCAACCTCTATACCCAACGAGTCTTCTGTGGCATTAAGGCTGAATCTCATGACACGTCGACCATGAGTTCATGACCATACAAACTAAGTTACTGTGGCACCCCGAAAGAGAGAGAAAATGAAAACTAATGGTTTATATATATATAAAACTCATCTATAGAAGAGCATTATGTGAGATAATAAGGATTAATCTCAGTGGGTTTTAGCACATGCCCAAATTCCTCTTATAGCATCACTGGCGTAGCTAGTTCAGAGTGGGCCCTGTATCAAAACTCCTTCGGGGCCCCTTTTCAGATATGAAAACCCTGTTAGTAGGACTGCAGTTTTACATGTTGGGGCTCCTGCAGCTTGGGGGCCCCATATCATTGATACGGCAGATACGGCGGTAGCTACGCCCCTGTATAGCATGTTTTCTAAATTTGCTCAGATGTATCTACAATGTAACAACCTAGTGTCACAATTTCAGATTGTATTCACAAAAATCCGTTTTGCTATGTAATAATCTAAAACGATTACTTTTGTCTTGCATCATAATAAGTTATCTTTTCCTGTCCATTTCCTGTTAAAAGTATTAAAATGTTAAGTACCAAAACATTAATCCATTCTTCTATTACTAATGAAACTTTGCTGGTTTATGCCCTCGCCACAAAAACTAGTCATCGTTATGTGATGACTTAACACTTATTTGAAGAGACAGATCCACATACTTCTACCCTCCACAAAAAACAGCAGCTTCAGCGCGTGTAATGGAGTGACCCTACATGGTAAAAGGTCACCGAGACGACGAAACGACCCACCCCACCAAGAGCAAAGCATTCGAACCACACACACGCCTTGACATACCGAACTTTTCTTTCAAGGGTCAGGGCGGGTACCTTTTTTTACCACCACCAAGGTGAAGAGGTTTCAACCCAGGGCTGGACTGAAAGGTCTGTTTGAGTGCAACACGCCTCACGGTCAGGTGGTGTGTGTATAATCGTGGATGGTATGCCCACTGGATGATAGGTTAGTCCTCTGGTTTTGTCTCCCTTCCGACTCAGAGGGTGTAGGTCGAAAAATGTAGGGCGAGGTGTAAATATGAAATTCAAGGTTAAGGAACTTGTGCTTGTGACCATGGGTGGAATTTGAGAGATTTCTTTCCTTCCCGAAAAGTGTTTGAGTTTTTTTCGGGGAAACAATTGCCTGACACTCGTCGGTTGGTTTTGTAATGTTCTAGAACACACCGATATAAGGAATAATAGAACAATCAGTTGTGAGAGGAGGGTGAAGATCAAATGGGATACAAAAGGTGATTTCAAAGAGTCGTTTTTTTGTTTATCTACTTTATTGTGATTTATACATTTCAATAGAAGGAAAAGGAAAGTCTGCCATTAAAAGATAATGTCTTGGGTGTATTTTGATAAATTTTGACGAGTACATGTGTTCTTAAGCTTCTGTGTTTATTCTTTTCTGTTTAGTGCGAGTAAATGTCAATGCCAATATCAGTTGTTGAAATATTTAAAAACAAAACAAAACAGTGAAGAGTTGATCTGAGAAATACAAAAGAATGCTTCAAATTTTCTTAGAAATGAGATGTGAATGCAAAATTTATATATTACGCACAAATATATATTTTTGTTAATGCCAGTTTTCGGTTTAAAAAGAAAAGAAAATTAGAAGAATTTTGAGATATTTGATATAACTTTCTTTTTCAAAATCAGTTAAAGTGCTTTGTTCTAAGATCAAATTTAAGTTGATTTTTTAACACAATACTCTTAAATAATAATCAAGAGCTATTGGTGACGGACCTCGTAATTTTGAACTTCAGCCCAATGACTAGAATGGCACTCCACTGTCCAAATTTCCACACCCCGCCAATGTGAGGACTGAACCTCGAAGGATTTAACTTGCTTCAGCTCCTTTACATGGTGGGACCGGGCGCTAAAGGACTGAAAACATCAGGACTCGACCATATGACTTGATGTTTCAGTTTAGGGAGTTATTAATTTTCTATAGTTTTGAACGTCAATACATTATGTTAACTACTTTTTGAATTTTGAACACGCTTGTTTATTTTTTAAAATTTTTCTTAAAGCTTATTCATAAATTTTTGTTGGGTTAAAATTAAAATTCTTGCAATTTTAGAAAAAGGAAGCCAATTACTTACCGTAAAATTAAGGGTATAACGTACACTTTTAACACAAAAAAATAAGATAGAAATTTACGGGTTCGCGTTAAACGCCGGGTATAAAAACGATAGCTTTAAAAACAATAAATAAATAAAAAGATGAGCATAAAAAAATTAGAGATCTATATGTGTATCGAAATCTTGTTTATTTAAAAGAAATGAACTTAGAACTTAGAGTTGTAGTTTTAGAAGTATACTATTTTTTTCAAAAGTCTGGGATAATACCTCGACTAAATGACTTCGAAACATTCCAGTATTGCAAATATACATTTCAAGTTTCTTTGTAAAAAAAGGGAAACGCGTTGTAGGGTGAAAATATACATACTTAAATTTAAAAAAGGCAGCTTTAAAGTATAGGTGGTTTTCTTCTTAATTACTGATATTCCACCCCAAAATCTCTAAATTCTAATCTGCTCTATCATGCTATTCAATGATGTGTGTAATAATGGAAAATCTTCTGAACTGATATCCCTGATGGTTCTTTTTTTAATAATGACACACGTTTTTAATAATTTGTTTATTTTCCATATTTTTTTATTAGAATTGTGTGCAAAAAGATATTTGTGTTCAGCTTCATTTACATTACAAAACAATGAAATAATAGTTTTAATCTATTAAGTTTAGTTATATAAAAAAATTTTTAATTTCTTTTTGGCATGGTTGTAATTTCTGTATGATTCAGATTACTTTTTGACAATTTATGTGAAAGAATTAGTTCCATTAAACATACATTATCTGATTTAAAACCAGAAATATTGTCTTTTTGAGAGCACAAGCGCAAATTTTAAATTTTGCAAAAAGTAATTTATTTATAGGAAACTTAAAAAAAATTCCTCATTTTACAGAGGAATTAAAGAAAGAAAATAAAAAGAAAGCGAGTATAGAATACAAAAACTTCGAGTTTTCCCTCCTCTTTATCTGCCTCTGTAATTCCCAAGTTTTCCAAGAGATGGCCCTGCTGCTCCGCGTTATCCAAACATTGGGGGATAAAAATCTTCCAAGTCAGAGAGTGTAGACTCTCTTCTCTCCCTCTTTCTCTCTTTTTCTTTGCATTCAGATTCTTACAAATATCATTTTGACATCACATGAAAGTACACTTTTAGTATCAAAGTAGAATAGGTAAAATATAAAAAAACGAGTATTCGGTCCCCGGAACCTGTGTTCTTCTAAATTTTTTCTGATTATCACAAATGATTTCACATATATCTAATATGTCGTACTTAAAGAACCCAAATTGTTATAAAATAATTAAAACCAACGTTTTTGTCATAATCGCATGATGTTTTAAGGAAGTTTTATCTAAAATTTTTGTATTTTTGGTAGAAACGTATTGATTATATTTTATGGCATTTAGTGTTTCGTGCTGTATTATTTTAATAAAGTAAGATATATTTTAAAATAATAATTAATGACTTACATATTAGAAATCCTCCCTTAAATTTTGCATGGTAAGATATATAGGTATAGATCAATTAAAAATATTTAGAAAAGTTTCTTAGAATTAAGGGGGGAAAAATTAAGGTTAAATTTTCTTACATTTTTTTTTAAATCATACATTGTTTAGAGAAAATATTGATTATGACATTATTTCAATAAATAATGGGAATAATAATTCAAATATTGTATATATATTAAAACAAATAATCTGACTTATTTTAACTTTTAAATATTTCTTCCTTTTTTTATTTAAGCTGAATGTAAAAGTTGTTATATCAAGTATATTTATAACAATAAATACCTCTTTAGAATAATTATGGAACGTTTGTATGTGTATAGATACGGCATTTTTCATTTAATTCCTACATTTAAATTTATTCTGATGTTGGAAGTGGAAAACTTTATTTGATTCTTATTTATTAAATTAATGACTTCTCAATCATTAAATATTCTCAAAAAACAGAAAAAAAGAAACATATTGAATTGCAATGTTTTATCTTAAAATACAATAATAAAGGTAAGAATTTTAAATTATTGTTAAAAATACATGTAATATTCTTTGAACTTTTATACTTTAAATATAATTATATATATATATAAGTTTTTAATATGTATATATATATATAATTTTATAGTTATACTAAACATAATTTAAATATAGATAAGTAACATCAGTACAATATAACACCGACAAATAAAAAAATATAAAAGCTAAATACAAGCTAGGATTTTGATATATGGCTTAAGCTATTTTCAAGAAATGTTTTTTCCCTAAGAACGTGAAAAATATTTCAGGAAAAGATATAACTTATTTCAACAATACATTTTAATACATATGAATTTGTTTTTATCGCGAATGCTTTAAATCATGTTTTCTATAAGCTGTCATTTACACAATGCAAACTTATATCTCTAAATGGAAATCTATTTCAAAGATACAAAAGCTGAGAGCAAAAGAAAATGGGTTTCAAAGAGATCGAGGTTAAGGCAGCTATTTTTAACGTATCGGCTCAATTTTCAGTTTAATGGTTTAAGTTAATTCAATCCGTTTCGCTGAGCACTACAAAAGACCCCAAGAACCTCAGCTCATAGAGACCAATAGCAAGATTTTTCTCTCGAAAGAAGAGCTATTTCCTTTCTAGAAAAGGTAAATTCTCCTCTAAAAGAGCGAATAAACTTCGCGAAATGGTATTTCCATACAGAATATTTCATTTTATTTATTTTTTTGCTTTGTCCAAATCTTTCCTTTTGTATATATTTGACTATAACAATCGATAGAGTTACATTTGTTCCCTTGTGGTCATGGAGTGGGAGTCTGGGCTCCTTTTGGAAACAAATGTTATTCTGGGTTTCGAAAGTAAAACGTCTTTTCGAGGCTATTTTCCCCCTCAAATGTTGAGTTAAACTTGAAGAAGATGAAAATCGGGCTGAAAAAGTATATGGAGTTTTATTTACGCCATTTTTTGTGTTTGTGATATCCCCATGAGTGTTTAACAAAAACTCTCTTAATAACATAGTCTGAGAGGACAAAGTATGATTCAATTGACAAAAATCAGTTCTTTTTAGCCTAGATGTGAGTGATTCTCAACCTTTTTTTTTTGTTGCGGTACATTTTATACAATTTCAAAATTTGGCAGCACACTAACAATAAAATAAGCTTAAAAGAATTTTACCTGTCTTATAATACACTATGTAAAACAGTTTATGATAATAATTTTCAATGTTAAATAAAATAATCTGTATGAAAAAGACAATAAAATGTTTATTGAGTAATAAATTACAAATTAATTCTAATAATGCATTTAATGCAAGGTTTGAGCTTGAATTTTGATAATTTCGTTTATATTGGGTCGTAAAAATGATAATCCTGCTCTCATTTCGTAGTCTACATTTAAAAGTCTCGATACCATTTTCATTTTTATATTTTTAAATGCTGAAAATACGAATTCACGCAAATAAGATGTAGTAATTGTAACTATATTTTACAGTTTTTTTGCTATTATGCATTACGGTAACGCACACAAAAATTTTTCGAGGGGGGTCTAAAGTCGGAAGTCCACTACTTTGGTATCATGCTCCAATACGCCGTTCAACATATTCTTTTGATTTTGTCGATTTCCGGGAACAAAAACAATACAAAATTATTTATTGAATAAATAATTAGCATCAATTAATAAATTAATTTTTAATAACAAAACATAATTAAATTTTATGTAATATATACATAGGATTATAACCAAACGAAAAAAAATCAAGGGCTGTGAGAGGTGTCCGGACCCCTAGGACCCTCCCCCTCTTGTATGCGCCGCTGATGCAGTCTAATAGCCTCTAATTTTAATTCAAGATAAATTAAGTGACTCTTCCAAATGCTTTGAAATTAAATCCTGATTACTACAGAGCGAAATTTTTTTTAGTTTTTCTCTTTATTCAAAGTTAATTGATATACAGATGTATCCGTAAACAAATGGATTACAAACCCAATCAAGTTTTTTTATATATCCATCTATTCTTGAAAGGATAAGTTAAATACACTACAAATACTCTTAGTTTATTTCTATAAAACGGCTAATGATTGGGTCCTGAATTTTACTTTTTTCATTCAAAGTATAATTAATAATTAAAAAAAAAACAACTGGTAGCACCACTTCACGAGTTTGGCGACACACCAATTTGGTGTGCCGCGGAACAGTGGTTGAGAATCATTTTCTTGGATTATTCGTTATAATGTTTTCATCTCACAAAACTTGAGAGCTGTAAGTTTAAAAAATTTAAAATTATGTGTACTTTTATGCTCGTTTTTTTTTCGATGAAAAACTTTAAGCCGATTTATATCTCAAAACAACTACAAAAAAAATCACTATTTTTTCATTTAAAAAGTTAAAAACTTTTTCTATTGTGTCAAATGTTTTGATATTTTTTCCAACTACTACTATTAATGCATGTAGCGAAGAGTTGATATGAGTTTGCTTGAATCAAATCTGAAAATTGTTTTGAATCGAAAAGCAACTCTTTTTTTTTAAAGCAAAAATAGTTGAATTTAGAATTTATCCAATTTTTAAGGAATTTTTAATGAGTATTCATAAAAAAAACGCGTTTTATGAATTTTGGTCATGTTGTCACTCAAAACCCACTCCATCTTTTGTTGTACATACTGTTCAATATTTTTTGAAAATTAAATTTCGTGGGTGTGCGTCAATTTTTGCAGGAGGATTAGCATTTTGAAATCTCTTCATCAATGTTAACTTAAAAAAGTTTAAAAAACTAAAACGTTACCCCGTACATTCTCTCTTTGTTTCAGGGGTATAATTATGTACCCAACTTTCGTCGCAAAGTTCGAAAATATTTTTGAATTCCTGAAATTTCCTGACATTAAAAATAGGGTCTATAAGTGCCACAACTACGTAACTGTGTGACCAAAAACTCTGGTTTGGGGCAATTTTCTAAGAAATGTATGCATTTATATACATAAAAAAATTATAACCATGTTCTTGGATTTGGAGTAGATTCGAATTATATTATTATTTTTTATTACCTTAAGTACTGATACATGGTAAAAATTAAAACAAAACAATTTTTTTCCTCAATTATACGGATACTTAATTTTCAAACAACATACAGATAAGTCTGTTCATATTGCTTACTATCTGTTTTTGGATATTTGAAAAATAAAGCAAATAGTAATTGAAAATTTTATGCATTTTTCACTCGCATATTACTTCTAGAAATCTACAAGCTATTTTTTAATTCCTACTATTAGTTTATATATATATATATATATATATATATATATATACTATCCTTATATATATATATATATATTTAAATATATAAAATCAATCACAATAATCAATTGAAAAATTGATATATATATATATATATATATATATATATATATATACACTTGAGATTGCACTTGGATATTTTATAAATTTTTATTTTATTTTATAATTTTTTAATTTTGTTTGAAAATGATGGAACATTATCTTTTATATTCGCCATTGATATTCTGAAGTGTTTTGGTATTTTGGGATTCATATATTTCAATTTTTAAATTGATAATTGTGATTGTTTTTATATATTTAAATATATATATATATATATATATATATATATATATATATATATATCTTGTTCAAATTTTTAATCGTTAATAAAATACTTTTTATTTATCCATTCAAGTTCAAACACATTTGTTTAAACTTGTAGTGGATGATATTTGATATTAATAGAGTTTTTTCAAATATTAATTCATTAATTAAATTAAAAAAATGAATAAATAGTAACAAACAAAAATAATAGTCCAACAGCAAAAAAGAAAGGAAAATCGTTTATTTTGTCCCTGTAGCGCAATGGATAGCGCGTTGGACTTCAAATCCAAAGGTCGTGGGTTTGAATCCCACCTGGGATGGCCTTATTTCTGACAGTGTGATTGCTTTTTTAGTATACTATTTTATTAGAATAATTAAGTTTAATTAAGGAATAAATAGTAAAAAGCAAACAAAAAAAAATAATACAACACCCTATATAGAAATGAAAATGGAAAATCACTTTCTATTTTGCCACTTAATAGTGTGATTCTATCATATATGTAACTAAAATAAAATTTCTCTTTGATAGCGTAAATAGGAATTGGCTCAAAATTTTTTTTTATATTACTTATTAAAGTTAATTTATGTAGTGTGCTTTTCCGCAGTTACGTATATGTTATAGTCAAATTATTAAAATATATATGATTAAATTATATTTAGCTCAATTAATTATAAAATGTGTGTGATTAAATTATAACGTAATTGCAAAATTATTTTATAAATTTTCATTATTTTTTCTTAAATTTGACATTTATGTAATACTTTTTGGTTATGCAACTGGTGTAGTAAGTGTTATATGTCACTTTCTCCTAAGTCTTATCGAGTTAAAATACAACTTTCAAGAGGTCCTCCATAACTCTCAGCATACCTTGAAATTCGAGAGTTATTGGACACCGTAAGAGATGGTATTACCCTTTGGTGGGCCTCATCTAACAAGATTTCGTCCACACCTAGAAATTCTGATGGCATTTCAAGGTCAGCTTGATCTCAGGAATTGCGAATGACCGACAGGCTCCACCACGAAACCTTACCCACTCAATTGTGGTTTGTCCAGTGTCGTGTTTTGAGACCTGAGACTATTTTTTATCAGAAGTTTTTCTCTATATTTTTTACTTATTTTATTTATTTACTCCCTGCTTGTCTTGTATACGAATACGAATTTTTACGTGGGGCTTGAATACAAAAGAAATAGGTTGGAAGTTAAGCAATGTTTTTAGAATTTGACATCCTTTTAACCCTTTATCTACCGCATTATGATTTACTGAAGTTTTTTTCATGCAATACATTTTTTTTTAATCATTACATTAAAAATTAAGGGATATACATAAACAAAATACTCAACTTCGGGAAATTTAATTCGTTACAGCTAATTAATTAATTAAAGATATTCAACTGTAAAATTAATTATATAGACTGTTGACTTAAAATAAAGAGTCAAATCGTTTTCTAAGGTCTTCATTAACATACAAAAAAAATGAGACACTTATCTTTTGATATTAACTATTTTTTCGGAACAAAAATGACAATCTTCACAATCCACTGAAAACGCAATTTCTGGTCTAAAACTATCCGCCTTCCCCGCTAAAATACTCATCATAGAACCCATGCTGCCAAATATCTTGGAAGAATGAATTTAAAAGAATATTGCGGCTAAGTGTCTTCAGCGTATTCGCAAAAATGGTTATTCTATGTAATTTTAAAGTGAGTGGTACTTATAAGTACCGTCGGTAGATAAAGGGTTAACTTCTTAATTTTTCTGTGATGAGGTTCGAAATAAAGGTTGAAAGGAATTTTAACGAAGTATGTGAGAAACAGTTTTCCTGTATGAATTTACTCAATGGTTTTAAAACATAATCGGTATGTACAAACCATGTTGAATGTCATGTAAGTGGTAGAAATTTCACACAAAAGATTCAAATTGTGTGTATATATGATTATTAATAATTTCATCGACTATCGAAAAATTTAACGAGTATTCTTTATTCCAAATATGATTTCTATTTTATTTCACCTTTAACATTAAATTCTGAAAGAATAGGTAAAAGAGTGATGTACGATTAATTTTTCCAATTGAGAAATTGTAGTAATTTTGTATACTGAAATTATAACTTTAGGAGAACCGTGATTTTGCAAAAGCATATAAATGAACAGTTTTGGGATATTTAGTGTCAGTTGATTTAGACTATGCATATAAAATTCTTTTAAGAGTATTATTGCAATAAAAAATTATTTAAGTGTAATTTTTAAGCAAAAAATGAAGAAAAGGAACATATTTTCCAAAACATTCTCCTTTTATGAAGAATATCCCTATAATAGTAATATTTTATCTCTATATAACTAAAACTTCTATACAGATCCTGAACTAGGATTTTTGAGACATATAATTTAGAGGTTCATTTATTTATATTTTAATACAAAGAGGTAGAAAAATTGTAATCCGGTTATTATTATAATTGATCATAGCTGAAAATTGTGAATTTTTCAAAACTTTTAGTTCAGTCTGTAACGAAATCTTAGCTATACATATAGGCAAAATATTTTTATTATCGAAGCATTTTTCTTTAAGAAGAGTGTTTTGAAATTGTGTTATTCTTTCTTCATTTTTTGCCAAAAAATTCCATTTAGATAATTTTTTTAATAATATTCTTAAAGCAATTTTACATGTATGTTCAATTCAACTGACACTAAATATCAAAAAATTGTTTCATTGATACGCTTTTTCAAAATCACGGTTCTGAAAGTAGTCAGTCACTTTAAAATGAGTTTTTTTTAAAAAAAGAAAAGATTCAAACTGTTAATTAATTTTTATTATATTCAAGATAAATTCCTTCAAAAAGATCAAACTTTGTTATTAGATCAGATAGGGCAAGTGATCAGAAACAGTTGCATTTTAACAATCTTCGCATTTATTATTTTTTCCTTCAGTTGTAGGAAATTCGCAACATGTTTCTGTAAATAGATTAATTAAATATTTAAATTAGTTTGGAAAATTAAATGAGTTTTAATTCCTTTTCATCAAAAAGGATTCATTTTCATTACATCGCGATTATATCATGTGTTTTATTACGCACCTCTAATTAATATACCCATAATTTTTAAACACACCAATTAATTCTCTTTTATCTTAAGTTTTATGGAAACTTTTTTTTTGGCGTGAACGACTTTCTTTTCTGTTTCCCTGGATGTTCTTTGTGACCTGAATAGATCCATCATATCTTAACAAGTCGGAGGACAATCACGATGTTTTGTTGAGAAAGTGGCAAATAGTGAATGGAGTTTCGAAGAACAAGTGAAAAACTCTCTGTGTGTGGGGTGTTTAAAAATAGCTGAAAGACAGTAGGGCCTTACCTTCCTGGCTACTTGCCTCTTTAAGGTCAAGGGAAATTGAAGAGGTGCAAACGTAATCTGCAACAGACTGACTGAGGCCAAAGTTTTGCCTGTCTGCTATTACACAAGTTGAGAAGAAAAGAAAAAAAAATGTCCTTCCTTGTTTACAGGTCGCGCAGACAATTGCCATTAGTGATTTATGAAATTTTTAAAAATAAATGTTGTTAGTTAAGGTCCAAAACAAACAGGTGAATAAGTGGGAGTTCGGAGTTTTGAGGAAAACGAAATAATGTTCAGTCTTCGTGTTAAAATACGAGTAACAAGTAATGAAAAAAAATTTCTTTAAGACAATTCTTACTTAAGTCAACAAAGAAAACTTTTATAGTTTAGTTACTTTTTATTAAATAATTACAATTAATATATATATATATATATATATATATATATATATATATATATGGCAGATTCACAATATTAAGTTGCAAAAGAAAGCGTTTTTCCTTGTAACTTTCCATTTTTCTTTCTAGATACGGTGTAGGATTATTATTTTTGTGTTTTTACTACTATTTATCAATCATTAAGTTTAATTATTGCAGTAAAATAATAGAGTAAATAAGAAATCACATTCTCAGGAATTAGGCCATCTGAGGTGGGATTTGAACCCACGACCTTTAGATTAGAAACTAAATGCGCTATCCATTGCGCTACAGGAACACAACAAGCGCTTTTCCTTTTTAAATATGCTGTGGGACTATTATTTTTGTTACTATTTATTATTTTTTAAATTTAATTAATGAATTAATATTTGAAAAAATGTCTTAACATAAAGTGCCATCCACTGCAAGTTCACTATTCTTGTATCATGCTCCTTTTGATTTTGTCGATTTCCGGGAACAAAACACAGTAAAAAACTAATTATTGAATAAATAATTAGCATTAATTAATAAAATTAATCATTAATAACAAATACTTAATTAAATGTTACGTTCTATATACTTAGAATTATAATCAATCGGAAAATATCAAGGACTTTGGGGGGTCCAGACCCCAGGATCCCCCCCCCTTGTGTGTGCCACTGACATGGTGAGGAAATTAGAAGAGTGGGGGTGCCAACTCAAATGTGACAGTGATTCTAACTTACGAAGTCCATCGCCAATAACCTTTGTGATGCTGATATAAACACTTACTCCCCATTTAAATACAATATGTTTTATTTCAATCATTCACATAATTTATAAATCTTCTACGTTTGTGAGGAAGTATATTTACTATTAATTTTATTATTATTTTTAATTGTTTTTATAATTATTAAGATATAACTGGTTCGTGAAATTGTTAAAATAATAATGGATTACATGCTACAAAATCTCAATATTCTCTTTCTATTGGTAATGTTCAATGTTTCACAATTTATTTATATCGGAAATTTGTCATAGACTTAGATCACACACACAGTGTTAAAATATTGTTTTTACTTTTATTTGTAATAAAATAATAAAAATAAATAAATAAATTTAGTCAAAATTATACAGTAATACAAAAAATAAGCAGGAGCGTAGTTGTTAAAATTGGTCTAGTTTTTGTGGTTAAGTAAATGTTCTTTTTTTATTTTTGAGCAATATAAATCTCACATTAAATATTTCAAAATTTTTGAAATGATCTATAAGTGTATTTCAATAGAATCGAATTTTTTTATAATGATCTATTTCTGTTTAAAATGGCATTATTTACGTGATTCCCGCTAAACTATAAAAACGTGGTATCCAAGTCCCTGGTTCCCCCTTTTCTGTGTAAAGTGGGCTGATGAATATTAAATCCACCGAGCGCAAAGTTATCCCGTTGGCCTGTAGTGGAAGTTTGGCGAAAGAATGCCAGCTCAGGTGTCGCCCCCATCGCTTGACTGAGGCTCAAAATTACGATGTCAATCACCAATAGCCCACACATTGCTTTATAATGCGACAATAAACATAGTTCTTGCTCGTTCACTCTCCCCTTTTTTTAAGAAAAATATTTTTTAAAAGAGTGAAATAACCAGAAATTTTTTTCCCCTGGATTATTTAATTTTTCTCGATAATTTTAGTATCCTTCCTTCTAGTATTACGTATCATGAACCAGAATATTTTCTCAGTTAGAAATGTTCTAATTTTTTATGTAAGAATTCCTCTAATTGTAACGCATTATTCTATGTATCGTATTTTACTCCTAAAATTTAGAAACATTTAAATGTTCGGATTTTTTAAATTTATATATTAAAATATGAGAGAATTTCTTTCTGTGAATTCCCAAGTCAATACATGAGTTTGGTACATATTTCTGGGGTTAAATGCAGTAATATTCAAATACTAATATTAAAACCATTCTAAAAAAATAAGGACGTCTTAAGAAATGGCCAAACTGGGAATGGGCCCAGAGCCTTGCTCTCGGAGGGGGCCTCGTTTCGTTCTCGAGTCAGTCTTAATAGAATCATAATCCGGATAATTTTAATGGTCAAATATTATTCCCGTACATATTTTCCGAAAAACAGCGAATTTCAAACTGCATGTCAACTGGCAAAAGTGGCAAGACTATATTATTACGTCATGACCTAAGTCCATGTATAAGCCTAAGCCTAATACCATAAGCAATCATTCAACTCATTTAGTCAAATGCGTTCATCAGTCGAGTCGGATTGGGAGATTGTGAGTCATGCACTTTTATTTGCAACAAATTACCGTTTGTACAAGTATTTAATAATGCGTGCTGCATACTGTCTACTTTTAAAGATCATAGGTATGGTCTACTTTTGCATAAGGACCCAGGGCCTCTCAAAAATCTTAAGATTTCTCTAGGCTCAGTGCCTTAAAAAGTCTTAAGACGTCCCTGCATTCTAATATGGACTGCTTTCTGAACTTATTATTCTATAGAACATGACAAGAAACAGAATATTATAAAATTAATGACTATTTCAGAAGAATTACGCTATGCGAACACACTGTTTATTTAAATAACAATAATATTTACTACTGAGTAACCTCTATCCGCTCGTAAATAAGCATTAGCATTTCGCCTGTTTCCTTAAAGAAGCCTTATTCTTTAACACGAGTCAAAGATAGCGTGGATTTTTTTCGTGTTCCCTTCCAGTACTATTTGCATTTTGGGGTATTTCCCATCATCTAGTTCGGGGATGCAATTAGCATACCGTCCCTCAAAAAAAGAAAGAAAATCGCGCACGCTTCGGACCGTGTCGCGATCGACGCAAGGACGAATGTTTCAATACATCCCCCGAGTTGCCAGACCACTAATTTTAGATCTGCTTCTGAGATGACTCTCGCTCGCCGAAGAAAGATGCACCATAGACAAATTGCGTAAGCGGTGACAGCAAAAGGTTCTCACAGCTGTTGCAGAGCATTTTCTTATTTTCTACTCCTGGCACCCCCGACCTTTTCTTTCACTGTAACTGTGGCAAAAGAGAAGAGGCCTCCATGATGAAAATAGACAAGAACGTCCCTCCTTGGGTTCGCTGCAAGGGCAGGACAAAAGCAAGAGATCATATACACTTTTTCGTCATGAATATGCTCCAGCAATTCAGGTTGCTTGGTTGTTTCAGAAGCCCTTTGCCATGAAGTTACTACTGATGAAATTTAGCATAAATCATCGCCATCTTGCTTCTTAAGCAATGCACGCTTCAAGGTAGATTGAATTTGACAGAGACATAGTAAAAAACTGGCAACGAGGCAAGTGTAAGTCACATATGGTTTAGATTTTTGGGCTAACGTTGGCTATAAGTCGTGAAAAAGACAATGATATTGAAAAGGAATTGTTTTAAATATGTTTGAAATTTTTTCATGCATATTTAAAAAAAAACAGGTATATTTTAGGAAGTTTTATTAATAATGGTTGATATATTTTTTTTTTAGTTTTGGTGTAAAATAATGTAAAAAAAAATTTTAAAATCAATTCCTACTTAGGACAACAATTTTTTTTTTATTTTAGTTACTTTTTATAAAATAATTACAATTAGTATTAACATGTATTTACATATGACAGATCATAATATGAAGTGGCAAAATAGAAAGTGATTTTCCTTGCAATTCACCATTTTTCTTTCTATATAGGGTGTCGGACAATTATTTTTGTTTGTTACTATTTATTCATTAACTAAATTTAATTATTCTAGTAAAATTGCATAGTAAAAAAAAATCACATTCTCAGAAATTAGTCATCCCAGGTGGGATTCGAACCCACGACCTTTAGAATAGAAGTCCAACGCGCTATCCATTGCGTTACAAGAATACAACGAACGATTTTCCTTTCTATATATACTGTTGGACTATTATTTTTGTTTGTTACTGTTTATTCATTTTTTAATTTAATTAATGAATTAATATTTAAAAAAACTGTATTAACATTAAGCGTCATCCACTACAAGTTTAAAAAATGTATTAGAACTTGAGTGGATGAGTAAAAAATATTTTATTAAAGATTGAAAATTTGAACAAGATGTATATATATATATTTGTGTATATGTATATATATGTATATAATTATATATTGAATTTTTTATATTGGATTATATATATATATATATATATATATATATATGGAGAAAGCGTCACTAATATATAGTAGGAATTGAAAACCTTTGAGGCTTTTATTTCAGATCTTACAGACCTGTTATACAAAATATTTAAAACTTTAGAGTAATAAGAATGTAATTCTTCTCTAATAATGTCTAAAATGTTTGTAAAAAATTTATGCAAAGCAATTTCCAATTTTTTAAATCCAATTAGTATTTTGATCTTTAGCGCTGATACCTATTCAAATAGTTTTGGAAGAAATAGGTTTCCGTAGACACACACATATATTATTAGATGAAGCAAAATTAAAAGTTCTGTTGTAATTTTGTGAATATTGCATCACTAAATCTTACATACTTAAGTTAGACAATATATACACAGTTTTTTCTTGTCAAATATAACATAGTCATCTTATCTAATTATTTTTTGTTTTTAAGTAATCTGACAAGACTGTGGCGTAACAAAAACGAGAACTTATCAACACATAAGACTTATATATTAAAACATACTTCCAAGAATATATTCAAAAAGTAATGATGGGCCAACATTTTTAGGAGTGGGACAAAGAAAATAAAAATGAATTATGACGGACCTTTAAGATTTAGTATAAAATGCGAAAAAGATTTAAAATTAGCACATTCTGAAAACTATTTAATACCAATGAGATGAAAGAAATTGTAAAATCCCATGTATTTTTTTTGTTTCAATCTTTTAACTTAAATGTATTAATAAACATTTTTATAATTTTATGCTTACTTTGTAACTTTTAAAAATGAAACTGGCTCAAAAATAGAGTGTGTTCTATTTTATGACAGTGTGAATGTTTTTAAAATTAATGGCTAAATTTTCACTACTTTCAACTTTCTATGGACGTTTTCGTATTTACAAGTAGTTATACGCATTCAAGACAGTGGAATTGAAGATTTTAGTACTTATGTTTAAGTGCAGGTGAGGTAGAACCTCTATGTGTGCATCGTCTGTATGTTAGTGCCCAGAAGGAAGCAATCAAAGCAGAAAATTATGACTATTTAAAGATATGTAATAGTATCAGAGTTAATTTTATTGTATCAAAAAGGAATGTATAATAATTAACCTTAAGAGGATGATAATTAATTACCAGCATATTTATATATTTGTATAGATAATACTTTAATCAGGAAGTTTTAATTAAAGATAATGCTTTTCTTTGCAATGTAAGATGTTATAAATGGCGTGAAAAAGAAGATTTTTTTTTAAGAAAATATATATATATTTTATAATTTCGTAGCTACATTGAAAACGAAACTTTTTCATTTCTATTAAAACTTTAAAGGTAAACTTTTTTCTACTTTTAATTAATCAATAGAGTATCAGAAATATATAATTAACTAACAATATTTTAAATCTCAAATTACATAATAGATGAATTCCAATACTTCATACTTTTTTTAACTCATCATAACTTTTAGCAGATTTAAAAAAAAATGTTTCTAAAGAGCAAAGGAATTTTGTGAGCAAAAACATGAGAAATTATAGAAAAATTCCGTACAATATTTAATTCTTTTGTAAGAAATATCTTGTTTTATGGCTATTTCTTCTAAAATGTATTCCTATTTTTTTTAGTTAACAGGAAATTACAATTCAATGCATACATCCCATATTTATGCAATATATATAAAATCACTCATCAGAAAATTATTTACAGTTCAAAAAATCATTCAGCCGAAACTTATTTACAGTTTAATTTAATTTCAAAATTACCTTTACATACATGTATATTTTTCCCATACAAATTAGTTTGCACAGACTGTATTAATATTTACCCTTTTCCTTTTTATTGATCAAAACCCCTCTTTTCCTCGTACCTAACATCACAGAGAGCCTCCTTTTTGATTGAACTCATTATTACTTCCCACATAGCATGGATGAGTGTCAATAACTTGACTTTATAGACACATGGTGACTGAAGAGGGGAACTTAAGGATGTAGGAAAAAAAAAGAGATGGCGGGAGAGACTCCCCTTTCCCAAACTTTGTCACAGAAAAGTTAAAATTTAAAATAATGAATTTACCCAGGTTGCATTGCGCATCTCACACGCTTCCATCTCATTTGCCCAAACAGACACCTTCCCTAAAGAGTCTCTTAAAAGCAGTAGCACAGGGTCGGCGAAGCATGTCTCCTTTTCGACTCTGCATCCCATTCCCTCCTTCAACATCAGAAGAGAGAGAAAGAGAAGAGCAAACAAGCAGTCTTGAAAATTACCTCCCGCACTTTTCACGTCTTTGTAGCGCAGAAGGATCTCTTCTTTCAGAAGATGCGTTTCTGCGTGCACGTGTGTGTGTGTGTGACTTTGAATTATGCGACTTGTTGGCAAAGGGCTCTTTGAAGATGGATGTTTAAGTGTATCCAACACGAAACTTGAAAATTTTGAGCTCTCCGGTTTTTAAATTGGGGGAGAGGGGGTGGAGTTGGTTTAGGTAGAAGGTCCGTCTAAGCACTCGGAAGCGCTCATAAAATACGGGATAAACATTGGATTTGAATAATGAAAGAATACGTTTCTCTACAATGAAATATACGGTAAACGGGACATGAAGGAGTGAAAAGTAAATGAACGACTCTCAAAAAAGGTTTGAAAACAAAATACTTTAAAAAAATAAACTATAACTATTCTTTATAAATAACTGTTTGCAACCTCGTTTAATGTTCCTTAATGTGAATAAGCGTAGAAGAGAGAGAGAGAGAGAGATTAGATTACACATTTATTTATAAACATATATATTCAATGGCGCAACGGAGAACATTAGGCCTCCCCCTGCAAAGACAGGTTTGAGGCTCCAAGCCGGATCTTAAAAAGGGTACGTATTTGGTGTGAGTCAAGCTTTGGGCCCCCTAGAACCCTGTCCCCCTGCGATGAGGGGGTTGTGGTGCTGTACGTTACGCCACTGCATATATTTATAATTTACAAGCTTCTGAGTGAATGAATGTTTATTAACATAGCATGAGGACTATTGGCGGTGAACCGGGGTAATTTTGAACCACGACCAAATGACAAGGACTACACCTGAACTTGCATCTCTCTAAACTGTCAACCATGACAACGTCTCTTTGAACCAAGGACTTTAAACCCTTTTACACGTTGGATCTTCAGGCTCGAACGCAAGAACCGCCGGTTCGTTGCTTAACCATGGCTAAGAATTACAAGTTGTGTGGCCAGTAGCTCGAGTGTTGCTTCACAGTGCAACGTAAATTCCTGTGTGTTTTCACTGTTAAAATCATATCAAATTCTTGTTTTAGGGATTTACATTGATGCTTAGATTTAACTATATATTTCCCTTTATCACATTGATGAACGTATAATTTCTAATGCCGTGTAATTACAGTAATTTAAGTACTTAAAAACAAGCAGAAAAAATTTTATTTACAATGATAATCATAGCCAGTGTCGCACACAGGAATTTTTCAGGGGGGTCCAGGGTCGGAAGTCCACCATTCTCGTATAATGCTACAATACGCCGCCCAACATATTCTTTTGATTTTGTCGATTTTCGGGAACAAAAACAGTAAAAAGTTAATCGTTGAATAAATAATAAGATAAGCATTAATATTAATAAAATCAATTATTAATGACAAATGTTTAATTAAGTTCTACTTACTATATACATAGGATTACAATAAATCGAAAACAAAATCAAGGGCTTTAGGGGGAGGGTTCAGACTCGAGTCGCCCCCTTGCGTCCGCCACTGATCATAGCAAAATATCGGTGAAAAAACCGAGAATTATTCTTCTCTAACCTCTTCTTTACCTTATTTAAAACAGAAGTAAAAAAAAATGCTTCTAATGTTGGGTTATTTAAATTATACCTATCAAAAGTTCAATTATAAGCAAGCCTAAAACAGTTTCCCAGGTAGCTCATTAAATTGATTCCTCCCTCCCCTTATCTTGCAACGGATCACTAGTCAGCGCTCTATAGACGTTCCAGCCGTGTCAATGATCTATAACATAAGCATAACCTCCAAAAGCAAGTGAATTTAAACGCCATTCTACTTCGTTCCTTATAGCACCTTGAAGGTCAATGACATGAAAAAAAGGCCCCCTCTACCGTTTTCGAAGGGCATATACTCCACGGGACATCCCCTTAACTAACGTCATGTGACTTTGGGGATGCCAGCAGGTGCTCCGGAAGTGCTAAGAGGAAGTTTTCTCCAAGAGGAAGTGGCGTAGGTAAAGGCAGGTAAAGACCATTCGATCAGTGCTTTTTTTATTACTTATTTAATAAACAGGAAGTGTTTATTTGGTTATCTTTCTGGTGAATCGGCTAGTTCTTGGAGGAGGATAGATAGCTTTATCGCTGAACCTGATTGGACATCGATAACAGGGGTAGGTAAAGTGACTCATCTGAAGGAATTCCGATCGACAAAATTAGAAAAAAAGTCAATTAGTTATGCTTATGTTCTTATTTTATTTAATATCTCTTCGTCTATTTTAGATAAGGATTATTTTATCGCATCATCTAAAACAGAAATTTAATTTTTTTAACTGATAGAATAAATTACTCTTCATCGGACAGATTTTATTCATGTGCATGAATTTGTAGATTAATTTGATTAATTTAATCTATATGACAACTTGTTTAGTTAATCAAATTTTGTTAACATAAAACAAGTGCTAACAAGAAAAAAAATATTAAATTTAAATATTCTTCAATGTTTTTTCTTTAAATTTAAACACATCCATATGTATATAGTTGTGTGTACACGTTTCCTTTTTAATAAACTTTAAAAATACTCTTTCCCTTCTTTCCCTCCTTTTTTTATTTTTAGTTTTTTTACAGTTTGATTGAAAATAGCTTAAAATGTTGTTAAATCCTTTAAATGCTTTGAGAACTTCACTTGCATTTAAAAGCAAAGCCCAGCTTGAATTGAATGGACCGTAAAAGGGGGAAAAATGTAAAAAAATTTTAAATCGCATTAACAAAATATATATTTTCGAACAAAAACGTTATTAAAAAAATGCTACATCATTCCTTTCTTTTCTTTCCTTTGTCTTTATTTTTCATTAATGTCGAATTTTACGTCTGCAGAGCGGCAGCTATCTGATAATCGACCTTTTAATTTTAAGCTTCTTTCGTGAGACAAAGACGATACCTGAGGTGGTAGTGTGCCAACGTGAGGACTTTGAGCCTCGATATAATTAACGTGAACTGAACACTCTGTATCAGTGGTCTCCTAATATCTTTTGATCGGATACCCTTTAAAATCAAAATAAGTATTAGAAGTACCCCATTATATATAGATAGATAGTTATAACTTTTAATAGACTTTTCTTGAAAGACAAAAGTGGTCTGAATGCCAAAGACCAGAACAGGCAATTGAAGTTTCGGAAACTATAAAGACATTGATATTGTAGTATTATAAACATTGCAGATTGAGGATCGCTATATAAAAAAGTGGGGTTTAACCAGTTTTACGGCTAGCTACCCTTTCTCTTTACAGTACACTGAGTGAAATCCTATGGAATATAATGGGTATAAGTTCTAAGGTCATTATTTATAATCATGATATGCCTAAAGAAACATTGGAAAATGTTTTAATCATGCTCGAATCAAAGAACAATAAATCAGTTGTTGCCATATTCAGTGTTCCATACATAAATTCAAAGCTTGAAAAATGAAGGCCGATTAATAGCATTATCTATAAGTTTATATTCTTCCTACCTCTCTAGTGTTCCCGGTACTTACGTACTCTATCGTAACAATCACCAACTCTATTAATAACTCGCCAAGTTGGCATCCCCGATCGCTGAAATTGCGCTGAATTGACAACCATGTGCTTTGTTTCATGTAATTTTGCCAATAAGTTGCAATAATACGTAAGTACCATGTTACTTCAAGTATTACTCTATGTATACCCTGGAGTACGCGTACGACACCTTAGAGACCACCGCTGTATACAGCGGGTCTTCAGTGGCACCCGAACTCAGCCTGAGTTCGGGACCATGACCATTTCTTTTAATGTATATCTGCTTTATTAAGTAATTCAAACGTCACAAATAAAAAAACCTTGTCTACATAAAAGCATTGTCCCAATATTCTACATTTCTTTTCATCATATATTTTTTCAATTTGGGAAAAAAAGGTTTTTTACATATTTAATACATTAATAGTAGAATAAATTTACATTTATTCATATAAATGTCTTGGACTAGTTATTGACTAGCCACTCCTTTTTTTTTTTTAATCCTGAGCAGTTTTAACGGAGCATGATCATTAAAAAGAAAGTGACGACGACGTTAAAAAACTTATTTTTTAACTGAACAAGAAAAAAACATTGTTATATGAGAATCCAGCCCACTTACGAGCGATAAATTGGAAATTGATTACTAGCTTCGTTTGGGGTGTCAGCTTAAAGTCAACAGTATTGTACCTAATTGAGCAAAACATGTAACAGATTCCTCCAATTAGGGAGACCATCTACAGAAGGAAAGATAGCTTGCTTGACAGAACGTGACTCGAGGCATCGTAATTGTTTTGAAGCGGCACACAATATTGGGCGCGTTATCATTGCATTTAAAAATACTGAATTTGGCAAGCGAGATGAATTTTTGGTGGAAATTTTCAACGAATAGCTCTCGAGTATTTCTTGAACAGAACTAATTTGACATGAACATTTAGTAAGAAGAATATTGCTGTCCCATCCTCTGGCATAGTCCTGAGTGGGCCCTGTATCTAAATTCCTTGGGGTCCTCTTTCGGAGTCCCTTAACATTTTACGATCGTTTGCTAGAATATTTTGGGGCCCCTCTGAAGTTTGGGGGCTCCGTATCATTGATACGGTGGTAGTTATACCCCAGATTCCATCCTAGTTCTACGCAGCACACATGGTATTCTATTTTAAGTGAACAATTTCAAAATATTCTGTGAATCAGTGCCAGTTCATCCATTCGGCGTTTGGGGCTGGTGTCTAGGAGCCCGGATAAGCTGGACTTAAACAAATTTTCTGGTAATAAATTTCGATCCTCCAGTGTCAAGGGGCATGTAGATCTTCTGCACCCAGGGGCCCGAAATGAGCTTAAATAGGCACTGATGTGAATGCTATTTTCTGATAACATTCTGATAACATAAGCATCGTAATGTTTTTATTACCCACCATCCGTGGTTTTTTTGAGTTTTAGATATTTTCAAGTACATTCTCGGTTTTGCCTGGCATTTTTAAAAATTTTTTTCCATAACTTTAATGTCGTGTCTTTGAAGACTAGTAATCAAGGTCACAAACTCGTGGGAGCGTATCATGAGCTTGAGCTCTAGTGTCATTATAAACCCCGTGTAGAAGGGCAGAAGCATGTTAAATCTATCGAGGTTCAAAGTTCCCTTGTTGGCGTGGCGTAGTGTGATAGTTCGGAGGGGTAAGGAACATTGATTCAAAATTATAAGATCCTTCACAATAGCTGTTATATTGTGACGTCTATAAACACTTAACTCACTAATTTTAAAGTTGGCTTTTCTATTTGGTGCTCGAGTCTACGGCTAACGACAGGCGTACATCTAGCTCCTTGCCATGATCAATTTCGTGGGCCTGGATTTGACACAGTCGCTTACAACAAAGTTAGCTTTTAAAATTTTTTTTATTTTAAGTTATTTTAATCCTGGACAAATTTTACTGCTACTGTTAAGCTTTCGCTAGTTAGACGGTGAAAAAAACCAGGGAAGGTTCATTGCTCCTCTTACCCACTCAGCATCTTTTTTATATTTGAAATTATTATTATCATTCTATAATTTATGAAAGAAAGACACGTAAAAAATTATCTTTATTGCATATTCAATTTTATTTCTCTATGTAAGTATTAAGAATAATTTTTTTTACCAATATATAAAAGTTAGATTAATATACACATTGAAAAATGCACATGTTAAATTTTGATACAGTAAATTTCACTATTTTTCAATGTTTTCATACGATGAGGCAAATTTTTAATACTTTAAAAATATCATATACTCAAGAAGAGAAATTAATTTTTTGGTAATTAAAAGTTTCTAGTTCAGTAGCGCACACAGGAATTTTTCAGGGGGTTCGGGGTCGAAAGTTCACCATTCTTGTATCATGCTCCATTTGATTTTGTCGATTTTCTGGAGCAAAACACAGTAAAAAACTAATTTTTGAATAAATAATTAGCATTAATTAATAAAATTAATCATTAATAACAAGTAATTAATTAAAATTTACGTACTTTATACTTAGAATCATAATCAATCGGAAAAAAATCAAGAGCTTTGGGAGGGTCTGGACCCCCTTTGGGAGGGTCTGGACCCCCCTTGTTTGCGCCACTGTTCTAGTTTATAAGTTATTTTGATTACGAATAACGATACACGCTACACACACACACATAAAAGTCTGTAATAAGAGTAACAAAATATAAAAAAAAATCGTTATAATACATCTTATTATTATATTACGAAATTAAAAATTTTTACTAAATTTCTTAGTTAAAATGTCTACACAAAATTCATAAATCTTTAAAAAAAATAATATTTTATAAAAGATTTTAATTTAGCTAGATCAGAGGTTCTCGAACTGTTTTAACCCATGGACCCCTTTTTATAGTCAAAAATTGCCCACGGTACCCTTTTAATAGTCAAAACGCCCACGGTGCCCTTTTTCAAGACAAAATTTTCCCAAGGACCCCCTAGTGAAAAAGCTACATAAATGCAGAGTACAAAAATTAAAAATTTAAACAAAACCTTTGTTGAAGAATAATTTATTAAAATTATAACTTTTCTTTAAAATAAAATTAAAAAAATTAATGACTTGGATGAACTTGATGAGATGTTATTAGTGTTTGTCTATCCTTAATGTTTGTGAGTAGCAACTGCAAATCCCCAGCCCCACGAGCACTAATTTTTAGTCAGTTTCCTTCTTTCTTTCTTTGTGTTGAGGTTTATAACGGCCCTGAATCAACGTTCTACCAAATTGGAAGACGGAAAAGTAGTCAACAACTTTTGTACAATAACCACCCATAATGTAAGATATAAAAATGGGATCTGTTTTTGTAACCAGAGTTTTTGTGGTATCCATGGTCAAACATTGCTTTGAGTCCCTCATTTGAGGATATTTCATTAATATGCTGCCTGAATTAGTATGGATTCATTTATATTTGGTATCTGAGTTAATCTACGCGCAAAAGGGTTTAACACCCAGTAGGGAATATCCAAGTGAATTGTTATTTATTTAAATTTCCATAAAAATACAAATGGACAATTTTTTTTTATTTTATATTAAACCTTACGCAGACCCCCGACGTTGTTCAGGGACACCCAAATCAATTTTAATTTCCATGGACCCCTGAATAATATCGGGGACTCCTGGGGGTCCGTAGGGTCCACTTTGTAAACCACTGAGCTCAGTGGCACACACAAGGAGGGGGGTCTTCGGGTCCAGACCTCCCCCCACCAGCCCTTATTTTTTTCTCGATTGATTATAATCCTATGCATATAGTACGTAAAATTTAATTAAGTATTTGTTAGTAATAATTAATTTTATTAACTAATGCAAATTATTTATTGAATAATTAGTTTTTTACTGTTCTTTGTTCCCCTAAATCGACGAAATCAAATGGAGCATGATATGAGAATGGTGGACTTTCAACCCTGGACCCATTGAAAAATTCCTGTGTGCGCTACTGACTGAGCTAGATGCACATCTTGAAAGAAAAAAGTCACTTTCCATTAGTCGCCAAAATTGTGAAATGGGGAATTTTATTTCAATCCTCTTTTTGTCTCGCCAAAGGAAAACTGAGAAACGAGCAACCCTGCAAAGAGCTATTACGTAAAAATAAGATAGCCCGTTAATCCTACCCTAAGGAGTCCATTTTCGAATGTTATTATCCCAGTAATAATAGGAACATTTGAATATATTTTTGATATATTTTTCACTCCATTTTTTTCAATAAGCCGAATTTTTTTCAAATTATTTTTTATTTATTTAATTTACGATCAACTTGTTTTGGGGTAAGGAAGCGATATCTTGACGTAATATTTTTATTTTAAAAATAATCATACTAATAAGATATTTTCGTACTTAGACTGATTTTTAGCTTATTTAAAAAGGATTATTTAGAATTAAAAATGGCATAGGCATTGGTTTTCGTTTATAGTTAAGTTGGTTTTTTTTCCGCGCGGTGTTTATAATTCCAACAGTGAAATTTTGCTGTTTTTGATAAAATTGAATTAATAAAAATGCCTTGAAGTGTAATTTACACACACACACACACACACACACACACACACACACACACACACACACACACACACACACACACACACACACACACACACACACACACACACACACACACACACACACACACACACACACACACACACACACACACACACACACACACACACACACACACACACACACACACATATATATATATATATATATATATATATATATATATATATATATATATATATATATAAAAACATATTTGCATTTGATTTAAAAATATTCATTTTTTTATAAAAATCGATAGTTTAGTTAGGAAAATTAAAAGCTAGATAAAAGTTTTTAAAATTTATAATTAAAATTTCAGGATTTTCTTTCTTAATTTTGACTTAAATATGCTTAGTTAAAAACGTGGTACACATACACACAAAAATGGAAAAATTGCTTAGGATGTTCTAATGAAGTCTTTCTAAAATATTTTTTTAAAACTATTATTAGTATAAGCTTTCACACAATATTCGTAAATTTGATATAGCATTGAATAAATGAGTGTTTATTAACGTTGCACTTCAAGCAGCACCAGGACAATTGGCAATGGATCTCGTAATTACAGTGACGAGAACGGCACCTGAGCCGGCACTCCATTCTCCTAACTTCCATAACACACCAACGTGTATAACGGTTTAAACAAAGACTGTAGCTTAATATATTGTGCCCCCAATTGTTGGAATCTAAAAATGACAGTAATTTTAATTTTAAAACTTTATTAGAAACTCTCAGGGAGCTTTTATTTATTTATATCAATAAGTAATAAATTAAATTTGAAGTAATAAATTAAAATCAAGAGAATTCAATTAACATATTAACATAAGTAAATGAATTATGCAAGCTTTTTGCCAATTTTCGTAAAATGTCTCGATGATAAAAAATGCACACGTCATGAAAAAAATGCACACATCCTATACCTTATTGAAAAAAATTTACCTTTTGTAAAATATTGCAGAAATTCACTTCCCGTCGAAAATACGCCCCCTTCTCTTTAACTTTAAGCTTGATGATAATTTCCAATAAAATATATTTCTTCGTATTTTTTTCCGTATTTTATACAGTAATTTAATCATTATTTTGTTCAACATGTATTTCCTATTAAAAAGGCGTATTCTCTAGATTTTTCACTAGACCTGTTTCTATAAAGTAATATATTGACTTTTTAATCTCAATTATACACCTTTTCTTAAACTTAAAAAAATGCACAGAGTTAAAAAAAAGAAATCATGCAAGAGGAAATACTTAATATTTCGGGATTTTTTATGGTGTCTTGCATCCCTCGTGGCAAAACTTGTTATAAAGATGACAACAATTTAAAAAGTAAGTTATAATACGAATTAAAAAAGTATCCAAAAACAAGTTTATATATATTAATATCCTTGTTTTTAGAGGAAACCTGAAATCCAGATTTAATACATTTCACGAATAATTACTTGCGTTTTTCAATTCCCACTATTAATTCACATCCTCTATCTATCTATCTATCTATCTATCTATATATATTTATATATATATATATATATATATATATACTTGCTCAAATTTTCAATCGTTAATAAAACACTTTCTATTCATCCATTCAACTTCAAATACATTTTTTTAACTTGTAGGGAATAATACTTGATGTTCATATAGTTTTTTCAAATATTAATTCATTAATTTTTTAAAATTAAGGAATAAACAGTAACCAACAAAAATAATAGTCCAACAGCATATATAAAAAAGAAAATCGCTCACTGTGTCCCTGTAGCACAATAAATAGTTCGTTGGACTTCTAATTAGAAATCGTGAGTTTGAATGCCACCTGAGATGACCTAATTTTTGAGTATGTGATTTCTTTTTGCTATACTATTTTATTGGAATAATTAAATTTAATGAATGAATAGATAGTAACAAAAACAAAAATAATAGTCCAACACTCTACACAGAAAGAAAAATGGAAAATTGCTTTCTATTTTGCCACTTAATATTGTGATTCTATCATATGTACATTCATATTTGTATTAATTGTAATTATTTTATAAAAAGTAGCTAAAATAAAGTTTTTCTTTGTTGACCTAAGTAGGAATTGAGTTATAATTTTTTTTACATTACTTGTTTTTAATGTTATGAATAGCTCGTAATATCGCTTTTTTTATGTGTATTATCCGTATAATCTTGTATTGGGGCGAACTCATACTGTTATACAACAACAAGGGGGGAAAGACTAATAAAATATTGTATGATCCACTCCAAAAGTTTAAATATTAAAAATTCGAATGACAAATATTTCAAAATTCAGGTATTTTAAATCTGAATTATAAAACTAAAAAGAAATACATTTTCCCCCTCTCATTGTTCTATAGTACGATAGGATTTTCGAAACCGTGTTTAAAAAAATGTGTAGTACTAAAAATACCCCCTTCCCCTATCTACTTTTGTCCACACTTTATTGATCCCAAATAAAGCTACGGAGGATAAATACTGAAAAATTGCCAGCACAAGCTAAATAAACAAAACAAATTTTTTAAAAAAAAATAGCTAATAAACATACGAACAATTTTCCAAAATCCTTAAAAAAAAGAGAACAGATTTATTTTCCCTTTCATTTCATGGACGTCTGCACTAAAAAAAAGAAGAGAAAGAGCTGCTCCGTACAGCAATCTCGCCATCTATTTTAAAATCGTCCTCCACAGAGGGACCGAAAGGGATGGAGAGTGTCTTGATGAGATCCCCCACCTCTTTCGTCCCCAGCGTGACTCACCCCTATGGTTGTCAAGCGAAGCTCCGCCCATCGAATGGTATCTAGCAGAAGAAAGGAGGATGGCAGGTGCTAGACAAGACAGACATTGACTATGGCAGGTGGAAATAGACATTTTCTTACGGCGACGGTTGTGCCACTAGGTACGGGGGTAGTCCACGAAGTGATTTGCCGCAAGCCCTGAATTCCTCGATATCTTCCGTCACTTCTGGGTGAAGGGTTCATTAGGTAAAATTGTAACGAGAAATTAGATAGGGAAAGTGCTGGCTTTAGTGGAGATATTATTGCTGCTGGTTTTATTAAAGCGAATAGATGTTAGTGAGATACTTTGAAAGGTTGTGATACTTAGAATTATTTTGCCAGGTAAAATGAGCATAGCATACAACGAAATGTAATGAAAGGGAATGAATTTTCATAGAACTGTACAAAAATTCATTTTGTGTACAGTAAAAATATTATTACTATTACATTACTAATAAAAATAATACATTTGTTCATTAGAATATTATTCAGAAGGTTGCGTGTTCCTATCACGTCTGGGTCACCAAATGTGGAGAATGCTAATCCACATACTCAGTCAAAGCAAACAACCAAGTTGGACAAGCAAAGTAAAGTTTATTGAATAAATATCAACATATATACAAAACAATAAAATTAAAATAATGATATTTATTTACAATATAGTAAAATATGGTAGAATGGTGGCGTCACCTACAAGTAATAAATGATGATAGCAATAGTGATGGCGCCACATATTCCCATTGTAATGAAATATAGATTAGAGCCTCTCAGTGGCGTACAGAGGTAGTCACATTTAAAAAAAAACGTAGTCGAAAGCGTCAAAAGGTAATCCCCAAACCCTCTCCCTGCGTACGCCACTCAAACATCTAGTCTCAAAGATTACGGATAAGTGGCATAGTGCATATGTTTAGGTTGGATCTTGTCTAGGCAAAGATATTTTCGTTTAATATTCCAGAGGTACAATTGTCTTCAGTATGATATGAATAGAAGGCCCAGTGGTCGAGTGGTAGCGTATCGAGCTTCCACACCACAGGTCGGAGTTCTATTCATTCCCGGGCTAGACAAGGTTGACCCAGCCTTTCATCCCTATTGCAGTGGGTCGACAAATGAGTACCAAGTTTACTTAGGGACTTAAACACTGGGGGTCTTGCTTCAGACTGACCCCCTGATCGGGACATCTGCTCATGCACCTCAGCGCCAAATGTTTACGTATACTGGGATGGGCATAGTAGGCCCTGGTCCTCATTGGCTGATGCGCCACTGAGTCTGAGTTAATGAAATGAATAAGAAGCAATGATAAAATAAAAACATGGAAAACATCTGTTAAATGATAATAAAACATTAAAATGCTTAATTAGAGGATATCTCTATGATCAAACCCTTAAACCTAAATGAAGGAGAAAGGTAAGGAAAAGTACTAGTACATGAATAAGTCCTATAAATATATTGTTAAATAATTGTTCGACCCTTGTAAAAAATGTCCAATACATTAAATTTTAGAAAAAAAAGGGGGAGCTAACTCACTATGATTTATCTTTCTACATTACAATACAACTTAATGAGAAGCATTGCTGTTGATTTTCAACAACAAACCGCATTGATGTTTGAGGAGCAAGAGGCCAAACTAAATTTTAGATTTTGATTTTTATGATAAGAAAGCCTTTTTTTTTTAAAAAAAAATCGGTAATCAACAATTGAGTCAATTGTAATGTGGATCTCAAGATTGCTTTATTTTGGTACTTTGTTCCTTTTTATAAATAATAAATACAGGATAATTAAATTTTGTAACTAGCCTTCAACTTCAATGTCTCTTTCAGTTAAACTATTTGAAAATTGTATCAATCTCATTAAATATAACTTCCTGATGTAGTTCGAAAGCGTAAAGTACTTTACAGTCCCATGCATTTACAAGCCAAAGAGTATGGAGAATTTAAAAAAAAAACCCATCATTCTCTGCGAAGTATAGAAACAAAGCTTCTAATTTCTTGAGAACGTAGCTTATTGTCATAATTGGACTTTTTCCTTCTGCTTCCTCTAAATAAATCGAAAATCAAATGGCTTCACTCTCAATACCAGAGAAAATCTAAGATTAGACATTTCTATGTACTATTATCATTTAACAGATGTTTTCCAAGAATCTGATCTTATTCTATTTTCTGATTTGCATTTTTCATCTCATACCCGAGAGGCAATTATACCTTTGGATAGAATCAAGTGAAAATACTTTTGCCTATGCTAGTTCCAACCTGCACTTATACATTATACAGGCTATCTGTAATCGTTACGAGAGTTGAGGTTCTAACCCCTCAATTATCACCACTGGACAAAACCTCTGCAGGAAATATTAACTGCTGCAATTGTGCCTCGCGGTGATTTTGTTTCAGTTATTACACGTGGCCACTAATAGAGGTCATTTTATCGACTTCCGCTCATTACAGAACTAGTGAGCAGCTGCTCATAATGTTAACACACGCAACTTTCATCTCAACCGACGTTTAAATAACCATTTTTCTCCACCACTCGCTTCTTGTTGGTTAAAAGGGGAGAAAATATTATTTTCGATTTTTATGGCAACGCTGCTCAATCAAATTTGAAGAGGTTCGAAGAACATTTAAGATATATCAATGAAAGGTTTTCAATAATAGCATTAATAGATAATGTGTCAAGGCTTATAGACATTTCAATTCACTGTGATTTACTACATCCTAAAAGAAAAGCATGAAGAAATAAGATGCAAGTTTGGATCATCGCATAGACAAAGAGAGCAAATGTCTAGAGCCTGATTGAATCTCGATTTCTACTATGAATATTAATAATAATTAACTATTTCATTAATAATTACAATTAATTATTATTTATTTAACCATTCAATAGTATCATTGACTAGTATTTATTTAACCATTAAATATATAATTGACTATTATTTATTTAACCATTCAATAGTATCATTGACTATTATTTATTTAATCATTCATTATCATTATTACTTTAGTTTTTCGCATTACTTAGTTTTATTTTAGTTATTATTATATATTTTTATGTGTGCTCTATTTCTTGAGGGAGAGAGAAGGGCTTGGTAAGAAAAAATATCTAGGGGCCCAAAGTGGGTTAATCCGACCCTACAAAGTAAATATATCTATGTATAAAGAATCATAGCATTTAAAATTTGGTATGCACAAAATCCAAATGTTATCATGAAACTGACTATTTTTATTACAATGGATGCAAAATTATTATATCATTGATGGTCACAAAAGAAATTCATATCAATAAAATTTTACTTATTTTATGTTTTGTAAGATTTATGGAGAAGATATTTTCTTCTAAATCATGCAAAGGAGAAAAAACTGGTACACATAAATTTAAAAAAAAACACATTTATAACAACACACACACGACTTCCTCAATTCTTTAAAATATACCTACATAAATGGATTCCTATGAAATAATTATTTGATTGATGTTAATGTATTTACACGAAAACTTTATTTGAGAACACATACTCTTGTAGGTATTTTTCTTTATCTCAATCGTGCTTGTACGCCCGTCGATTAAAGAACAAAGCAATGTGTGACGGGGTTTTCATCGCGTTTTCATATAATAGTCCGCTTAGGTTCTTTGGGGCCAGAACGGCAATTCTTTCCAAACAACTCAAGAAGAAGAACGTGGTCATGCAAATTAGGAATTATATATAGTGGAAGTTAAGCGTTCGCGGGGTGACTGTGTGAGGTCTATGTTTACGTGTAAATGTGAATTGAGATAAAGTTTGGAAGAATCCGAAGTCAGGGAATTAATCTAGTCGTGCCAGCACAGTGAAGTAAAAGGTGGATCCGAGGCCAATAGGAACAGATTCGGATTAGAACCACATCAGAAGTGAAATTGAAGATAGCTTACCTAAGATATAGTGGTAAGCTAATTAGTGCGATTACAAGTGAGTTAGCCTTTAGTATATAAAGTTAGATTAAGTGGTCAATTACGTGATTATTTGGTAATACGAGTTGTGTCTTTTCAATCTAGATTAACTTACTTAATTATTATTCTTGTGTATTGTGTTTAAGTTAAGATCTTAATAAACAGATATTAAAATGAACAATCTGAGTGATTCTTCGTTCCTTCCCACAGAAACAGGTCGCGTAGATAATGTAAAACCGAGATCCCCACAGGCGGGGGCTTCACAAATGAAACTGCAATATAGCAGAATATATCCCGTTTAAGAAAATCTGAATTTTTATATTTTAATGTTCTTTATTCATGAAAAATATTCTGATCATTAAAAACATTTTTTTTGTTAGTTCCAATGATCAGGGACTTCTTAAAGCATGGACCAACGGGGTCCAAGCCAAGGGCCTTACCCTCTGTGGGAGCCTCATTTCGTTCTCGACTCTGTCTTAATAAGATCATGTGATCCGGATAATTTTAATGCTCAAATATTATTCTCGTACATATTCTCCGAAAAATAGGGAATTTCAAACTGCATGTCAACTGGCAAAAGTGGTCTAAGTGAAAGTGGTACTGGTAAAAGCAAGATCATTATGTGATGACCGTTGTCAATGTCTAGGCCTAGGCCTAATACCATAAGAAATCATTGAACTCACTCAGTCGAAATGCAGCCATTTTTCGAGTCGGCTTGTGTCTAGCTTTTTGAGACTGTGAGTCGTACACATTTATTTGTTTCAAATTACAGTTTTAAAGAGTATTTGCTACTGTCTACTTTTAAGATCTCAGGTAGGGCCTACTTTTGCATACTGAGATTTTGCATTCTGTACTTAGAGACACAGGGCCTCAAAAAATCTCAAGATCTCTCTGGGCCCAGGGTCTCAAAGCGTCTCAAGACGTTCCTGCCAATGATCAAACAGCACTACGGGGTAGATTACATAGCTAAAGATCAACGACATATAATTTCCTAAAGGTTATCTTAGAAATTCTGTTAGATTTTCTCTATACGTGTTCAGATACGAATTAACAAAACAAATTTTACTTTCACAAACAAAATACAAAATTTTAATTTTTTCCAAAACTCGGACTTAATAAAGAAGAAATGAATAATTTAAAAATACATTACACTTTCCAAATTATTAATTCACTATGTAACATCTTTTAATTTCGTTTAAGTACACAGATTGTATAATTCTCCCCTCCCCCAACATTTAACTAACATTCATATTTTTGTATAAGATTCCTCTCCGAATTATTAGAATGTCTTTAAGGATTTACTTGTAAAATATTACATACGTTGTAAGTTTTCACGAGGCATTTCATCTTTTGAACGTCCAATATTTTTACCTTACCTTGACCACTAGACGTCTAATACATCACATTTTGAAACATAGTATCAAAAACGTTTTTATGAATATTTATGACGGAATGGATCGTAAATTTTGAAACCTGTCCTCTGTCCATGAAAGAAAGCATTTCGCATAGAATACAACAAAGGCGTTAGATACTGCTTATCCTTCCATGCTTCGAATAAACTGTTTTACGATCAATTCCCTATATCCAGAGTAAATAATACCGATAAGAACTATTTAGAGGTAAAATGATGTATTCTAATTATTTTCTAGTAAGTAGGCTATTAACGAGGATTATTTATTAAAGAAAAGCAATAATAAGTTAATTATTTTTGTTTTTAAAATAGATTATATTTTTGGGAATTATGCTGCAAAAAATTCCTAAATCTTAAAAAATATATATAAATGTATATTGTTTAAACAGGTCTGATAAAATTGACTAAAACTCTGGGGTAACTTAAGTTCTTAAGTAACTTAAAAATAGTTAAGAGTAAAACGGAAACTACTCTCACTCTCAAGGTTAAATATTACTTTAAATATCGACATTTTTAAAAACGTATCAGAGTTTCGAATACATGGAAAAGTATGCAGAAGTTGGTATATTTGTTGTTAGTTGGAATCATTTTTGAAATTCAATGTTATTGAAGATTTAGAAGTGCCACCGTAGTTTATTAAGGAGTAATACTTTATTGCTATCCAGACAGCAAAGTAATTAATGAAACAGTTTTTAAAGATAGTCTGAAGAATAACTAAAGCATAAACTCAGTTATCTCTTTATACGGAAAGGGGGAGTATATACTTCCCTCCAACTACATTATTTTTTAAATGTCGATAGGAACCTATTTCCTCTCTTATGATTTGTGCTTCTAACATTTCTGTTAGCTCGATAACTGATTTCTGGATGTTCAAGTCATAAACGCAAAAGTTCTTTCTTCCTGAGCAACAATAAAACTGTTCCAGATGCTGTACGAGTGACCATATGCAAACTTTACAAAAAACGCTGCAAACTTACAATAGACGTTGCCATTGGTGTTGCACTAAAGCGCGTGAGAAGAGAACAAGATAGGTTTGTTCGGCTTGCAATGTTCCACTATAGGTTGATTCCAGTTTTCTGAAATTTCTTGGAAAGTAATAGATATAAACAAGTGGCGCACACAAAGGGGGTCATGGGGTCCGGAGCCCCCAAAGCCCTTGATTTTTTTGCCGATTGATTATAATTTTATGTATATAATACATAAAATTTAATTAAGTATTTGTTATTAATGATTAATTTTATTAATTAATAGTAATTATTTATTCAATAATTAGTTTTTTACTGTATTCTGTTCCCGAAAATCGACAAAATCAAAAGGAGCATGATACAAGAATGGTGAACTTTCGACCCCGGACCCCCCCTGAAAATTTTTTGTGTGTGTTACTGGTATAAATTCTTACATTTTTAATACAAAATAAATCGATGTTGTAATTTCTTTTGTACATTTTTGCATTTTTAAATTTTGCTCTATAAATATCATGTGACGCGATATAAAAAGAAATGCAAAACATAAAAGGCCCTATCTTTGTATAGCTTCCAGTGACCCCGTTTCCACCCAAAAAAGGGGAGGAGGAGGAGGTTAAAAATCAAATAAATTTTAGATAATAAGCTAAATTAATTTCTTTGACTCAATCTTAATACCCAAAATATCTTCACATAACATTACAAAAAAAAATTGGTTCTATAAAGGGTTAATTAATACTTGAAACAAAGAGCTTATATTATGGAAAGTACAGTAAGTTTATCGAAGTGAAAGAAATTATCAAATTGATTGTTTTATTAATGTCATTCTCTGAAGCAACACGATGGCTATTGCTTTCAGACCAAGTAAATTTTGAGCCATAATCAAGTGACATCTTAAGACTTCTTGACGCCCCGGGCCCCTACTTAAATGTAGGCCCCACCTATGATCCTTGAAAGTAAACAGTACATAGCATACGCTGCCAAATACTAGTGCAAACAATAATCTAAAACAAATAAATGTGCATGACTTACAATCGTACAAACCGGATCAACTGACTTCCATCTGTTGACAGATTGAATAACACTGGTGTATGTTAGTATGCCCAAGCCTGTACGTAGACGTCGGACAGCTGACCTGTAGTCCGAAATTTCCAGTTTTTCAGAGAATACAACTGGAAATAACATTTGACAGATGCTATTATTCGAATTATGATCTCATTAAGGCTGCGTTGAGAATGAGACGAGGCCCTGGGCTCGGGCCCAGTTCGCCCATGCCTTAAGTCGTCTCTGATGATGGCACCTAAAGCTGAAATCCCACTCTCCAAAATTCCATATCACTCCAGTATGAGGACTCTAAGCTTAGATAAAGATTTAAGGGCAGTCGGAAAGGTAAAATTTGATTTTTTTGACAATTTGAGATTTTTGCATTTCCACATAGTACAGATTTTAACCTTTCTACAAATACCTTACTTTAACCTCTAGGGTAAGTAGAAGCCCTAAAAACCTATTTTTAAATAATCGTTGAAACTGGGCCACGCCCATTTGACAAGCGTAAAAGTAAACAGTTTTTTGTTTTGGCTTAAAAGTTGAGCGTCTGGTATAAATCAAAACATTTATCTTTTATTGTATAAATTGAGCCTTTTATTATTTTATTTCCTAACCCATTTGAAACTTCACTGTATTTTTAACGGTCAAATCAGTGTTTGTTTACACTTTCAAAACTGCGTTGTAATTTTGAACTCGCAAGTATTCTTTAACATTATTCAGCTTAAACTTTCAAAAAATTGCTATAATATATCGATTTTACTATGCCTAGAGCATCGACTAAAGTATTTAAGAAACGAAGAGGAGTTTTTAATAAAGGAAGATGTAATAAAAGTAATTATGGTTGTGGTGAAAGCAATTCTACTGTTCCAAAGAACTCTGCTGATGAAAAAAAATTGTGCTGATGGTGCAAAGCTTTGTACTAATGAAACTGAACCATCTGCCAGTGAGAGAAAAAATTGTAAACATGGATATTTCATATTCGGATGAGGCTTTTTCTGGTTTCAGAAATGTTATTGTGGACATTAACCTTTTAGCTTGTGTGTTTTTTGAAGCTGTAAAATGTATAAAGTGTGAAAAAACAGGGACTCAGGTTGCACCTCAGTGAAAGTAACTGTGGTGAAGCTGTGAAGTTTCACTTAAAAATGTCCTTCTTGTAAATATAACTATACTTTTTTAACTCCAAGAAATGCGATAGTTCTGAGAATTACGAACTGAATACCCGGTTAGTGTATGCTATGCGATGCATAGGTAAAGGTGCTGAGTCTGCTAGGATGTTTTGCGGTATCATGAATCTTCCCCCGCCACCCACAAAATTCTCAAAGTACAACCACATTTTACTGCAGGCAACAAGAGAAACCTGTGAACACAGTATGGCAGAAGCTGTTCGTGAAGCCGGGACCTTGCTGTTGCTGTTGATGGTAGCTGGCAGAAGCGTGGTTTTTCTTCGAAGAATGGCTTGGTGACAGTCACAAGTGTTGATACCGGCAAAGTTATAGATGTCGAAGTTTTTTCAAAACATTGTATTTGTCCGAACAAAACCAAGCATCTTCAAAATTGTAAGAGAAATTTTGAAGGCTACAGCGGTAAGATGGAAGTAGCTGGAGCTCTATCCATTTTTCAGCGTTCCCAGTCTCTCTACAATGTTCGGTACACAAAATATTTAGGAGATGGAGACTCCAAAGCGTTTACTTCTATTGTCGAGAACAAAGTATATGGTGACCATTGCTCTGTCGAGAAATTAGAATGCATAGGTCATGTTATGAAAAGAATGGGGACACGTCTTCGACGCTTGAAAACTAAGATGAGAGGACAAAAACTTTCTGACGGAAAGCCTTTACGCAAGGCAGAAATCGACCGTCTGCAAGCATATTATGGTCTAGCTATCCGCAGAAATTTGTCTAGCGTGAAGGACATGCAACAAGCCATATGGGCAATATTTTTACACAAGCTATCAACCGATGAAAAACCTCAGCATGGATTTTGTCCCTCTGATTCAGATACGTGGTGCAAATTTAAAAAGCAGAATTGCTTGGGAGACTTATCATCACAAAAATAGTTTACCTGTGGATGTTGTGAGGCCATGCGACCTGTTTTTAGATTTAGCTAATCCAGAATTGCTAAAAAAGTGTTTACATGGAGGTACGCAAAATCTAACGAAAGTGTAAATAATGTAATATGGTCTCGTGTACCGAAGAAAACATTTGTACAATTAGAAGTTTTGTCACTGGGTACATATGATGCAGTTTCCTCATTTAATATGGGGAATGTATCAAAACTAGAAATTTTGAGAAAAGTGTGTATTGAGCCTGGTGATTACACGGTACAAGCGATGGAGTGCCCTCGACAAACAGAGGCTGTTACGAGCAAAATACTATTGTTTACAAAAAACAAAGGAAGTTAGGAAGGAAAAAAGACTTAAAAGGAAGAAAAAGAAGATGATGAGCTACTAAAAATGCTGATGATTTAGAATATGGAGCTGGCATGTTTTAACTAAAAAGTAATTATACGTTAAAATCAATTTTTCTCAAAATGTCAATTTTTGATGTTCGATGTTCCTTTTCTTAGAAACTACTGTTCACAGGTATGTAAATTTTTTATGATATATTTATAATGATGGCTAATATATACTGAAATGAGCTTTTTGTAAAAACCCCAAAATTTATTTTTACAAATTTTTATGTGAAAAACGGGTTAACGTAAACTATGTTTGATAAAATATTTTATAAAGTATGAAAAATTCAAAATTAGCTAAAAGCTCATTTGAGTATAATGTGAAATGTGTATTTTTAATTATATGAAAAATTTCAAGCATGTACATATAACAGATTTTGAGAAAATGTTCCTCGAAAAAACAGCCAATTTAACATTGTCGGTATAGAGGTTTCCGACTGCCCTAATGTGCATCAATAATTTTGCACAGCGGGTCTTTATTGGCAGCATCATTCTATAAATTCAAAACTGGTTGTGAGCTTACGACCGTGACTACTTGGCTATCGCAGCTTCGTTAGAAAATTACCCAAATTTGAAGGGTTTAAAAAATGAAAATAACAAATTAAACCGTAACTTCTTTACGGACTTGAATGAGAGCTGTAACATTCCCATAATATATTTAAGGAATGAATATATTTTTAATAAAATTCGTAACAGTCTTAAAGACACGTAATTTGTCTATAAAAACATAATTCCTCTTGTTGTAACCGAAACATATTCATGTAACAAGATAATGGCTTCCCTCTAGAAAGCAACCATCTCAATTTTCTTACGTTTGGAGACATATAAAGGAGGATATAAAGTAGTAATGGGGCAAACAAGCTGCCGAAGCATAAACAAATAAACCATAAAAAGGAAAAAAAAAGGAGACATGATTTGAGTCAAAGCAATTGCAAGATACAGTCGGCTATTTTGTGAGTTTAGGTTCTTTGCTTATGCATGAAAGTTTGATTCCTAACCAATGGATGCGTTACGGATATATCACCGAAGAAAATAGCTGTAAATTATCGAAGAGGAAATCGAACTGTAGACTAAGCTCGTTTTTCGTAGGAATACGAGGGTAAAGAATGTTTTTTCCGGGTGAGAGACTTGGATAAGATTAATAGTGAAATATGTTATATGTTCTTTTCAGCAGTTGGTGCTTTAGAGAAATGGATCTCATGAATAATTATGTAGGAGAACTTTTTCTTACTTAAATGTTGCTGTGCTTATGAAAAATTCAATGATGATAATATATCTGCTAAATATACAATTTAAGAATAAAAAATATATTGGCAACATTTCTTCACCATTAAAAAAAATATATCATTGATCTCTCTATTTACGTGTTTTTTCTTGGGTGAATGAAATTTCTGGAGGTTTTTATTATTATTATTATTATTTATTAAAATTTTTATTTTGAATAACTTTGAAATATTAGAAAGAGTGAATTGAACTATTTTTATCATTTTTTTGAGATTTTAGCTAATTAGGATTTGATGTAGTTAAAAATTTCTCATTCCATACCTTTTATTTTTTCGACTTACTAACTGATCTGGAATTAATAAAGTTTTAAATAGTCTGCGTTTCAAAAATTTTTTTTTTTAAAAAAGTTTTTCAATATTTGATTGTTGTAAAAGGAAAAATTTCTTATTTCAAAACATTTTAATTGCCATCTTCTGGTCGAGGGCTAAATGATTTTTTTTCCCTGCAACCATATTATTGAAGTAATTACAATAAAAATATAATTCAAGATTCCTAGTTCTACTACAAAATGACTGATCAATTTTTTTACTGCATAAAATTAGATTTTCTTACGTTTGTATTCTTTTCTGACGCTTAAGAGTCTAACAAAAATCCATATTCCACTCCTAAGTCTAAAACTAAATCTAATGGATTAAACATTTTAAAATCATTCATACGTAACTGTTATAGCCCAAGAGCTCATTTATTGCCATACATATACAACATTAACATACACTCACACTTAAATTCAGAAAACTTCTCAATTAATACAACTGGAAAATTATATCCAATGCTGTGATACTGAAAGACAAGCCATCTTTTGTAAGATAGTTCTAAAACTTATTGAATGGTACATAAAAGCGGAATTTGAAAGAAAATCAAATGTAGGTTAATGTATTATATATAGGTTCATACTTAAAATGCCTTTCTTGGAAAAAAAATTGCGCAGCAGTATTAAAAGAGCAAAAGTGATAAATAAAAGTGCAAACAAGATGAAACCGCCCACTCGCTAACGAGTTTGGCCTATGTGCCAAATTATGGATATTACCTTTGCCCTCAGGTTAGAAAAGTAACTGATAAGGAAAAGGATCGTCTTATTGCCTTTTTATTCGCGTCTTATAAGCAGGGGGCTTATTCACATTGCGAATAGTTATTTATCGTACAGTTTGATATAACAATTTTTGTTGAATTTTTCGTTTAGAATGTAATTTTGCGTATTACCCTTAATTTTATTAAATATTTTCTCCTTTCAATCTAATAAACAAATTTAATAAGTTAATTTTAAAGCAATAATATACATATTTTGTTACTGATATAAAAATATATAAGTTCTCTTACAATATGATTTATAACTAAGAGATTAAAACAATTGTTGAACTATAAAATATTTTATAATGTAGTTCACCATAAAATTATTTTGATTACTCAGGATTAAAATGATTATGATATTAAAAAGTACGCATTTTATTTCTATATAAAACTGTGTAATTTAATGTCAAATATTTATTCAAATTTTGCCTCATTACTACCTACAAATACTGCAGTTTTAAAGTAAAAATTCTTAATTCCCAACCTATTTTTTGAGAGTTAAGGCTTTTTACTATAAATTTATTCAAATTTTGCCTCATTAGTACCTAAAAATGCCTCAATTTTAAAATAAAAATTCTTAATTCCAAAACCATCTCTATAGGGTTAAGACATACTATAAGGTTGTTCTAAATTCTAGATATCAAATTAATGATTTCCTGAAGAGAGCATGAAAAGCATATTTTAATACTGTTTTTTTCTAATTCTATTCACATATTCACACGTATCACTTTAAAATTCTATTCTCTAATTATCCTTGACAATTATGTGTCTTGATGTTTAAAGTAAAGTATCAGAGCTCTTAACAATCACTTTGAATAATTTTGTATAATTCAATATACCTTGATCATTGATCCCTATAAAGCTTAATGTAACAAATAATTATACTGTTTATTATATAATACTCGGCTGTACAGCAAAGACACACACACGAGAGCTGTAATATAACATAATAAGTGAGAATTTTAATTTAAGGTTTATATACATTATTATTATTATTATATATGCTTTATGACTACCTGAATCAGTAGTTATTTCACTTTGTACAAAACAATACAGAATTATTTAACTACTTAAATGCATCAAAAATATATTCAGAAATTTTATAAAGTTTCTTGAAAGTTACTTTAAAAAAACCCTTCAAGATATAACTTTGAATCTAGTTACATTCTTTTGAAACACGTAATGTTAACATCAACATTAATTTTTAATGTATTTACTTAAAGTTATTAATCCTTACAAGACCATAAGGTTGCTAAGAGGAAATATTAGAAAATAACTATTTATTTCAGTTTATTTAGACGTAAAATAAATGTAAGAAATCATAAGAAAAATACATAATAATGTGTAATTTTCTTTTTTTCGTTTTATGGGATTAGAATGGAATCATTCCCCTAGAAGTGTTGGTCCGTATTAGGCATTTGTTCCCGATTGTTCCTATATACTTTAACATTGCACAAAATTATACTTACTGAATAACACATACACGTGAAAAATAAAATAGTACATTATTATACGACACAATAAATTAAAATAATAGCAAATTATATCCCACGAATGTTTTAACACTGGCAAAAATTGATTTAACAGTTCCTTTTTTTTTCAAAACATTTTCGTTAACCCTTTATCTACCGACAGTACTTATAAGTACCACTCACTTTAAAATTACATAGAATAACCGTTTTTACGAATACTCTGACGATAGTTAGCAGGAATATTCTTTTAAATCCACTTTTCCAAGATATATGGCAGCGCGGGTTCTATGATCAGTAGTTTAGTAGGAAAGGCGAATAGTTTTCTCGCAGAAATTGCGTCTTCAGTTGACATTTTGATCGGATTGCAAAGATTGTCATTTTTATTCCGAAAAAAAGTTAATGTCTAATGGTAAGTGTCTTATTTTGTTTGTATATTAATGAAGACCTTAGAAAATGATTTGACTCTTTATTTTAAGTGAACAGTGTATATAATTAATTTTACAGCTGAATGTCTTAAATTAATTCATTAGCTCTAACAGATTAAATTTCCCAAGGTTAAGTATTTTGTTTATGTATATCCCTTAATTTTCAATGTAGTGATTCAAAAAAAATATTAGCATGAAAAAAAAACTGCAATAAATCATAATGCGGTAGATAAAGGGTTTTGGAATTGCATTTGGTATTTGACATTCTGTTTGAAAAATACAGATACGTTTAATATTAAATACAACAATCACAAATTTTATAATTGGGAAAAAAGTTTCCCTTTGTCGTGAAAGGGTTGATCAAATATTTAATAATTTTAAGGGTAGGATTTCAGCATTGTCTCTGTTTTCGCAATGTATGGGGATGTTGATTAAGCAAACGACCTCTGCATGTACTCCATCCTATTTGGACGCCATGTTATCTGTATGCAGTGTGCGAAATTCAGTGCTGTGGCCTGCGGACTCTCCCACAAGTAAAATACTACGATAAAAATAGAAAGAGAGGCTCTTAGGCTACGAACTATCATCAACAGAGCTGTAGTCGATCCGTATTCTACCTGACCTGTGCCAGAGCCAATGACCTTGGTCAAAGTTTTTCAGAAGTTGGTCTTGTCAACCATCTTCATGACTCCAATTGATTAAGTATATTCTGACAGTGGAGAGAAAGAGTGAAGGTGGGAAATGAATTGGGAGATCTTCACTTGCCAGTGGTGAGCACGATTATTTAGATATTTATATTCGAAAGTCGTATGCCTACTTAAGAGTTTTTTTTCTCTCGTTTATTGCTTCTTAAATCTACCGGTTTTCTTTTGTCTTCTCGTGTTGTCTGTGGTGTAGGGTAATTTTTTCTTTATGTTTTTTTTCTATTGATATCTATTGTTTAAATTATGTATAAGTTATTTTGCTCATTTATAGCAATTTATTTTCTTGTATAAATAAAGTCATTATATATATATATATATATATATATATATATATATATATATATATATATATATATATACAGCAATACCTCGACTTACGTGAATTCGGAGTTGTTAGATTTTCAAATCTCGTCCATTCGGTCCCCCCACCCCCTCTTCATTAAAATTTAGGTGGAGTCAGTGCCAAAGCTTGGTGAAATGGGCTCAATTCATGAAGTCACATGATAAAAACAATCACGTGTTTTTCATTGAATTCAAAACAAACATTAAACTAATTTTACTTGTTGTACTATTTGAAAAACTCAGATAAAATTTCAAATTTCGTATTTGGGTAAATATGTTTAAATGATAGAAAAAAAAATTTCTTCAAAAAGATTTTTTTTAATTAAAAAAATCATATTTTATGTTTATACTTTTAAATAAAATGCATTTTGTATACATATGTACTTTTTAAGAGAAAGTTTCTGCAAAGAGCAAAACTTGGCAACACCGGAGCGCGTGAACTGATTTGCTAGAAACATTAGATAGTTTTTATAGTGTGACTATTACGTCGTCGCATGAGTTTTTAAATTGATTGGCTAGAATAATGTGGCTTTCACTATCATGTGACTATGACGTCATATGAATTGAGCCCATTGGTAATGTGAATGGAGAAGTTGTGTCATAAAAATTTACAAATAAATTAAGAAGGGGATAGTGATGACATTCAAGAACTGCTGGATTCCTACGATTAGGATTTAATAATTGAGGAACTCATAGAAATGCCCGAAATTAAAGAACTTGGGTCTTTATACCCTATTCAATCAGAATATCGAATGATAGTCGGGAATTTGACAGAAGGCCTGAGTTTAATTAAAAAAGGGTTACAAATTTTAGAAAATATGGACTCCAACGAATAGCCTATTATTTCAACAAAACAAGAAGTAAAAAAAAAGTTATTGGCAAGCTACGAAGAGGTTTTGCGGGAGAAAAAAAAGTTCAAGTTGGCAGAGAGACTACTTTGTTAGATTTTATGAAGCCTTCTACATCAAAATAACTCCGGTTTGCGATTTTGTATTTGTGTTTTTTAAGATTTTGCTTAAACGTTTTTTTTTTTTTTTTTTTTTTGTAAATTATTCTCTTCTTTCTTGTCCAATCCCAACTAAAAATAATTTACCGTAAAATCCGGTGTATAACGCATGCTTTTAACACAAAAATTAAGGTCGAAATTAACGGGTGCGCGTTATAGGACGGGTATAAAAACGAGAACTAATGAGAAAAAGACTACTAAACATTTACAACTCACATGAGATGCAATGACAATAATAATCCATCAAGAATATATAACTTACCTGAAAAGAAAAGAAAATACGATTAATTTTAATGTTATATAATATAAAATCAAACATAACATAACATTTTTTTAAGAAAAACGTAAGACAATATTTTAAGCATGCTAAAAATACGTATGAAATATATTCAAATATCTTGGAACACACATTATATATAAATACTATAAAATCTGGAGTATAACGAGCACTTTTAATACAAAAAATGAAATCGAAATTTACGGTTGCTTGTTGTACGCCGGGTATCAAAACGATAGCTTTAAAAATTAAAAAAAAAAGTTGACATTGAAAAAAATTAGGATTCTACATATATTGGAATACTGTTTATTTAATAGAAATGACATTTCTTATGAACTTAAATGGTTGTAGTTCTAGAAGTATACTATTTTTTTCTGAAACTTTGATTAATACCTCGAATAAATGATTTCAAAACTATAGAGCATTGCGCATATACATTTCAGGTTTCTTCGTAAAAAACAGGGTGTGAGTTATACGGTGAATATACTTATAAATTAAAAATTGCAGCTTGAAAGTATAGGTGCGCGTTATACACCGGATTTACGGTATATGTAGTTATATGTGAATTTACACCCCGATTTACGCGGTTATTACTCAGTACCACCTATCGTGTAAGTTCGGATATTACCGTATATAAAGGGTGTTTTTTTTAGAGGTATAGAACTTTAAATTGCAATAAAACAACGATGTATTATTCGATTGACATGAATTTTTTTTTATTCGAAAGATAATCTTGTGGCATTACATTTTAAATATGATCAAGCAAGGCATAGATACGTCGAATGGGCCCAAAACGAGATTGCCTTGTTCCCGATTTTTATAAGCGAATATTTTTTAGCAATGAAGCGCACTTCTGGTTGAATGGCTACGTCAACAAACAAAACTGCCGCATTTGGAGTGAAGCTAATCCACAAGTGTATGTCGAAACACCGTTACATCCAGAAAAACTAACTGTTTGGTGCGCTTTATGGGCTGGTGGAATCATTGGTCCGTACTTCTTCAAAAACGATGAAGGCCACAACGTTACAGTCAATGGTGATCGGTATAGAGCCATGATTACTAACTTTTTCATTCCTGAATTGAACAATCATGATGTCCAGGAGCTGTGGTTCCAACAAGACGGCGCAACATGTCACACAGCTCGTGCCACAATCGATTTATTGAAAGACACGTTTGGTGACCGCCTAATTTCACTTTTTGGACCTGTGAATTGGCCTCCAAGATCTTGTGATTTAACACCGCTAGACTATTTTCTGTGGGGCTATGTCATTGGTCTATGCGGGTAAGCCACAAACGCTTGACCATTTGGAAGACAACATTCGCCGTGTTATTGCCGATATACGGCCACGTATGTTGGAAAAAGTCATCGAAAATTGGACGTCCAGATTTGACTACATCCGAGCCAGCCGTGACAGTCCTATGCCAGAAATCATATTTAAAATGTAATGCCACAAGTTTATCTTTCGAATAAAAAAAAATTATGTCAATCGAATAATACATCGTTGTTTTATTGCAATTTAAAGTTCTATACCTCTAAAAAAACACCCTTTACATATATAACATCAAAATTATCTCTAAGTCTATTTAAAATAATTTTACTTCTGCCATTATCCCTAGATATACAGCTACAAAAATAAGTAATTAGAAATAGTGAATAAAAATAAATACTACATTGCTAGGGTCAAAAAATCCCGGAGCTGATACTGTAAGTACAATATACACAAGATTTATTTTTCTTTTGTCATTCCGCAAATTGAAGTTTTATGTAAATTTTTCAACTATATGTTTAGCTAACCATAAAACTGGTTAAATCCTACTTTTTTTTTATAAAGTTGCTCTCAGTCAACAATGTTTTTGATACTGCCGCATCTCTCTCTCTCTCTCCATCTGTGTGTGTTTAGGTTTATAAAATCTCATTTATATATTTTAAACTTCAGTATTCAAGTTATTTTTCTGTGTGCATATATATATATATATATATATATATATATATATATATATACTATTTTTTTTAATGAATCACATTTCTTTGACAGATTTACAATAATTTGAATTAAGAATACATTTTGCACACATAAAAGAAAAATATTTTATCGGAAACTCTTTCCTTTCATTATCTGGAAAAAATCCATTGTGTAAAATTTACTATAATCCTTATAAAATAAGAGTCAATCACGGAGGCGCACACAAGAGGGGGACTACTGGGGGTCCGGACCCCTCCCAAAGCCCTTAATTTTTTTTCCGCTTGATTATAACTCTACGTATATAGTACGTAAAATTTAATTAATTACTTGTTATTAATGATTAATTTTATTAATTAATGCTAATTATGTATTCAAAAATTAGTTTTTTACTGTGTTTTGTTCCCGATAATCGACAAAATCAAAAGGAGCATGATACAAGAATGGTGAACTTTCGACCCCGGACCTCCCCTTTGAAAAATTTCTGTGTGCGCTACTGGTCAATCATTTTATGGATTTATTTGCCCTTTTATTGTTTTCAAATAATTCAATTAATATAGAGCCCCCACTTTTAAAAAAATTGTTGCTATTTTTTTAAAGAGAGTTACTTTTTTTAAAGGAGCATTTATATATACATTAAGTATGAAAGTTGTATATAAATGGGATTTTAGTTTTTACTCATGCATGTAAATTGCACCTACATGTATCTTAGACTTTAAGAAATGATGTGTTTGAATCAGACAACAAGTGATCAAATTTGTTCATATTCAGATTTTTTTAAAATTCTTTATTGATTCAAGTAAAGTATTAAAAATTTAGTGTATTATTTTTGCACATATAAAAAGATAAAACATTTTTTAAATCCCCTACTTTGGTATCATTAAAATTTGTGAATCCCTCCAAATCTTTTTATAACATAAGAATTTGAAAGGATATGATAAATGATTTTTTGGAAAATATATCATATTTTAGGGAGAAAATAATTGAATTTATATACGCACGGTTATTTAGGACAAAGTGTTTATAACTTATATCATATTATTTTATTGATAGAAGTTAGGATGCATTAAGGTAATAGACAGCGCTATTTTTACAGCGGTGTTGTGTAATTGTATCCACGAATGTGCGGGGGAGTTATGCTAATGACAAGAGTGAGAAGGGAGCGTATGATGTAGGGTCTTAGAATAGAGTTTGTGAGGATCTTATGAGGCGTGAGGTAGTTAGCAGTAGTAAAATAAAGTTGTTATTTGTTACTAAAGAGTGATAGTTCCTTCCTTCCTTCTCAAGATGCCTTCTCCAGACCGTCCTTCTTCCTGTTAGTATTCTCCAATTTTTAGTTCTCAAAACTAAGAGCTCTTTTTCTAGCCCATCAATTAATCTTAGATTTGACCTGCCCTTTCTGGCTTTTGAAAACTTTTTTTAGTGGTGCGATCTTCGTCCACTCTGACAACGTGATCTGCCCATTTAATTCCTTGCATTTTTATGAAGTTAAAAATATCATATTCTTTATATGATTAATAGAGCTCGAAATATGATCTTTTTCACCACGTTCCGTTTTCCCAAATTCCTGTAAAAATAGATCTTAAATTCTTTCGTAGATGCTTATGTTCTCATCTGTTCGAGACATGGACCAAATTTCACATGCAGGAGTTAATACTGATCTTAAAAGACTTTTATACGATATAACCTTTTTTTGTTTTTCTTTTGCTTAAATTCGATGTCATATATTTTCGTATTCCATTAAGACATCTATCAGCCACAGTACTTCTCTTTTGGATTTCAGTAGTATAATCGTTTCAATTGTTAATTTCCGAACCTAAATAAGTGAAACTTTCAACAACTTCAAAATTATACTCTTCAATTTTAAAGTGGGAAAACATGATTTAGAGCAAGGTATGTATTTGATCTTATTCTCAATGATTTTCAGTCCCATTCTCTCAGGGAATCTTCTTCTTGAAAAATAATAATTCTTGTCTTAATGCGATGGGTGTTCAAGCAATGAAAGACTGACAGTTTTAGATAATAGTACCTTGCCAGTAGGGAAATATTATTTGTTGTATACAAAGTAAAGGAAATAAAAGTTTTTGAGGGTTTCGTATGCTCTTCTGTTTCCGATATTTAATATAATTTGTTTATTAAAAAATGTAATAATTAATATTAATTAAGTAAACAACCATTAAAGTATTGTCCTATGAAGCTTTTTGAAACACTTCTTGGTTATTAAGCTTCCATTGCATTCAAACGGATGGTGAAGAAAAATTTAAACTTCACAATTAGTGATAGCTAATACACATTCAAAGAAAGTAGCATTCGAATGACTTTCCCCGACTTAATAACATTAAAGACATTTAGCGTTAATTTACACCGTAATAACTTCCCTAATAGCCCTTTGATAATCATATTGTATCACATCTCCCAAAACTTCTTCCGATATTAAAATGTTCGACGTTAAGCTTATGGATTTTAAAAGCATTGACAAAGCCGGACACGTAATTGTTTGACACTTTGAAACAGAAAACGGTAATACACAACACCGTCCCATTTTCTTTAAAAAACGTTTAGCAACTCTTGCTCCCCATCTTTCACTCTGCACCTTCTTTCCCACAAGAAAACGTAGCTCCTCTTAATTTTCTCCCGTCTCTCTCTCTCTCGGTTTTCCCTTTAACTTAAGCTAGAGACTTATTTCCATAATAGTCTCCTTTTCCTTAGAATAAAAATGAGCTCTCGTAATCGAGATCATTAGGGGTGCCCCTAACTTCATTTTAAATTAATTTTTGAAGTGTAAAGTATGAGTCTGAGGGAGGGGGAGGGGGGTCGTTCTCTTCTCTCCCACGAGCTGCGAAAATTTTTATCGCTTTATTTTTATCTGGCTCATTTAGAGATCGGTTTGTTGTTAAGTGAATGAAAGAAAGAGAAAGAAGAGGACGGGTTGAGCTATGCATGTAACACGGGAAAGAATAATAGAATTGAGGAGGACTTGGTACCGCGATGTAAACAAATGCGTTGAAGGGTTTGTGTGAATGTTAACGCTTTAGAGAGAGCTAATTTAGTGGAATTTTAGTGCAAAGTGCTCTCCCGAGAGTGGTGGAAGCCTTGTGAAATGGAAGTGAATGCAAAAAAAATAAATAAAAATAGAAAGGGAGTGTTTGTGCTTATTTTGAGAGTATGTGAAATGAGGTTTTTAAAGGTACTTCATGGTTATGCTTTATTTTTTTTACTTCTCCTTTCCGTATACTTGTTTTTGCAAGGTGTTTAGAATTTGAGATGAAATAAAAAGTTTATTTTCGGTGGCTGTGGAAAAAAGATTCTCTTTTTTAATGCGTAGAAGATGCAATGAAAACAGATCTTGTTATTACGGTTGTTTCTTTTAAGCCAGAATTGGAATTCGATTCTTTTTTTTAAAGTTTAGATTAATACAATCATTTTTATCATCAAATATAAAAATGCATGTCTTGGTTAATATACATCAACCAATAGCTCACACAGGGAAAGGGGTCTTCGGGTCCGGACCCACCCCCATAGCCCTGAATTTTTTTTGAGTGATGATAATCCTATATATATATATATATATATATATATATATATGCGATACGCAAAATTTAATTAAGTATTTGTAAACAATTTATTTTATTAATTGACACTAATTATTAATTCAATAATTTATTTTTTATTGCTTTTGTTCTCAAAATCAATGAAATCAAAAGAATATGTTTGGCGTTGAATTGAGGTTTGATACGAATGGTGGATTTTCGACCATGGACCCCCCAACACACACACACGCTGAAAAACTTTTGTCTGTGCTACTGATATCAACTATTGTTATAACAAAGACATCAACTAATTAAAAAAAAATTCTATGATACTTCTGTAAAATAGCATTAGTTTTTAAATATGATTGCATTACTACTCTATTTATAATTTTATTACTCTGTTTTAGTTTGAAAAAAAGCCCTACTATATAAATGTATGTTTTTAAATACTGCGTCAATTTAGATATCTTTAATATCCATTGCTTTTACGAACAATTCTGAAATAAAAAACAAATGGATAATCACATTTATTTTTTGAAACAAAAAAATTTAGAAAAAACTCAAGTTACAAAAAATATTTAAAATGTATTGAGAAATTAAAACTTTTATGTTTAAAATTTAAAAAAAAACTTCAAATTATATTTCAGTGTAGCTTTATGACAATATAATGCAAATATATCTATTTATATGTTAATTTAATAATGAATTTAACGATGTTATAAACGAAATGTGTTTAACTTAAAAAACGCAAATAATATATATATATATATATATATATATATAATATATATATATATATATATATATATATATATATATACCAAGAAATATTATTACTATTACTTTCTACAGAAGAAAATTTTTTCTCCGTGTAATGTTTAATCTTTTAAAAAATAAGTACTTGAATCTATGGTATCATTATTCTTCAAAATAATTTATTTTGAGTTGTTTTAAATTACTATAAAATTAAATAAAATTTATTAGTGCCATATTTATATTAATGGAACTAGAAAAAAGAAAAAAGGGGAAAAAAAGAGAAACTCTTCTGAAGAGAGACCCCTGGTCTTTATATTGCGTAATGGCAGCTCTCGCAAGCGCAAAGAGATGGCGCTGTATAGGTAGATCAGCTTCCGACACCCCCTACTTTTGAATACTCCCACCTTAAAAATCACAAGTTCTTTTACATTAAAACAGTTATAATTTTGCAGCGTTGAAATCTTTTTTGTCAATTCTGACTGTAATGCTTTTTTTAATATGAAAATTTTTTGATATGTATATACAAAATATAGCCTTTAAAATATTCATACTGTCTCTTAATACTGAATTTGGCGGAGATACTAAAGAAAGGGACGATGTAAAAAATATAGATATTAATTATATGATGATAAAGTTCTTTTGTTCCTATTTTTAAGTACATTTAAAAGGAACCAAACAAATGTTTGTTTAACTTCAGACAAAATGACTGCACGAGGGAAAAATTTTTATTTTCAAGAACTGTAATGTGGCTGAGTTTTTTTATTTCAAGCATATTAATTTTTTTAAAAATCATTTTGAAAACAATCAGTTTTGGTATTACATTTTATTTTTTCAAAACAGACTAGGCAATTCAAAATTACTATTTTCTAGAAGATAAATTCTATAAATGCTTGATACGCTCTCAGTTTTTCTTTTTGTGTTAAATTTTCAAAATTATTAAAAATTATTAAATTTTCAGTCATTTATCATGTGAACATGAAGTCAATTATCAATTATCAAGGTGCATGCATACAATACTGACATATCACAACACACATTGCACAAATTTGAAAAAATTTCTTAAATATCCAAGCACGTTGACTAACCATATTTAGCCTATGAAATGCATTTCCTAACAAATTATTTTTTAGGTGTTGTGTGATGTGTGTGAGATGGGGGGGTGAGTGGAGCTCACAAAGGTGTGTGTGAGTGAGGGGTCAGGCACGGCCTGCCTTTTTCTATTGATTAAAACCCTATGTATATGGTGCGTGAAATTTAATTAAGTATTATTTGTTAATAATTTATTTTACTAATTAATGCTAATTATTTATTCAATAATTTACTTTTTTCTGTTTTTTGTTCCTGACAATATACTTTTTAGTCTGTTATAAAAACATGGTGCCTTAAAACTTTTTTTTTTATTCAAGTACTTGTTTAAAAAAATAACTACACCAATCAATTACATCTAGTGGCACATACAAGGGGGGGGGTTCACGTGTCTGGACCCCCAAAGATAAAGAATATTTTTTGCTTGCAATACTCGATGTGTAGATTTTGACTGCAATTAAAATTATTTGGGAAAAGTATAAATTTTTACTCGACCCCGATAATGAGACGGATATAAAATACAGGAGCGGCGCGGCCAAGAGTTTGGTTGTCTTTGTGGAGAGAAAGAAGCCCCTATCATTACAATATCATCAATTATGAATGTAGATCTCTTCCATCTTTAAAAACGACATTTTCTTAGTATGCTCGGTCAAATTAGTTTTTTTAAGATTCTAATCGAAACAAGACTTGTATGTGATAAAATAAATTCCCTAGAATTGTTGCTCAATATTTACTGGCAATTGCATTTTTTATTTTAATATTTTGTAGATTGAAAAGTGTCGGTGCTTGTGTATTTGCCAAAAAGTTTATAGTTTTTTCATTTTAACGAAAGGAAAAAAAATCTGTTTTTGCATAAAAATGTTTAGTATCGAACTTTTCAATATTATACACGTTTTTAAGTGAAAAAAAAACATTTTCGATGAAAACAAAACTTTAAATCTTTTTAAAAAAGTGATGATAGATTTGAAATTATTGTTATTTTTTAAATTAGGGATTCGTTAAATATTTATAAATAAAAATATTTTAATACATTTGGAAAAAGAGGTGACCAAAAATATTTTAAAATTTCTTTAAAAAAATATTCATTGTATAACTGTATACTAAAAAAGCTGTTTTTACCTTCACTGATCAAAAAGAAGTTCTAAAATTTTTTTTCAAATTAATTTTTCTTAAAATTTAAAATAAAAGTATAGTTTTAAAGAATCTACATGTCTACTCAATAAAATTTTTATTAGTTCCTTACTCTGTTATCTTTCAATAATAAACATAGGATATGAACATTAAGTTTCATGATTAATATTAAGTTCCTGTGATTCATTCAGATTGAATATACCACTTTGCGATTTCAATGAGTTAACATTAATCAGATTTCTCCTTACACAAAGCCATTCCGAAGAAAACGAAAACATGCCTATAAGCCTACAAAGAAATGTTAAAACTAAAAAAACCACGATAAGGTTTGTTTTTCATAAAATAACATCAAATTTTAATTTTGTACAACCATATGATCACAAGGCCTCATACCGTTTGAGTTTTATAGGTAATGGGTAACATTACTATGAAAAATTATTTAGTGATTTCCACAAAACGTACTTTCTTTGTTTATGGAGGCATCTCTATAAATTCTTATTTTAGTATTTAAATATATTTCATGAGTGATTTATCTTTACTGATAATTATTTCAGAAGAATTTATAAATTATATATATATGCAAAAATACGTTAATTTTGGTTCTCAAAAACTTAGAGGTAAAACATAATTTTACAATTTTTAATGACTTGATTTTATTTTTTTAAATGCTTAATTTACCTTTTATCTAAATTAAAATTATTTTCAAAGCAATTTATTTTTTTTAATAAGTTATTCCTGGATCATTGGACATAACAGTGAGCTTTCTTTTACGATTTATATAAATAGCACTTAACTGGTAAACAGTAATCTAAAAATATAATTTAATTTCTCTCTCTTATTCGCAACCATCATATGATTTTCTTAAAAAAAACTCGGAATCCAATTAATGTTAAATAGATTTTTTTGTAACGAATCAACTTAAAAAATCCTGATTTAATTAGAAAGCATACAAAAAATAATTAAAGGGTGAAAAACAACGTATTATTTCAAACCAACTGTAAGAAAAAGATTATTTTATGCTGACATATGCAAATGAAATGATACTGTCCACTTAAAAAAGGTCTAAGTTCAAACGGATTTTTTTAAAAAAAAAAGTTAGTGAAGTTTATTTATAAGACCTAACATTTAAAAATCCCTTTATTTCTCTAAAGATATCCCTTTTTGCACTTGTCGCGTTGAAAAAATATCGTGGTAATTGCTCATTATACCTTGGGAGGGGAAAAAATCGCATCCATATGGGGATGAAAAAAATTTAAATAACAAGCGACACCTAGTTTGAAAAACGCAAAGGAATGTTTCCTACTCCCAATTAATGAGTCGCATTCACTGGCACCCCTAACGCCAGTACCTCTACATTGTGAGAGAATCTCCAATTGCCCCTAGACTTCCCCAACCCTCTTTTGCAACACAGAACTTCACTAATCTAGAGGATCCTTCCCCTGCCCCCGACAACGTTCCTCCAGCATCATCAAGCGTTCCCAGCGCCCTATAGCGCCAAAAGAGAAAAGGTACAATTATCGATCCTTTTAGGCAATCAGTTGAGCGGACCTCTGGGTCCGTCGGTCCATTCCTTTACAATTTCAGGAGTGAGAGAGCGATTCCAATTTATGCATGACCAACCACAGTACGGCTCTGTTTTCACTGCTAGGCCCCCTGAACTCCCCTCTTTCAATCCTTTCTCGAGGTATTTGATTCAACCCCACCACACCATTTGCCTTCCCCGAAAGCTTGTTCCCTGCTCAAAGGTAAAGAACTAAGGTATGAGGAAGTTTTCCGAAGGATTCAGGTCGTTACCGGCACGAGATTTGTTTGGAATGGATCTCTGTTTCTTAATCTTCCTCTCAAGAAGAAATATCGAGGTATTGGAGAGGTCCCCCTCCTTTTCTGTCTATGCGTATTCCATTAATCTAAATTTTATATATGCGTATTTTTTTTGTAAATGTGTGTAAGGGTTGTTTAACACATTTTTCAATAGGGTTTCTTTTCAAAGTTTTATGTTAAGAACTCTAAAATCTTCGTTATCAGTGCAGCAGAGTTTAAACACTGCTCCTCCACCCGATTACCAGATTCGAACCCGAGATAATGGCACCAAACAAAGTTTTATAAACTGTCTAAGGAATCTGTTACTAATTAAGTCACATAAAATTGAGATCTTAAAATTAAACAGACTTAGTAAAAATTTTTCTAATTGACTCGGCCGATTCTGAAATATTGAATGCCTAAAAATTCTAATTTCAATTCAATTCTAGTCCGAATGAATGCAATACAGGAAATCAATGAGTAGGGCCAATCCAATCTTCTAGAATTATATAATTACAATCGAAATCAATTCTATACTGAATTATCAAATTGTGAATTATAAAGCACAGTGTGATTCCAACATATGATTCAATACTATTTATTTGAATAACCAGTCATATAGACACAATTTTTCCGAGTCAATTTGGATACAAAACTCGTAGAAAAGACATCAAGTTTTGACTTCATACAAAACCTTTCAGAACGATTCAAGTGAGTACAAGAGTTTTCAATCGGTAACATTCGTATTATTATAACAACATTGGCACATGTTATTGTATTCTGGGAAACGAAAGTGAATTCAAATATGAAGATTATAAGAATTCTTATTTGAAGAAGGTTATATAAGTCAATCTTATCAAATGTTGACTTAATTTGATAGGGTAAACATATGATAATAATACCCGTCAGATATTATGCATTAAAGATGGAGTACTATTGTTATCACCTGATTGGAAAAGCCCTAAAGTTATGGATAGAACAAGGGTGGGCAATGGTTTTGGCTCACATAAAGGAAGCGGAGGATATCAGATGGCCATAACGTTTTACAAAATGATTTCATTCATAAGTTATTTTTTGCATCTGAGAAGAGAAATACATTGTACAATACAAAAGTTAAATAAATGTAAATTTAAAAAAAATAGTGGCAGTTTTGTCAATTTATTCACTGTGCTGTTTTCATATCGTCTACAACTGCAAGAACATTTAATTTTAAAATTAGTTTAATGAGACAAATGTGGACCCCCAATCACACTTTTCTACAACCTTTTTGAAATCAAGAATGAGATTGCTGTGAAATTCTCGTCAGATCCTGAAAATTAATTTCAGCTAGTTTACATCTATATTTATTCTTGTTAATCATGCAAAAAACACACACCTTTGACCCCCAAGAGAGCATTTTCTGTAAAATTTGTTTTCCGACTGTCTTGGCTGGCTGCAAAAACTCTCTTTGTGGGAGGTATGTGGCTCGTGGGCCCCTATTTGCCACCTATGGTCTAGAAAAACCCATGGGTTGAAAAAATTCTGAAAAATCTCTTGAGGTACCGAATAAAATTTTTTAAAAATATATTGTATACACATAAAGAATTGCTGCTATGGTATTAACATCACCAGTGGCGCACACAAAGGGAGGGTTCATAAATCCAGACCCTTCCCCTCATAGCCCTTATGCATTTAGTACTAATAATTTAATTAAGTATTTCTTATTCACAATCTATTTTATTAATTAAAGCTAATTATTATTAATTTTTCTGTTTTTTGTTCTCAAAATCGACAAAATTAAAATAATATGTTTGGTGGCGTGTTGAGGCATGATACGAGAATGGTAGTCTTTCGACCCTGCATCCCCTCCCTACCTCCTGAAAAATGTTTGTGTTCACCGCTGAACATCTCTCAACTACAGTACGAGACGTTACGACTGTACATTTTTCAGATTCAGCTAAAAAGTCAACTTCCAATTAATTATAACAGTGCGTTTCAGCTCTGACCTGAAAAAAAATGTAGCTTGCCCCAAATAGTTAGGATCTTCATATCTTACGAAAGATTGTATTTTTTCCACATCTTATCAAATTGTAAATTGAAAATTTTAACCTGATTTTTAGTATTCCATTTAACGAGTTTTTGTGTGTTAAATGTTTCCCTCCATCCTAAATCTTTTTGGCCGTGGTACTCTCATGGTTGTGGTCACGAACTAGAGGCTGGTGTCCTGAGCTCGAGTCCTGGTTCCACTGTAAATCCGTCGTGGGTATGGTGTGGTAGTTTGGAGAGGGGGCAGGTCATCGCCGTCAGGGTCATCTTAATACTTTTTGAGGCCCTGGGCCCCTATGCAAAAGTAAGCCCTACCTATTTAAAAGTAGACAGTATACAGCATGCACTATCAAATACTCGTTCAAACGGTAATTTGAAACAAATGAATGTGCACGACTCAAAATCTTAAAAACCTAGGCACAAACTGTGCCGACCGACTCGTCTCATTTCGACTTAATGAGTTGAATGATTGTTTACAGTATTAGGCCAAGGCCTAAACATAGATAATGTGGTCATCACATAATAATAAAGACACTACTCTTGCCAGTTGGGACTCAGTTTGAAATTCCCTGTTTTTTAGAGAATATGTACGAGAATAATATTTGACCATTAAAATTATCCGGATCATGATCTTATTAAAGCAGAATCGAGAATGAAATGAGGCCCCCACCAAAGGCGAGGCCCTGGACCCAGTTGGACTTCTCTGGTCTTCGTCATTTGAATGTGACTCAGTATTACGAAGTCCGTCGATAGTACCATTCTTTCTGTTTTATATTGCAAAGTTAATTTAACTTACTTGTTTTAAATATTTGTCATTCAAAATTTTTAAAAAATATAGCAGCTTCTTCTAAAATTTAATTTTTTTTTAATTAAGAGGAAATTTTTAATCTTTTAACCACAGTTCCACTGTAATTATACCAGGTGTAATACATATGTAATGCTAAATAATCAAAATCCTTATTCAAAATAAGAAATAATAATATAATCTAACACTTTATTTTAAAAAATAACAAGTTATGAAAAATTACGTATGCTTCGAAAAATCTAAGCAAAATATCGAAATAAAAGCAATTAAATGCATGGAAATTTTAAAAAAGGATCTAGAAATTTAGGTATCAACAATAAAAAAAATTAAGCAGTACCATGATTATAATAAGATTAGGTTTCACACTGATACAATCGCAACTTCCTTGAAACCAACGACCGTTTTTGGGGAAATTTGAAATCTTGTCGATCTATTTTCATTGGAAAAACCACGTGACCATTACATCTACTGAATAGCGACATGTAAAAGGAAAATCAAAAACCGATCTACCAGCAGATGGCAGAACATATGTCCATCACGATAACGGACATACATAAAAAGTAGGATTCCACAAGTGCTGTTGCCCAATGTTTGACAGCAGAATGCCCAGAAATTGTTTTCATTTGATTTGAATGATGTTCCAACCCAATGGAAATGATTTATGACATGAAGGCTGGCTACTTGATCCGAGACAAGCCAATCTGGGGAGAGAAATCGCACTTGTGAAATAAGATTGTTCGTGTTTTTTTCGAAAATGCTTTGATGTGCTTTGATTTAACGTTATTTATTTGATATAAGAAGTATTTTGCCATTAAGGTATCCGACTACGTTCGAAACCATGATTTTGCAAAAGCCTACAAACGATTATTTCCTTTAATATTTAGTGTCACTTAGATTAGAATACAAGTATAAAATAGTTTTAATAATATTATTACAATAAAGAGTTATTTAAATGCAATACTTTGGCAGAGAAAATGAACTTAATTATCTAATTTCAAAACATTCTCCTTTTACAAAAATGCTTCTTTAATAATACTATTTTGGTTATATATAGCTAAGACTTCTCTAGAGAGCCTGAACTAAAATTTTAGAAAAATTCACATTATTTTCTGATTTATAACCAATTGAAATAATTACCGGTTTCACACACACACTCACTCACTCACATATCATCTACGATAATTAAGACATTTTACGTTTTGCCTGTATGGGTCTTTTAGACCCACCTTGGTTTTTATTTAATTTAGACAGCCCAAATGTTTTATTTCGTTAAATTTTGTATATATTAATTCGAGAAACAAATTTTATACCCTTTTTTACAAGCCCTCTCAATTTTTTTAAATTAATTTCCTTCCTATGTTCAATCTCTTGTTTGTATAAATAGCAATAAGAATTTTTGAAAGCTTGCTAAGCACTGGCGGTTTCCTTAATTGCAAATTTGAAATGCATTATTTCAGTTTTTCTTAGTATGGGTTTTAGATCGTAAGCAAATTTAATATATTATTTGGCAAGCACAAAACGTAATGTCTTAAATTATGTGAAAAATTATTTTTTAAATCCAATTAGCAACATGAATCACTTATATAAACCTAATCAAATAACCTCTCTTTTTGTTAAGTAATTAAAAAACTCATTTATCTAGGTATAAACATAGCTACAAACATAAGAAATTCATCTAATTGAGAATTAATTAAAAAAATTAAATATCATAATTAAAATTCATGAGAGTTTCATACAATAAATTATAGAAATGGATAATTTAGAATCAAGAGTAGAAAGATTAAAAAGAATTACATCAAATTAATAATTGCAAGCTATATTTTAAAATTATTTTCTATGTTCATTCATTGCAACTATGATCAAAATATGAGCTAAAAAAATAACGTTATTAAAACTTATCAGAAAATACACTTCTTTTTTTAAAAAACAATGAATTTTATGTACATTTTAAAAACAAGAAAATCGCAAATTTAATGGTTTTAAATCCTTGTTCTTGATTGGAACTTGCAAAATACGCTGTAAGATTAAAAGCGAGAATTCTCTTAATTAAATAAATTTTTATGCTATTAAAATCCGATCCTAAGATAATTTAATTAAATTCGTTTCCACACGACTTTGTCAGTTGTAAATGTGTTATGAGAGGCATTGCGATAAGGAAGGATGTAAAGGTTGTAACCCCATAACCTATTACTGGGTATTGAAATTTTGAGCAGATAAGTTTTTGTAAAGCAATTTCTTTTTTAAAACAATCTTCTTTTCTCTCTCTCTCTCTCTCTCTCAGTAAAAATTAATATTCGAAATCCGCTACTTCACGTAAGCATCCTTTTCACCTTCAAAATAAGCAGTGAAATTTGATATAGATTTTGAGATATGAATTGAGAAAGAGAGAGAGAGAAGTGGTAGTCCCCCTTCTCGATAAATATTTCGAACTACATCCCTGACAGTTACTAATATTTAAAGTTTATTTTTCAATTTATACTATTGGTTCACTCTCTCCCTATACATATTTATATGTATAATATAAATATATCTTGTTCAAATTTTCACTTGTCAACAGAATATTTCCTATTCATCAATTCAAGTTCAAATCTATTTGTTTAAACTTGTGTTGGTAGACACTAGATGTTAATACAGTTTCTTTAAACATGAATTCATTAATTATATTTAATTAATGAATAAATAGTAACAAACAAAAATAATAGTCTAACAGCGTATATAAAAAAGAAAACCGTTTATTGTTTCCCTGTAGCGCAATTCATAGCGCGTTGGACTTCTAATCCAAAGGTCATGGGTTTGAATCCTATCTGGAATGGCCTAATTTCTACGAATGTATGGTTTCTTTTTTACTATAGATTTTATTAGAATAATTTCCAAAGACTCCCCCCCTTGTGTGCGTGATGATCGAAACTATTTAATAAAAAGTAATTCAAATAAAATTTTTCTTTGTTGCCCTAATTAGTATTTGACTTAAATATTTTTTTTATTTCTTGTTCAGACTTAATAAGATAGTATAGTTTTTAAAGTGGTTTTATAACAATACTTACATACTAAGTATTCCGATAATAAAACATCGTATTACTTTAAATTATATCTCTATTGTCGCCTTCTTATTTCAAAACAAAAATCTATTTATTGAATAAATAATTAGCATTAATTAATAAAATTAATTATTAATAACAAATACTTAATTTAAGTTTACGTACTGTATACTTAGATTTATAATCAATCGGAAAAAAAATCAAGGGCTTTGGGGGTCCGAATCCCTAGGACTCCCCCCTTGTGTGCCCGATTGATCGTAACTAATTAATAAAAAGTAACTAAAATAAAACTTTTCTTTGTTGCCCTAAGTAGTAATTGACTTAATTTTTTTTGTTCAGACTTAATAAAGTAATATTGTTTTAAAGTGGTTTAATAACCATACTTACACACAAAGTATCCCGATAATAAAACAAAGTATTATTTTAAATTATATCTCTCTATTGTCACCTTCCTTTTTCAAAACAAAACAAACTTAATAGTCTAGATTCACTTGCATCATCATCACAAACTACGACCTTGCTCCTTTACATTCCTCACACACTTACCCCACGTTATCTTTACGGATTATTCAGAAGGGGAAAAAAACTGGAAATGAATCAAACCGAAAAAAAGAATGGAAAAGCATAGCTTGAGCACTTTTTTAACATCGTGACATTTGACCCCAGAAGCTGACTTATGTGTCTGTCCAGTACATTTAGATTAAAGATCTAGATGAAAAAAAAACTAGTTTGTTGACCTTTTGGCTGTACCTGTCCAAATTCGGGAGACATACACAGACACAGAGCTTACGTTTTTAGCATCCGACCCACGTGGGTTGACCACGCCGGGGGGATTGGTTCATCGACCCCAAGCGTGATTTAGAAGGGGACCAGGGTAACCTCCTAAGGGCAGGTCGCTGTGACAACACCTGGTCACGTAACAAGGCGAAAACTACAAAAAAAAGTAAGCCTACGAACAAAAGCCACCTGCCTAGATTTTTTTCCGTGTGCCATTCACAGACAGCAGACTTTTTGTCACTGAGATGCTGTTTCAACCCTTTGAACACTTAACTTAAGCGTGTTGGGGGAACCATCTGCAAACAGGGGGAAAAAATGGAAAAGGGGTTGAAAAGGATTAACGGAAGAATTGTTGAGATCTAGAGGTGGGAGGAACGGGGTAGTGGGAGTGAGGTCACAGCTACCGTTATGTTGGGTAAAGGGGTGGTAAAAAAATGGGTTATTTTTGTTTTGTGTTGGTATATGTATTTTATCATGTACTAAAAGCCTATAGTTCTAGTATATAACATACTTTTTTTTGGCCAATTGATGTAATTGACATATAATGTTTTTTATTTAAAGAAAAAAAAAGTTCATTTTCTATTGAAATTATATTATTTAAATCGTAAAAAAAGCAAATACGTAACGGAAACGTATAACACATCGGAAAAGGATTTTTTTTTAGTTTTGCTTTGAACAAAGGGAGAATGTGAACAAATATAATACTATTATTAATCTTTAAGTTTGAAATTTTTTTGTTAAAGTGAAAGAATGGAAATATATAACAATTTCTTTATTTAAATAAATGTAGGTCAATTACCTTTAAATGTATTTTTAGTTAAGTGAATCATTATTAATGTGTGTTTCAAAGATTTTTTTGCTATTTATAATGATTTTCAACTCAAAAATTGTTCCTTTTGGTTAATGTATATGCACATTTATATTAATTGTAATTATTCAATAAAAAGTAACTAAAATAAAATTTTTTCTTTGTTGACCTAAGTAGAAATTAAAATTTTTTTTATATTACTTGTTATTATTATTTTTATCTTAAATACACTATCAAAATTTAAATGTTTAAACAAATAACTACATATTATAGTTATATAAATCTGATTACAATAAACAACGAACTGATGAAATCTCTTTAGCCGCGACACATTCGTTAAGTGCCCAGAATTTGCTGCTAATCGATATTAGAAAGCAATCAAGGAACCATAAGGAAATGCTCATGATACTTAAAAATCAGGCGAGTGAATGCGATTAATGTTTTTCTCGAAAGCTAAGTTCAATAACATCTGTTTCAATAAGACCACCCTTGGCAGTTAATTGCATGTCGTAAGTTCGATTGATAATTATCTTTTTTCAGGCATTCATTAGGTAAGAAATGTCATAGGTTGACCCAGAGACGCCCCTGTTTCAATAACCGAGATGATCTCCCTTTTCTTATTCTTTCTTCCTCCCTCCATCTTTTTCCGTGTTTACGTTTCCAGGGTCATACTTAGAGGGTGGTGATCGTATTAAAAAAAAACTAATCGAGGGATGGGGCTACACCCTGTGAGGAGGTAGAAATCGGGGGATACAGAAAGTAGATAACAAACGTCTGATTAGACTGGTAAAATTTCTGAATCCCTCACACAATTATTTTTTATTTCTTTCAGTCCTATGTGTTTACTAGACAGATGGCTCTGGAGACAACTCAGGGGATTCCTCACTCGGCATTAAAAGTCTATACTGATGGCAGAATGGACGACATTGAGACACATGATGGTACAGTTGACATTAAGATTAGGAATAACAACTGCTGTTCTATTTTTAGGTCTGTGCTTATTACAATTTATAAGGGATTGCAAGTTATTGACACTGCTTCTGACCTTGTCTTGAGGAACATTTGGATTTTAACTGGCAATCGTGTTTCTATACAGCACTTTTTTCGATAGGCAACTGTTGGGGACATGACAAGCCTAAATATTCTAGATCTTGTGGTTAGACTTTCTTCTAGACACTCTATATACTTTTAAAGGGTCCCCACCTTTATTAGATTGAATGGTAAAAAGATAGTCGATAGTTTGGTCAAGTCTGCCACTGCAGACACCTTGCGGGGTAACACTTGTCTAGCTTTTGCCGAATTCTCCCCCATTTAAAGGATAGAATTAAATGCACTTTGGAGAATACCCACTGCTCAACCTTGGTATTTTGGGGAAAAACCTGGTTGGTGTCACCAACTTAATATTCCAAAGGTTCAGAAGACGGCTCTATCACGTTTTCTTAGTGGCCACATCAAATCTCTTTCTTTTCAACAGGGCCGGACTTTCCAGAGGTCATAGGTGCGAGGCTGATCAGGACTCTCCCGGTCATATTCATAATTGCTTGAATTTTAATGTTGACGAAGATTTAGGAAATCTTATTTTTTTAAATTTTTTTTAATGTGATTTTGGCTTTATGGAGATAAGCTACACCATCTGGGATAATAAACAGCAACAACAGCAGTTCTGTATATTAGTTATTCTGCTGGTAACATTTCGAATTGATTTTTTAATGAGAAGAATTATAAATAAATTGGATTGAATTGGTCCTTTTCTAATACATGAAGACCAACAGCAACTGCAGGATTTAGTTACACTAAAGCTGTATGATTTTGTTAATTTTGCAGTTTTTACTTTTCACACTTCCCCGTTACCACATTTTTGAAGGCATTTTGTATACAATATACGCGAGCATCTCACACACACACACACACACAGTTATCACTATTAAACACCCAGAGAAACAAAGTGAAGTTTAAAAAATTCGTTATAACTTCTTTTTATTAAAATGTAACATAAATCAGACTAGTTTGTTCTGTAGTTTTTAATCCGTCGTGTACAGTGGCTCACTCCACATTTTTAAAGATAAATTGATGTAAATAAGTAATGATTCCGTCTGTGTAATGATGTAAATAAATAATTAAATTTCACAGACATTATATTGAGTAATTATTTTAAAGTCGATACCTTTACTGTTAAGGGAAGTATGTTTTTCATCACTCCGCATTTTTTGATAAAACAATTGTTTTTGATGCGGATGGTTTCATTGTTTCAAGGACCTGAGGATTATGCATACACCATTACGTGGCATAAAATATATTGTCTTGTTTACATCTAATGGTGACATCTTGCCCTAAAAATGGTCTATGGTCATCGTAGAAAATTGGTCTTGGAATCGGATGGATACTTCTTTGCAGAAGCGAAAACAAATAGATTGGATTCGCTTCGTCATCGCTTTTAATCCGTGGATGTCGCAGCGCTTTGATTAGAAATAGGAAGGAAAAATTCCATCTGATTTCACAGACAAATGAAGACATCACAGGTGTTATGGGGCAAGATGGGTGTCATTGAATGGGCGGAGACACTGAACCATCCCACTCTTAACGAGGCCATTCATTGTTATTAATGAGAGACTCATTTTTGGGTTAATTGGCGGTGGTAAAGTCGAGGAACTTTTGCAAGCTAGCTATAGTACTTATCTCTTCTTTTTTTATTTTAATTTTGTTTTTCGACTGATGTTTGTCGTTAGTGTTTGTAGCAGGATGTAATAAAATGAATTTCAAGGAATTCTAATAAATGAGTTTTGATTTGTGTAATACGTTGAAGGACGATACTGGATGATTCATTTTATGTTGAGGAACTTTGCTAGAATTTGCTATATTGGAATTAGATTGAAAATGGTATTAATAGAGGCACTTAGCATCTCATAACCTATCAGATACATAAATCATTATTTTTTCATCAGGAACACTTGAGCAATTGGCGGAGTAGAGTAATTTTTTTTACTTGTATTTAGTTCGACAGTTCTAAAACTGTGGGGCGCGCCCCCTGGGGGAACGTGATAACTCTACGAAGAGCGTTCAAGCATATTAAAAAGTCACAAACAAAAAATTATTTTAGAAAAATTATTAATTTACTGAAAGTAAGCAAATAATATACATTCTATTAAAATAAAATACACACATTTATACACTGATATAATAAACTTAAAATGTATCAGTACTGCACAATGCATTTCATAATTAATTTAACACTACTATAAGAACAAGTTTAATAATTATCATTGACCCCATGGGCTTGTCATGTATAAAATTATATACAAAAATTAACACTTAACTTGATAGTTTGCACGGACTATAATTAATCCCGTAACTGCCGGTAAAAAGTTACGCGATTCACTCCCTAATACCAACCACTGTTTTCCACTTAGGCACGCGTATTTGATGTATTGAGGGAGGGGGGTTAAGAAAAGGAAGAAATAGGAGCAAATCCTCTGAAATAAGTAAATCCTTCACAAACACTGTCCTTTTATTGTATTCCAAAGCCTTCAGAATAATTTTATGGATAGCAGTGCACAGAAAAGATCGTACTTCGGAAAGACATAAAGGGTGTTTTTTTAGAGGTATAGAACTATAAATTGAAATAAAACAACGATGTATTATTCGATTGACATGAATTTTTTTTTATTCGAAAGATAATCTTGTGGCATAACATTTTAAATATGATCCAGCAAGGCATTGATTTGTCGAATGGGCCCAAAACGAGATTGCCGTTGTTCCCGATTTTCATAAGCGAATTTTGTTTAGCGATGAAGCGCACTTCTGGTTGAATGGCTACGTCAACAAACAAAACTGCTGCATTTGGAGTGAAGCTAATCCACAAGTGTATGTCGAAACACCGTTACATCCAGAAAAACTGAGTGTTTGGTGCGCTTTATGGGCTGGTGGAATCATTGGTTCGTACTTCTTCAAAAACGATGAAGGCTACAACGTTACAGTCAATGGTGATCGGTATAGAGCCATGATTACTAACTTTTTCATTCCTGAATTGAACAATCATGATGTCCAGGAGCTGTGGTTCCAACAAGACGGCGCAACATGTCACACAGCTCGTGCCACAATCGATTTATTGAAAGACACGTTTAGTGAACGCCTAATTTAACGTTTTGGACCTGTGAATTGGCCTCCAAGATATTGTGATTTAACACCGCTAGACTATTTTCTGTGGGGCTATGTAAAGTCATTGGTCTATGCGGATAAGCCACAAACGCTTGACCATTCGGAAGACAACATTAGCCGTGTTATTGCCGATATACGGCCACAAATGTTGGAAAAAGTCATCGAAAATTGGACGTCCAGATTGGACTACATCCGAGCCAGCCGTGGCAGTCATATGCCAGAAATCATATTTAAAATGTAATGCCACAAGATTATCTTTCGAATAAAAGAATTCATGTCAATCGAATAATACATCGTTGTTTTATTGCAATTTAAAGTTCTATACCTCTAAAAAAACACCCTTTACATAAACGTCCGGTACAACTAACGCTTTGGGTAAGCGAGACGTTTATATACACCGGTGGCACTTTAGAGATAAAAGTCGAATTGTAGCTTTAGATCAAAGTATAGAATTACTGAATTCAATACATTGTTATTGTAAGGAAGGGGGTGCGATGAGAATTATGATTAAATATTGATCCGCAAATATTGAAAGTGGGAGAAGCACTGATTAAATCATAAAAACTTGTCTGCTATATGTGTAAAGGAGTCATCTTCTTTGGTTTTTATTATAGAGAATTACCCTGGTTTTCTTCCCTTCGCCCTCAGAAGCAGCAAGAGGGCTAATGGCGACGGATTTCGAAGATTTGAATCACGGTCAGTTACCCATATTCCAAGGTTCCACACCACGACTTGAATCTCGATAGACGGGTGATCACGACTACTTGTTCATATTGCATAAAATGTTTCTAACAATTTGAAAAATTTCCTATTTAGACAAAGAAAATTTCTATGAACTGCGTTTCACAAACTTTTTTCACTTTGGTGAAATAAAAATAATCTCTATTCTTGTAAATCATTACTGAAGCAATTAAAAAAAACCCTAATAAAGCATAGAATTAACGAATAAAGGTGAATCAGTCTGTTTCATCGGAAATTTTTATTATAATCAACAGTTATATTCTTTCTCCCAAATGGGGGTTCTTTTTTGTTGCACTATATCAATTCTTGCTTTCAGACCTATAAGAGTTACTAATCATAAAATAATATCACTCATCTTAACCTTCCTCATTTTGCAATTTATATCGATTTTCCGTATTTATTTAAATCTAAGCCACATTTTCTTCAATGTTAATGCTACTGAAAATCGGGTGCGACTTAGAGTCGAAGGCGGAAAAATTCCTTCTGTAGGGGACATTGATCCTGATACTCTGGCTGTTAGGATAATTATATTTAAAAGTTTTTAATACTGGTAAAATAAATAAATAATTTATTTCTTATTACATTTTTTTTCAATTTCGTAAATATCTGATATCGATAAACCACACACACATTTCACACTATTTTTTCACAAAAACATGTTGAAAAGTTGAAGTGCTGTTTAGAATTAATAGCGGCATAGATTCGAAAAGATACGGTACATAAAAGAAATTTTGGAAAGGAAAGGGTTTTAATATTGAATTATATATTATGGAGATTCAGAAAAATAGAACTGATTGCATAAGTTGAAAGAGTTTATAATTAATACTTTTAAGAGTCTTATTGTGTAAATTTTAAGAGGTATAGTGAATTTAAATAAATTATATTATTCTTAAAGGTAAACAGATAGCGTTGCTTTTGAATTTGTTGTACGAAATGAATGCAGTTAATATTCTTTGTTGTTTTTTCGCGTCCTATATGAATTGCTGTTTTTAAAATATTATTGTATTATCAATTAATGAAAAATGTAGTACGGATTAGCTAAAATGAAATATCTACAAGAAGTGCTTTCAAGAGTCTAGTTCCTTAAGTGGTGTGTTTGCGATACCTTATTTTGTATTCATCTCCATTTTTCGCTCGGGACAAACATAAATCTTAGAACATATACCCTAGTAAATATACTTTATTATGTATATAGATGGAAAACTCAAAAGATACATATTGTTCGAAGCTTAGTGGGAGACACCTCTTCATTGAATATAACATTTCTCTAAATCTCTTGAAATGAATCCGTCTTTCAAAAGTGCTTACAAAGCTCACTGGTATCCAATGAGCAACCAAGGGGGAACAATATCGAAGTCCCCTTCAAAAATTCTGGTTACCTAGCACCGAATCAATTTCCGAAATAGCGACATTCTCCAGGTTACCCCCGTTGATTCTGGTAAACTAATTACACCGCTAAGACCGTGTCGAATATTTAGCAAGAGAAAAGAAGCTTCTTTTCACACAAAACTGTTTTCCCCTTTGTCCTCAAAACTGAAGAATTCCTTCCCTAATCCTAGAATCACTTCCCTATAACTAATCATTCTTTGCAATGGCTTTCCACCAGTAGGGATTTCGCATCCGATTTCTGGTTGTTGCTCGAGTTGAGAACAACTCACCAATTCAATAGCCGAATTCAGAACCATTTCGTTTAATTGCTTTGCAAACTCATCAGAATTCAAGATTCGCAAACAATATTAGCAATTTTCGCCGACCAGGCTATTCAGGATTAAAATCCTTCCTTTGCTGCCTCTCCATTCATTGTTGTCGAAGAGCCGTGGCTGGTGTCTTCGGTTTATGTTCCTGGATACGAAATTCGTAGTCCAAACTCAGCAGGGGAGATCCAGTCTGCGACGGGGGGCGTTTTGCATATGCAAAACGGAATCAAAACCCCTTTGCAAAACTTAGGGATTTTAAGCTTAATCCTCCTTTTGCTGGAGGACGCGCCGCGTGTGTCGAAATCTTTAATTAATTATCAAGCTGTGAGACGAAGGCAAATAAAAATACCTCTTGGAAAATTTTCTATCGCCTTAAAATTGACGAAGAATATCTAAAATGCAATTTTATACACACAGAAACGGAATCTAGATATAAATACGTGAGTAGGCGAGGGCTATATTGGCGCGATTAAAACGAAGATGAAAATGGCAAAGATCAATGCAGCGCAACAAGCTTTAGACGTTCTTGTGTTAGAAGATTAAAAATCGTTTCGATCCAGGTAACAATGTTTGATGGATTAAAATCTAATTAAAGAAGAAGATTGTGTTTTGTGCGACAGAGAACGATTTCGTGTTGACACGGTTTCTTTTGTTCGGGATTTTCGCCGGAATGCTTTGCCGGAAAAGAAGAAAAAGCGGGGTCTTTGCAATAAATTCTTACTTTGAAATAATAAAGGGACAGATTAAAATTTTTAAGTCTAAAGATGTTCCACATCGTTTGAGTGTAATCTGATTAAGTTATTTTTCTAGAAGTAACATTTTGTATGGGTTTTATTTCGAGATAAAATATACAAATTGTATTTTTTGAATAGCGTTTAAAAGACTTTGAAGCATACTTCCTCACTTATATTATGAGATCATAACTTTTTATCTTGTTTCCTGGGTGAGGTACGTAAGAAAGATTCTATTCTTAGTCTTATAAAGGAGTTTTGACTTTATTAAAGGCGAAATTCAATAGCTTTTATTACAAGGATTATCCAAGTAAGAGAGTTGGTTCTATCTATACTAAAGAGAATGAGTTTCCATATCTTTCATTATGCTAGTAATCTGTGGAAAAATAACTATGAATATAAGCTAAAACTACATCTTGAAATATGTTTGAATTTGAATTTTTATATAAAGGTATATAAATGAAATTGCATTTTTTCAGATTTTTGAAATTTAAATCCATTGTGTGCATTTGATACCTAAATAATACGAGCAGTAGCGCACACAATGGGATGTGTCCTAGGGGTCCGGACCCCTCCCAAAGCCCTAGGTTTTTTTCCCGATTGATTATAATTCTAAGTATATAGTACGTAGAATTTAATTAAATATTTGTTATTAATGATTAATTTTATTAATTAATGTTAATTATTTATGCAATAATTAGTTTTCACTGTTTTTTGCTCCCGAAAATTGACAAAATCAAAAGGAACGTGATAGAAGAATGGAGTACTTTCGACTTTCGAAAAATTCCTGTGCGCGCTACTGAATACGAGTATAATGTGATATTAAAGGAAGTCAATATATATGTGTGTGACATATCAACAAATGTGCGTTGGTTAATATAAGATTTTTATTAATTTCGCTGTAATGAATTATTTTTCAATGAAGAATTATATTAAAAATTATTCTGTTAACTTTTTGCTCGATCAAAATTACTTGAGATATTCATACGTACAAAAGTTATAAAAATATGAATGCATCGTAAAGTCAATGGAGTACACTGGTTTCTTTCATTGGTAAGGCTCCATTTTTTAAAAAATAAATTTGAATAAAAGCATAGGGATGTAATTTATCGTGCAACAAATATTGGTCTATGGGGAGGGTTTTAGCCCCCAAACTCCACCCTTAAGTATGTTACTCCATAATGTGAATCTTTGACAAAAAAAAATGTTTATATTATGAATTAAAATCACTTTATCCTAATTTGCTCTAGTTGAGAAATTCATACTGACAAAAGTCAGACAAAGAAATTTATCTTAAAATTACATAAAGTATTTTCTAAAAAAATAATAAGTTATTCATGTATTAAAATTAGTTTTTTTCTCACATTTTCTCTCCTTTTTAAAAAGAAGTTAGGAAATTTTAAACCCTCTTGATTTAAAAATGCTGCATCGTATAAATTTGTAAAAAATCTTCGGAATATTGATAGAATTTAGCTTGCTTAAAGCTTTCACAGAGTTCATAATTTTAAGATTTAAAATATTGAAATGGGAGGAAATGATTTTTCTGTTTAAGTAAAAATTAGTACATAGCTCTTTAAAAAGATTCAGATCTTGTATTTGCTTCCGAGTTACTATATATAGTTATTTTCGTAATTTTTATTTAAAATTCAAAGGTATACTTTAAGTAAAGTAAAAACCGAATAAAAACAGAAATATGTGTATTTACTACTTAAAATAGTAACACTTAAAGTATAAATACTATTTATTTTTAAAATAATTCCTTGTATAATGTCTAAATGTTTCAAAAATTATTTAAATACACTTGAAACATGGAATTTTTGTTTGAACTTATTCAAATTTTTAATTAATAAACTTTACATTTAATTACAAGTTACAAGATTTGTAGCTGCACTGTAGCAACGTTTTGACACGACACTTTAAACACAATTTAAGATTGAAACGCCCCACAGTTGAGAAACGCTGCAGTAATACAATTTTCAGTGCTGCCCCACCTAGTATGGTGGTTATGACGCTCGGCTTGTAAGGGAGTGGGCTCGGGTTCGAAACCTGAATAAGGCATAGATGTATCTTTGGGAAAAGAAGTCGGACTTTCACCTGAAATAGATTCCCGTCTCGTATGAAAAGCAGTGCACACCTTTTCTTCTATGCTGGGATCATGGTTTGTAATAAAAGTCTATATTCTTCTTTATTTGTATTCTATGTTTCTGTTCATCCATCTCTCGAATGTATCCCTGTATGAAATACACAACGACAATTTTCAGTTATTTATTATTACTAACCCAGAACATTTTAACATATCGAGCAACTAATTTCTCACCTACGTTAACATTATGAATACTTCAAAGCCATGTTCCGACGGGTACATTATTAGAATGCTGGGTCGGTATATGCTTGACAGTGAAAGATTACCTTTCGGAATTCAGTTCTCAGATGTCTTCTTTTGAAAGGGGAAGGAAGGTATGAACTTTGCGCAAGGGTTCAAAGTCACCTATTTTTATCGTATAATTATTCCACAGCAGAACCTGCCGATTAAGCGAACCCGTTAAAGAAATATGGAACTCGAAAATAGGCCTCGACGGGGTGGAAGTAAAAATAAAGCAATCCCCTATTTCCGGATACCTCAGGGGGATTTCAGGAGGTTCTTAAGGGGAGGCCCAGGGTTAGGGTTAGCGGGAGGAAATGAAGGGAAAACGGGTAAAAAAGGGTGAACAAACGAATGGGTTCCTACCTGAGGGTGGAAAAAAGGGGAAGTGGAACGAAGGGTTCAATGCCAATGACTCACCGGCAATGTTACCGATTGAAATAATGTCGTTGGTGGCGGCTTTAAAGAGATGGGATGTGACGGTTTTTGTGTGTTACGTCGAACACCGTAAAACGATAGACCTCAATAGCATTGTAGTGTATGGAACAACATTAAAACTAATACTTATGTAATGGGCTATTGTATTTGAATATGTAATGAGATTTGGTACACGTTTTAAGTAATTTTTGATGTAATTGCGTTGATTTTATTTCAAAGAAGAAATATTTCTTGAAAAAAAATTTAAATATTCATAATCTCTTTCTCTTAAAGTTTTTATTACATCTAATCCAAGGGTGAGTAAATAGTGTTCTGCAAAAAGAGTTTCTTTTCTTTCTTTCTTTCTTTTTTATTTTTGTTGCTCGCCAAGACAGAAAATATAACATAGAAAATGCTTTCTATATTTGGATCGAATTATATTTGTGAACAAAATTTTCCTAGCCTGTCAATCAACAAGCAGGGACGTCTAAAGGCATGGGCCAACTGGGCCAGGCCCAGGGAACTCATCTTCAGTGGGGCCTCGTTTCGTTTTCGACTCTGTTTTAATAAGATCATGGTTCGGATAATTGTAATGGTCAAATATTATTCCCGTACATATTTTGAGAAAAACAGGGAATTTCATACTGTATGTCAACTGATAAAAGTCGTAAGACTGTATTATTATGTGATGACCGTTGTCCATGTCTAGGCCTAGGCCTAATACCATAAACAATCATTCAACTCATTTAGTTGAAATGTGGCTATAGGTCGAGCTGATTTGTGCCTAGATTTTTGAAATTGTGCGTCGTGCACATTCATTTGTTTCAAATTACCGTTTGAACGAGTATTTGACAATGCACGCTATATATTGTCTACTTTTCAAAGTCTTTGGTAGGGCCTACTTTTGAAAGGAGGCTCAGGGTCTGCCTCAAATTGTCTTAAGGCGTCCCTGTCAAAAAAGAGTAAAGTTGGCTGACATTAACTTTCGGGTTGTGAGGAGAGTTTCAACAAGTCTCTCCTGATTTCAGTAAAATTGAAGAAAAGTGTGGCAGGGTGCATATGTCTCATTAAACGAATTCTAAAATGAAATTTGCTCGCAGCTATAGATATGAAATTAGTACAATAAATAAATCGAATCGGATTTATTGAAAATTGAAAAAATTGAGAATTATTGAATTTATATTTATTTTTATGGTATAATGAATATCTTTTCTGAGATGCAAAGTCAACTATAATGAATGAAATCATTTTAAAAGAGTGTGTTTATCTCTGGTATCCACTTCAATGTGGCTTTCGAGCCAAATTAATGGCCTACCCTGGACACAAACTATCAACTAAAAATTTTTCTAAGACTACAACAAGTAATAAAAAGAAATTTATTTTAAGTCAGTTCCTACTTAGGTCAACAAAGAAAAAATTTATTTTAGTTAATTTTTATTGAATAATTACAATTTATACAAATTTGTATACACATATGACAAAATCACACTATTAAATGGTAAAATAGAAAGCGGTTTTCGTTGCAGCTTCCTATTTTGCTTTCTATATGGTGTGTTGGACAATTATTTTTGTTTGTTACTATTTATTCATTAATTAAATATAATTAATTATTCAAGTAAAATAGTATAGTAAAAAGAAAATCACATTCTCAGAAATTAAACCATTTCGTGTGGGATTCGAACCCACGAGCTTCGGGTTAATAGTCCAACGCGCTATCCATTGTGCTATAAAGGGACACCCTGAGCAATTTTCCTTTTTATAAATGGTGCTGAATATTATTTTTGTTTTTTACTATTTATTCATTAATTAAAAATTAATGATTTAATATTTGAAAGAAGTGCATTAACATCAAGTGTCATCTACTACAAGTTTAAAAAATGCATTTGAACTTGAGTGGATACATAAAAAGTATTTTATTAACGATTGAAATTTGAACTAGATATATATAGGGAGAGTGTGAAATAGAAGGAATTGAAATAGAAAGGGAAAGGGGACCCCCCTCTGCTTTATTCAAACAATAAATAGTATCACAAGTATTCTAATATTCAAAAAGTCATTAAATATTAAAAGATTAAACAGTATTTTAAAAAATTCATTTGAAATAATAGCTTTTATATTAAGGTAATTTATTTGTTCATCCTTTTTTTAAAATTTCATTTTCATTCAATGAAATTAATTATTATATAATTTTACAATCCGAAATCATTTCTTAAATTCCAGAAATAAAGCACATTGTACAGGCGACACACACACACACACACACACACACACACACACACACACACACACACACACACACACACACACACACACACACACACACACACACACACACACACACACACACACACACACACACACACTTACACACACACACACACACACACACACACACACACACACACACACACACACAAACCGAAGTTAAATTTAAAATAAGAAGGAATCAAAAATTCTAAAAGTTCCCTCACGATGAAGTTCCTCGGAGAAAATTTAACGTGTTTAAATTCCAGTAAGAAGACATCTCAGCTGAGCCCGATATTAATGGAGCGGCAAAATTCCTCCCCACCCCAACTCAACTCCGCTTGTCAGCTGTCTTGTGCTTAATAATGGAGCCCCCTTTAGTAGGATGATCAAAACTCATTAAATCAACCCAGTGACAAGATTTTTTTTCCTTCCTCCTTTTTCCTCCAAGCGCGTTTTCATACATAATTAGATCCCAGCTTAAGAACTTAAGTGCGAAACAAAGAAAGAGTAAATAAGAGGGAAGGGTAGGATTATTTAGTGTATTGTTATTTTTCATAGAATGTTTAGCGGAAAGGGTAATTTCAAGAAACGGGGTAATACCGAATAGGAGTTAAAGATATGTTTTTCCGAGGTGATTTAAATATTTTAAAAAATAAATATTTAATCGATTTTTTTTGTTGATATTTTTAAATATATATATTTTTTTAATTCTCCTATATTATCTCAAACTCTTCCTACACACACACACACACACACATATATATATATATATATATATATATATATATATATATATATATATATATATATCTTGTTCAAATTTTTAATAATACAGTTACAGTTTTTTCAATTATTAATCCATTAATGGAATTAAAAAAAATGAATAAACAGTAACAAACAAAAATAATAGTCCAACAGCATGTATAAAAAGAAAAATCGCTCGTTATGTCCCTGTAGCGCAATGGCTGGAACGTTGGACTTCTTGTCCAGAGGTCATAAGTTCGAATTCCACCTATGGTGTCCTAATTTCTGAGAGTGTGTATTCTTCTTACTGTACTATTTTATTGGAATAATTAACATTAATTAATGAATAAATAGTAACACACACAAAAATAATAGTCCAACACCCTATCTAGAAAGGAAAATTGTTTTTTCTATTTTGCTACATAATAGTGTGATTCTGCCATGTGTATATACATATTTGTATTAATTGTAATTATTTAATAAAAAAGTTACTAAAATAAAATTTTTCTTTGTTGACCCAAGTAGTAATTGACTTATATTTTTTTTATTATTTGTTAATGCAAAATTTGAAAACTTAATGTAAGTTTAGAAGCATGCAGTTGATTGAAATCGCTATATTAAAGCCTTATTACATAGCTTTTTATTTATTTATAATAGCTTAAAATTAGTGTAACTGGAAAGAATGTTAAAAAATTCTCATTATTGTTTCTTCTTAAGCTTAATTTTCCATGGAAAATTATTAAGTAAGTGATTACGAATAATTTCAATAAAAAGTTTTAACAGCAACTTTCAATGGGCTTCCTTTTTTTTAATCAAAATTAGAAAGACACAGAAATTTACAAAAACTACAAATATAAAATTTTTATTTTATAATATATCATTTGTATTTTAGCGCTATATCTTGTGAAACACGTTGAAAAAACACATACGAGTACATAGCATATTTATGCATACTTTGCCAATAACTCTATTTATATAACTATCATTCATTTTAGTTTAATAATGTAATAAATTAATGTTTAATTTCTCTTGCAAATCTTAGGCCTGGGTCTTTTTCAAAGCAGGTATATTTTTTCTTTTTTTTTTTTTTTGTACTAATATGTATAAATTTTCTGCCGAAGTGGAAGGATAGAATCAAATAAAGCACGCATAACCCTACGTCTCTGTCTTAAGTTGGTAACAACTTTAGAAAGCATATTGCTTAATAGTTTTCCATTTTAGTCAACTGACTCTCTCTATATATTTGTTGTTTTTGGTTTTTTTCTTTTAGAACTTCATCTTACTCTGTTATGTAGGCCATTTAATTTTTCCATCATTACAAACTTTGTTTGAATTTTTTTTGTGTGTGTTTTCATTTTATTTGTTATTATTTTTGTACTTATATGAGCATTTTTGCAATATGTAATAGAAATCCTATTTTTCATAACATTTTCTTGAGTATAATCAAGAATTATTTTAATTATATACCTTAGAATATTCTTCAGTGTTGATTTTACTTCGATATTTTTTTTTAAATATTCGCTTATAAAAGTATATTTCTTACATGATGAGAAAATAAATTCATGAATATTTTCCATTTTTTTTCAGTGAATATTTTAAATCAGCAGTATTGCATTAAAAGTATTTGAAAAACAAATACTTGTAAAAATTGTAAGTTTTTACGAAATAAGATAATTTGATTACACCAAAAAAACATTTTCTGCTGTAAAAGTAAAAATATAAATCCCTTTAAAAATTTTCGAATCGGTAGATAAAAAAGACTATACACTTCTCATTTGAAGTTTCAACTTAATCTTCATAAACAAAGTGTATTGAAGGAAATAAAATTACTCCCACGTTTTCATGCTTTTAAGTATTTCTCTTAAACTATTAAAATAAGTCACACATTAAAAGTTAATAATGCATTTCTAAGTAAAACATTTTTTTTTCCTTTTCGTGAATAAGAAATAAATTTATCTATTAAAACTGCAAAAGTTTTGAAGTCTTAATAATGCAAAAAAGTGTTTCCATTTTAGCGAATATTTTCTTTTATGCTTCAATTAAAAGTCAATCGCTATTTTTTTTCTTTTAATTTTAAATACTTTAAAAGCCGAAACATATTTCTCAAAATCTTATTTCGAAACTCGACAATCGAATGGAGTCTTAATAAGATTATAAAAGTTTCCTGAAAATAATTTCATCATATTATTTTCGAGTGTTTTAATTATTGTATGTTTTAGAACAGCCTGGTTTTTAAGGGGTCTGTGCCAAATGTAAATGGAGAATATTGAATTACTGAAAAGAAGGTTTGTATCTTTTAGCAACAATGTACAAAATAGTTCTTTCATTGTCCTAATGTCCTTTCATTCCTCCTAAATTGTCCTTTCTCACACTATACAGTCTTTTGGATAGTACATCGGTTTAAAATGCTGGCTTTGTATTTAAATATTTCTGTTACCTCAGATCGAAAAAGAATAAAACAAAATGAAGGGCTGCATACATATATCTATATCAGGGGTGTCCAACCTAAATGACCTTGCGGGCCACTTCGGAAAAATATTACAATCTCGCGGGCCGCACATAAAAATATGTATCTTTATATCAGATTTGGAAACAAAAAAAACATTTATTGGAGCAAAAATTTAAAATAGAACGAATTGTTATTATTGTTTTCATCATTTTTCATGTATACAGACATAGATAATATGATATAATGTTTATATAATATAATAATGCAATGATCAAATAATGTTCAAAATATTACAGTTGCCATTTTCTTAAAAATTACGGTGTTCCTTTTGAATTGATCTTTCGATACTCATTGTTAAAATTTGATTGTGCTGTCATTCGCAAACGATTAAGTATACATTACCCTTTATCTTAACCTTCCTGAATATTTTTTTAAACTTTAAAAAACATCTCTGTGTGTGACTGCCTCTTGCTGTTTGGGCCTTCCAAACAGAAAAGGAGAAGGAGAAATGAAAGTCGCACACACAGAGAAGAATCATGTACCATCCATAGTAAAGGATGCATAGTGCAATTCGGAATTTATTAAAAAAATATTTTATCGTAGTAAAATCAAATGTAACTGTTTGATAAAATATAAATCTATTTTAATCTAAAAAACATTTCTACTGTCAAAAAGGATGTATTTTAAAACAAGAACAGGTAACAGGCAAATACATTGTAGATTTTTATATGCATATAAATTTCCCCTCAAATAAATTTCAAAATGAAAAAACTTTAAAAACCTGATATTTAAAAAGAGTCGGCGGGCCGCAACTTACGTACTGGCGGGCCACATGCGGCCCGCGTGTTGGACACCCCTGATCTGTATAATGAACTCTTTTATAATTTAGATTTTTTTGTGTGTGTCTATATTCTGTTTGAATTTTTTGACCTACTGAGTCACAAAGGGGGAAAGAGAGTTAGTTCTACCTAACTAGTGTAACCCCACTTGTTTAGTCCGAAATCTGAAACTGCATTTTGACTCGCTGGGTTCCTTTTTCACATTTTGTTTAGTTATTTTGCTTTACTTCGTTTTATGTATTTAATATAGTGTTTTATATTCATTATATATTATGTTTCTATTATTTATCATTGTTTGTTTTTTAATGTTCCTTGTATTTTCCCCACACGCACACACACACATATATGCAGATGCCTCTTAAGACATGGGCCAACTGGGCCCGAACCCAGGGCCTCACCTGAAGTCGGGGTCTTGTCTCGTTCTCGACTCTGTCTTAATGAGATCATGATCCTTATAATCTTAATGTGATCAAATATGGTTCCAGTATATGTTCTCCGAAAAATATGGAATTTTAAGCTACATGTCAACTGGTAAAAGTGGTAAGACTGTATTATTGTGTGATGACCGTTGCCCTTGACTAAGCCTATGCCTATCATAAATAATCATTCATTTAATCGAGATGCGGCGATCGGTCGAGCCAGCTTGTATCTAGGTTTTGCAGATTGTGACCGGTGCACATTCATTTGTTTCAAATAACCGTTTGAAGGAATATTCGACAATGCATGCTATATGCTGTCTATTTTTAAAGATCTGAAGTAGGGTGTGTTATTGCATAGAGGCTCAGGGCCACAAAGTGTCTTAAAACGTTCTTGTATATATATAATTATTTAAGTGAAAGCTACTTAACTTAGTTAACCTCTCATCTGAAAGAATGTTATTCTTGAGAAAGTACTGCATATCTTCACATCACAAATTAAATTGGATGATTCTTTCATGTACTTAACCAGAATGTATTTATAAATAAAAAAAATATTGCTAAAATATTCTGAAACCTAAGCCTAATTGCTATCATCAAAACTCATAATTGATTTCTAATTTTAAAGGGGCTGAGGTAAAGTTCAGTGTTTTGCCATACATTGTTGGGGGAGTTTAGCTGAATCAGGACTCGAACCCACATCAGTTAAACTAAAGACACATCATGCCAACTAATGCTAATTGGAGCACATTAAATCGAACCTAGCTTCACCTTGGTGTAGTGGAGAATTTAATACAATAATATGTTAATTATTTTCTTATACTTTGAACGTGGTTCAAAATTATGAGATCTTTTTTCAGTAGTATGTCGTTAATATAAGCTATTCATACCCATATGATTTAAAATTTTCAATTTAATACTTATTTTAATAATAGAGAAAATTTTCATTGCAAAATTAGTGAAAAATCATATTATTATACATATAATTCAATCCGAAATTGTGATCTTATATTTAGTAGGCAGCGGTAGCCTGATGGTCAAGGTCACGGACTCGTGGCTGGAGTGTCATGAATTCGAGCCGAGTACCGCTGAAGACCCGCCGTTTAGAGGGAGCTGATGCCCATTAAATCTATTGAGGCTCAAACATCCTCCTGTTGGTGTGGTGTGGAAATTAGAAGAGGGGATGCTAGCTCAGATAACGTCCTCGTCACTTGACCGTGTTTCAAAATTAAGAAATTCGCCATCCATAGCCTTCATGCAGCTTTATATTTCGATGTTAATGCAACATTCACTCACTCCTTGTCAACGGTGCAACAGCCCATGATTGCCAAGGCTACTGTACCCATCTCAGTATACATGACTTTGGGCCCTGAGGTGCATTGACCATATGTTCCGGTCAGGTAGTCAGTCTGGCGTGAAAACCCCAGTGTTAAGTTCCCAAGCAAGCTTGGTACTCATTTATCAACCCACTGAAGGGATGAAAGGCTGAGTCACCTTTCCCAGCCCAGGAATAGAACTCTGGACCTGTGATATGGAAGCGCGAAATGCTACCACTTAGCCACTGGGCTTAGACATTGCTCCTATATTTAGTAAAAACAATTGAGAAGAAAAATCCCTTCAATGAAAAATAATATGAATAATATTTGCATCTGCAACTAAAATAATGTATATTTAGGAAAGCAATCCCAAGAGTTCCCTCTTTCCTTTTTTGTATGGATATTTTTCCAAAAATAAACTATAGGTTCTCCATTTTTCGTGCCCTCTTTTCAATATGGACTTAACCCCTTTTCCCACGCTAGTGTGCAATTATTATTCAAGCGCCGACAATAAAAAGTCAAGCTGATTAAACAAATGAATTGATGCTGGCTGTTAAGAGGCATAGCGAAAATAATCGAGATCGGGATTTAACAAGTCCTCCGCCCCCCCTCCTTCTTTTTTCGCCCCTTAATTCTATTTTAATTTCTAAGAACAATGTTTCAAAAATCATAAATTAAAAGAAGATAAATTATCAAATAAGTCGTTGACAATCGAACTCCATCGTCTAGTCTTAATTTTTCGCACACAAATCTTCCATCCTCTCTTTTTATTACGTTTAAAGTGATTATAGAGTCAACAACTGCAGCCGTTAAAAAGTGATAATCCTTTGTGTTATTTTTCCCCTCGTTCACGCTTACGAAAGTGATTGAGCGTGTTTTTCGTATTTGTTTTAATTAATGCGTTTCTTTCGTACTTCGCTTTCTTTTTTTCTTCTTTTTTTCAAAACCCTCTTTCTTCTTTCTCATTCCTTGTTTCACTTTCAATAAAGGAGCTGTGACAGATTTTTTTAAAAATAGTTCTTTTTCTTCTTCTTAATTTGCTTTTTCCATCTATGAGCTTTTAAAAACTTTCGGTACAAAAATAATTTGTCTTTAAATAGTAACATTATTTCAAGAAATACCACCTAAACTTCACAATTAATTTTTCATTAATGACGTAGAATGGAAAACATTAGTTTTTAGTGACTTTTAAATGTTCTTTGTTTTTGGCGGGTGTAAAAAAATGAAGGAAAGACTTTTGTTACTTGTATTTAAAAGTTTAAATAGAACTACTTATGCAAGGCAAGAAACAATTTTTTAAATAAAAATTTAAGTTTTTAATTGTAAAATTTACGAATAATAAAATACATATTTACACAGTTAAAGTGGTATAAAAATATGCCCTAAAAATATCTGTAGAAGTTTTAATAATCCCAAAGCTAATAAATAATTAAAATAAATGAGTTAGAAATTATATTGAGAATTCAAAAGAATGTAACAATACATTAAATGGGGGAAAAAAACTTCTAAAAACTCTTTGTACTTATGAATTTTTAGACAATGCTTAAAAATTCTATTTTCATTTCCTTTTGTTGCTTAATCTTTTAAAAATATCCGTTGAGAATTATTGCAATTGTTAAAAACATTGAATCTCTTTCTTTGGAAATCAGTTTTCGTTGAAGTTTTGATAAAAATTGAAAAACTTATTCTTTTTTAATTTTATTTGGATATTGACAATTTGTTGTTTATTTATTTTTAGAAAACAATATAAAAGACAAGATATTAGAAGATAATAAAGAAAACTGTAAAATAAAAATTTTCTAAATGAAGTTAAATGGTTAAAATGACTTTGTGTATACCTCAACGTCAGTATTACAATTTTATTCAAATATTTATGACAGAAACACAAGAAACAACTTTTAACGGAAGATTAAGGATTAAGGGATTGGCTACGGTCAAAACCGACATTTTGAAAGATCATATAAATGGATAGTTTTTTATATTTGATGTGAATTGAATTAGAATATTCATGAAAAATTATTTTAAGAATACTATTATAAAAGAAGTATTTAAATGCAATGTTCCCCCCCCCTAAATGAAGAAAGAATGACAAATTTTGGAATAATTCTCCTTTTATGAAAGATATTTCCGCTAATAATATTTTGTCTACATATAGCTAAGTCTTCTGTATAGGTTCTGAACTAGGATTTTTGAAATATATAATTTGGGAGTAGACTTATTCATATTCTAATATAACAGAAAAGATAAATTTTGACCAGAAAAAAAAATCCTCAGTTATTACTTGAATTGATCGTTACTCTAAAAATAATGTGAATTTTTCAAAATACGTAGTTGAGGCCCTATGCATAAGTCATAGCTATTTATATAAGCGAATTATTGCTATATAGAAACCATTTTCAATGTTCCCTAAAAGGAGAAGGATTATAAGATTTGTCATTCTTTTTTTCTTTTTTGAAAAGAAATCGTATTTAAATAATTTTTTCCAGTAATATAGCGTTTCTCAAACTGTGGGGTGCACCCCCTAGGGGGGGCAGGATAATTCTACGGGGGCACAAGCATATTAAAAGTAAAAAAATAACGATAATTTTTTTAAAAAAAAAATTATTTATTTACTGAAAGGAAGCAAAACAAAATATATTTTGACGTAATAAAAATGCATGTTGCACTTTTACTGCAATATGTTCTAATTTAAAAAGAAAATGTAACATAATACTTTTTTTATTACTTAAAAATAACTTACATAAAATATCTATTACTTAAAAAAGTAACATATTCAAATTTTAATACCTATCTTAATAATTTGTGTGGTTTATAATAAAGGTGTTATACTGGCTTTAGTGTCGAAATACATTATTATTGCTTTCAATACCTTGTTATTGCATGAGAATTATGATTGAAAATTGGGTCTCAAATATTGAAACTTTGAAAAGCACTGCTGTAATAATATTCTTAAAAATTTTTTATGTATGTGTTCTAATTCAACTGAAACTAAATATATCTCAAAATAATCGTTTTATACGCCTTTTCAAAATCACGGCTCCGAATGTATTCAGTCACTCTATAGAGAAGAATGCTTTAATTTTTATTCCGTGAATGCGCTCTTCCCCTTATAGAAAAATATGAAAATGAAAACCCATTGTAATTAAAATTTTAGAACACTCATTGTTTTTATTTCACATGCATCGTCTAAATTATAAAGAAAAACTAAAAGTGTGGTGGAAATTTCACGTCCAAATTATAAAGAAAAACTAAAAGTGTGATGGGAATTTCACGTCTAAATTATAAAGAAAAACTTAAAGTGTGATGGAAACTTCATTTAACAAACAAATTTCTCATATTTATAATAGCCCTGAGTATTATTTAAAAAGATCTTTTAACATATCTCTCAAACTTGACTCCAAAGTTTTTTTCACACGCATCGTCCTGAACAAAACCTTCTGGGATCGCTTCTGTAACTTTCTCTTGCTTGCCCTTATAGAATGATACGACCTTTATGCCGCCCCTCTACAGGTGCGGGTAGCATAAGCACCTGGCTGCTTAACTTTATAAAAGAAAATCACCGTTATACCCATCGGAAGAGGATGGACAGTGCATGGGGGTTGTTTTGTGTTATTCTTTCGATTATTTCTTGATTTTTTTTTCAATCCGAAAATGGGCCAGGCTCCGTTACTAAACGGAACCTGGTTGCATTTATCGTGCTGTGAGTACTTAAGCCGTAAATAAAAGATTTACTCTGGCTTTTAAATCTAGAAATAAAGTAATAGAAAAAAAATTAAGTCAATTCCTATATATTTATATACCTAGGTCAACAAAGAAATTTTTTATTTTAGTTACTTTTTATTAAATAATTACAATTAATATAAATATGTATATACATATGACAGAACCACAATATTAAGTGGCAAAATAAAAAGCGACTTTCCTTACAATTTTCAGTTTTTCTTTCTATATAGAGTGTCGGGTGAGTGAGTGAATATTAACGTCGCTCAGTGTTCAGCTGCACGAGGGCTTTTGGCGACGGACCACGTATATAGGGTGTCGGACTATTATGTTGTTAGTTACTATTTATTCATTAATTAAATATAATTATTATAATAAAATAGCCTAGCAAAAAAGAAAGCACACTCTCAGAAATTAGGCCTAAGCACTATAGTGTGATTCGAACCCACCTCCTTCGGATTAGAAGTCCAACGCACTATCCATTGGGCTATAAAGGGACACAACGAGTGACTCTCCTTTTTACAAAGGGTGTTGGATTATTATTTTTGTTTGTTACTATTTATCCATTAATTAAATAGAATTAATGAATTAATACTTGAAAAAACTGTATTAACATCAAGTGTCATCCACTAAAAGTTTTAAAAAATGTATTTGAACTTCAGTGGATGAATAAAAGTTATTTTGTTAACGTTTGAAAATTTGACCAAGATATATATATATATATATATATATATATATATATATATATGTGTGTGTGTTATTATTATTATTATTATTATTATTATTATACATTATAGATTATATATATATATAATCTATAATCCATAATATATATACACAGATAGCTATAGAACCTAAGTATAACTATTCAAGATAGGAAATATGCACAATAGTACAATAACAAACTCATGGCCTTAGGAACCAAGACTGCAGCTTTAAACAAGTTTTAGGGCTGGCCAACCTTTACCTGCAGTTTGTCTATACGAAGTGTCCTATATATATATCGGCCGCGGTAGCCGAGTGGTATAGGTATCGGATCGTGGCTTGCCTGGTCCCGAGTTCGAGCCCAGTACCACTAAAGACCCGCCGTGTAGGGCAGCGATGCACGTTAAATCTGTCGAGAGCTGAAACGTCCTCCCGTGGTGTGGTGTGGTAGTTAGGAGAGGGGGGTGCCAGCTCAGGTGTCGTCCACGTCACTTGACCATGGTTCAAAATTACGTGGTCCGTCGCCAAAAGCCCTCGTGCGGCTGAGCAGTGCGACGTTAATATTCAATCAATCAATCAGTCCTATATATATAGGGAGAGTGTGAACTAACAGTAGGAATTGAAAAAAGACTGTACTTACACTTATTTCTCTTTTGGGTATAATCGTAATTGTATCATATAATTTTCAAGAAATATAAATACAATGTGTTTTATAAGTGTACTAATAAAAGATTAGAATAGAAAACATTTATCATCAAAGAGAGATATGAAAAACAACGGTTGTAAGTTCTAATGAGAAATAGTTATTGAAGCTATATATAATCTTTCATGTAACGGGCAGAGGCAAATTACTCTTGTGAGACACAGCATTTGAAAATATTGTACATGATGTCAGAATTCTATCAGGAATAAATGCGTTGTATGTGTAAAATCCTTTTCAAATATTGAAAAAATATTTTCTTCGTATAAGATAGATATCGGTTGAACATGAGTGTTGTTATTAAATATTAGTTTTAAAATGTACGTGAAATTTAGCTGTAAGAATGATATTTTTGGAATAATTATTTAGGAAAATGCTGCTTTTTTAAAAAAATTAAATAATAATCGGTTTTATCAATATTTTTTTGAATACTTCAATAAGGATTTAGAATTGTTGTTTGGACTGTACGTGATATTTTGAATCAATTAAATGTCTTAGCAATTTCTTATGATCACAAAGAAAAAAAATGAGTAATATTCCTTTCAATACATTTTTGATAATTTTTATAAGTACCCAGATACTTTAAGGAATTATTTTTTTTAATCAGAACTACCAATGAGAACCTGATAATCTGACACCCTGAAATTTTAAATAATGTTAACTACACACTTTTTAGCAATAATTTTGTACTTAACAAATATTTTTCATACGATGACATAAACTAAGAAAGATAGCTTTATAAAGAAATGGAGTCGTTTTTTTTCTTCAAATTTTTAGCTTCTAAATTGAGTCAAATATACTATTTGATTATCCCAAAATCTTTTGACTATCTAGTTTGAAATTTTATTTTTAATATATCGAAACAAAAAATGTGCATTTAAAATTCCTGATTTCGTAGATTTTAAATGATTTTAGCATTTATCTTCAGTTGATCATCAGGTATCTTTATACCATTTCTCCTATTCACAACTGTGTTCAAATAATTCTGTTTATCTAAATTTAAGTACAAATAACATCTCATGGTTTTTCAAGAAAAATCGCCATCGTTTGCATATTGAATCATTATAATGTATTTAAATATTTTACATACACAAATGAAATAGTTCAATTAATATTGCACTCAGTGATTTCTCTTATGGTTGAACGAATGGTAAAAACTAAATTTAAATGCTGTAATGGGGAAGAAAATTAGATAACCTTTTTTCCCCATCTGATTGCATCTTATTTCGTCACATTTACACAATTGTTTCATCCGTACAAGTAAAACAAAAATTGCCTAATCATGAATCCTTGAAAATAAGGTCAAGCTAAAAAATTCTAATGCTGAAATAAATTTTATATCTTGAATAGTAGCAGTAACCTCAGCATATTTCATGAGATCAAATTCAGGTAATGAAACAAGCACAGTAGGCAAACAAGAGGAACCCTCCCCCAAAACCCTAGATTTTTTTTCCAGTTGATTATAATTCTGTGTATATAGCATTATAGCACGTAAAATTTAATTATTTGTTATTAATAATTAATTATTTATTGCACACTAATTATTTATTTTTTACTGTTTTTTGTTCCCGAAAATCGACAAAATCAAAAGGAGCATGATACGAGAATGGTGGTCTGTTGACCCTGGACCCATCCTCCCCCCGTTGAAAAGTTCCTGTGTACGCTACTGAACAAGCAGTACATTTCTTTACACAAACGTGTTTTTATCGCCATAAAAATGCATTACACTAACACTGTAACATTTATCCTAATTATTTACTTTGTGTCGACAGTATGAATAATGTTTTATTGTAACTAGCTCCCCTTATGTCTCTTCCTACACCCCTGAGAAACTAGTGGCGTACATTATCTTAGGGAAGGGGGAGGTTTACATTCTAAAAAACATGTAGACAAAAACGTCGGAGAGCCTTCTCTAAGATAAAAATTAAAAAGTTAGTTTGTGGGGGGAGGGGTGAACCCCCCCTTTCTGTAAGCTACTGATAAAAACAATGTCGTATGCTTCAGTTTACAAAGTAAAATAATACATTTAATAAAACAATTTTTCTAAATTAGTTTTAAATTACATAAAAAAAAAGCTTAATTCGTTATATGAAGATGAAACAGTTATTTGAATAAATTTACAGAAATCTAGAAAATATACAGAATACTAGGCTAGTTCTAATTTTCTAAATATTTAGTTCAAAACAGGCAGAAACATATTAGAATATAGAAATATCATATTAGCCTTCTCACCTAACACCGAGAAAAAAAAAGAAAGGAAAAGAAAATCATCAAAACTAAACTACTTTTGACATAAAAGTTTGATTCTTATATAAAGTAAGGTACTTAGAAGGATTTATTTGAATAATTGAGACGAGTCTTCTTTTTAGCAGTAGGTACATGACAAAAATTCTAATTTAAGTCAGGGTTTTGTTCTAAATATTATTTTTTAATGTCTCTCGCTTTGTAACTGATAAGCCAAAAATTACGGGGAAGAAAATTCCAAGAAAAACCAAGACATGTAGACGTACATTCACTGTTTTGTAACACCATATTGAACATTTTCCCTTCAACATTCAGAGGAATCAAGCTTTGGGATCGTCAAGTGTTTTTCTCACTTTGGTGGAACCGGTCCAAACGCGTTATCTGAACGGGTCTGACCATTTGGATATCACAGAATGACAAACTGTATCACCACCTGAATGTTAGTGGCCCGTCGTGTCACCCGAAATCGCCCCAGCCTTGAACTTTGGAATGAAAAAACCCTGTCCATCCTCAGGAACCTGTCCCGCACATCAGATCTATCTCCAGTGTAAGACACTTCACCTTTATCTGACCCCAGGGTTACGTAACCGCTATGGGAGAAGGGGGAGGAAACATGATGTCTACCCCCCTCCCACCACAATGAAAGTACAACTGCCCAGCTGCTGTGCCTTTCACATCCTTCAGAAGTTTTCTCAAGGTTTGGGACGTTTGCTTGCAGTGTGAGAGGGGGAAAAGTCGTTTTTTTTCGCTTGTGGTGTGGGGATTTTTTTTCTATTATTTTATATTAGACAATGCAAGGGATTTTTTTTATCTTCACACCATTCTGAGCCTGAATGGACTTTGGTGGCTTCTCTGAAAAAAAAATCGTGCTTTGGAAGACTAAGTACTTGTGTGTATCAGATGCTTTTATCAATCGCAGAAATACCTGGATTTGGACCTTTTTGGAGTTTTAGATAATATCAGCCTAAGATGTGATAAGTAAAACTGAAAGGAGGGTCTAGTAAGAACGCGTTATCTGTAAATATTAATATTAAAGCTTAAATCATGAACTGTGAGGCTCACTTGTTTTATTATACACTTCAGCTATTGTGAGATCTGCAAAAGCATATTTTTTTAAAACTTTTTTGCTTTTAATACAAATATGTCAGAGTTGTGATCAATGTTCTTTAATTATAGATTTATGTAGTTATTTTATTAAAAATTTTCATTAATAAATGCTGGGAAACAGTGGCGACCAAAGAAATTTTTCAGGAAGGGGAGGGGAGGGGTTCAGGGTCGAAAGTCCATCATTCTCGTATCATGCTCCAAAACGCCGCCCAACATATTCTTTTGATTTTGTTGATTTTCAGGAACCAAAAACAGTAAAAAATTAACTATTGAATAAATAATTATAGCATTAACTAATAGAATTAGTTATTAATAATAAATAATTAAATTTTAGGTACTATATACATAAAATAATAGCCCATCGGGAAAAAAATTAAGGGCTTTGGGGGAGTTTGGACCCGGGACCCCTCCGCTTGTGTACGTCACTGCTAGGAAAAAATGTTATTTCAAAAGTACATTAATGTTTAAGAATTTTTCCAAGTCAGAGAAATGAGTATTTATGTTGATATTTTGTAAAATTTGAATGAATTCTTTGAAGTAAAGTGAATAAATATCTTATTTGACATAATAGTGTGTATTCTTTTAATAAATTGTCTCTAATTCTGGTTTGGGCATAAGCAGAGCTTAAGGAAGAACAAAAATGAGATAAAAGATACATTCATGTAGTAGTTATTGCACACTACAAATTTTTATACAAAAGAGATATTGAGTCACAGTGTTGCCACTGGAGGGTTAAGTTAGTTTAAAAAAAGACAGTTGGTTTCCTGAGACAGTAGTATAAATGAATTGCTTGTGAATGTATGGCAAAAGAACGGTGTTTGATGGACTTTGAAAGTGGGAGCAAACATTAGCGAAATCATCTCATATTTGAAATACGGTCTAAGCGAACGAAAAGTGGAAAACGCTGTAGTGAAAGTGAATAAAGACTAGAATGTTAGGAAAAAAATTGGATTTGAACGGGCAAATAGTGGTAACCACTGGGTGGTGAATGATCAGGTGGAATGGAGAGCTCGAATTGTGGTGGAAAAGAAAAACAGAATGGTGATGGAGCATCAAATTGCCACAGATCTTAATCAAGAATCCTCTCGAAGTATCTTTGTACGGTGTTCAGTGTACTATACGTCCTATAGGTTATGGAAGCCGAAGGCCAGTGTGAACACCATTGCTGTCTGCACCAAAGAAGGTAAAACGTCGCAAATTTGTTTTTTTCTCCCGAAGATTGGACACAACTGGGAAAAAGGATGTGATCCGCTGACTTACGTTTCCATAATGCAAATCAGAGTTTGTGAAAAGCATGGACACTACATACATTGCTATAATACTTCAATTCGTTGAAAGAAATATGATGTTTTGAGGAATATTTCTCCGGCATGCATTTGTCCCTATATTCCATGGGCATAGAATGTGTGAGTGAGACATCATACCTAAACATTTTTGCTGGTCGAGTAAATTCCATAATGTTGATGATTTATCCCGATTGCAACAGATACTTTCAACAGGAAATGCATTTTGTCATAGTGTTGGTATGGTACAAAATTTGCTTAGGAACATGACGCAGACTTCAGTATGTTGGGTTGGACTCCACAATCCCCAGATCTAAATCCTATACAACATTTGTGGAATGTAATAGAAAAAAGCCATCTTGCTTCTAGATCCACAATTATTTAGTTTTACACTGTTGTGAAATATTATTCTTCAAGTATGATCTCAGATTCGACAAACGAATCTAACAATTTCTTCTAGTATCCATATAAAGAAATAGCAAAGCCAATTTTAAAGACAAAAGGTGACATAACAAGATCTTAATGGGGTTATAATGAAGGGGCTACTTAGTCTACATTAATCCATTACAAAAGAAATCGTTTGTTACACATTTTATTTATCCTCCCTCTAATATACATTGGATAAAAATTCTTTTAGATAATGTTATTCAGTATTAAAAAAACTACAGGGCTATCTAAAAGATTATTGAAGCGTAAATGTGAATCATTGCACCAAATTTCATTTATAAGACTAAAAAGTTGACACTAAGCACATGATTTTTGTGAAAGGATTTTTAAAAAGGCCTCTGGCTCCTGCAATACATTCGAGTAACATAAGCAAACAGATAATAATTAATCCATTTCAAAAGGAACTAGTTGTCCTGAATCCTCTCATAATAAATAATTTTTTAACAAACAGTATTCAGCATAAAGAAAAAAGCAGATTCTTAAAGCAATTATTTCTAACATTGCTTCAAATTATTTTAGCAATATTTAAAATATGAACAATTTTTTAAGTACATGATTTTGTGAAAGGAGTCAAAAACTTTTCCTCTTATCCGCAGAATACATTTCAGTAAAAGTATAAACTCCTTCATCACCACAGGGATGATCTAGATTAATACCTATTCCAGTTTGTGTGTGGAAGCATTATCATATAATGAATATAATGTTTGAACATGAGGATAAGGTATATTTACACAAGAATGTTGACTTTTAAATGTCGAGGAAACCATCACTTGTAATGTGAAGAGGATCTTTTTTACAAAGACTTACTTAATTTTGACTTACGAACTCAATTGATACCAGGGTGGCTCTAGGGCAGAACAAACCGGCCCATTTCCCAGGGTGGCAAATTCTAAAAGCAGCATTTGAATTGAATTTGAAAAAAAAATTTTTTTGCTAAAAAAAATTTGATATATTTTCTGAAATATTATAATGGGTGTGAATTTGGTATATTTCCTTTACTGCATCTAATTTTCTTATTTTGTACTGCGTATTTTCAATGTCAATTTTCCTTTATGTTGAAACTTAAGAGTTCAAGGCGAGATTACATATTCAATCGTGAAATCTGATAAGTTTAAACATCTTTCACTAGTAACTTTCTCCCTATTCCGGAGAGGAGTCACTACGGACATTCTTTTCACCCATACGACGTCCGATGTCAGTTATCCAAAAGAGAATAGGGACAATAAGAGTATTAACAAAAGGTAAAATAAACGTTTGTGATCCCCGCCATCAGTAAACCCTTTTCAGAAGGAATTGGCATGCTGTAACGGGCGATTTCTTCTCTTATATTTTACTCGTTTGAATTAATAACAGGTAAATTACGTCCTTATTTTCGAATTACTTTGTATTTGATTTTAAATAATATATATATATAATGCCGCCTTGTTGTTCGTAAGAAAAGTGTTATAGGTGTGTATCTATATGAACAATTTATCTTTTTTAATTATAATTTTTTGCTTTAAAGAGAGGGGCAGCATTTTCCATTTTTGTCAGGGGAGGCAAAACTGCTAGAGCCTGCCCTGCCGATACTACAATAATTTGAATGGAAATTTTAAGCACAGAATAACTTATCTAAATAAATAACATTTAAAAAGACCTTTTAGCCTTTCATACTCTCTGTGCTTAATCTCGATCACCCTATTTACACCTCCACTTTATCTTTTCTTTTCTTCTTAGACCTAAAACTCTTGTTTCTAAGCCGGTATGGCCCATGACGAGATGAAACTTATTTGGACTTGTCAACAAAAAAGAAAGAAAATAGGGGAAGAGAGAATCCGACTTGGAACCTTTTCTACTCTCGTGAGAGAGGGAGGAAGAGGGAGCCAAACGCACGGATGCAAACTCAGATGGAGAGAGAGTTAAGCTGTATCTTGGAGTCCTTACTCTTTCACCTCCTCCTGTTATCATAGTCATCCGACAAACGGGAGCAAACGCTTCTTTTCCTGTTCTATATTTGTTCTATGCCTCCTCGTTCCTTCTTCTGCGACTGTGCGAAGGGGAATGTCGTTTATTTGAGTAACGAATGTAACTTTTGTATAGGGCGATCAATTAAAATCCGTAGTAACAATTGTTTTCAGAGTAAGCGTTGCAAGAATTCGTTTGTTTAATATTTAGTTAAGCAAAATGAGCACTTGTTGGTATTGTTTATTAGAAGAATTGGTGATTCACAGCTTCGGTGTATCGTTTATCCTATGAACTAAAATGGTATAATGTTTCTGAAATCCCTAGTATGCAAATTGTCTTTTAGATTATAAAGGATTTTTCGGCATGTTCTAACAAGAATTTTGAATTCAATTTCTACTATGATAAATTTAAGTTATAACATTATGTTTAATACGAAAAACCATATAATAGAGCTTAAGACAGAATTTACAAATTTGACATTTACTGTATCATTAACGGGATTCATAAAAATTGTACATTTTGGGGGAGGAGAGAATTAAAAAGAGTTGGATCTTTAAATTCAATCGACATTTTCTCTAACACAGCGTTTTTCAAAATAAGAGGCGCAAACATATTAAAAATTCGAAAACAAAAGTTTTTTTAAAAAATTATTATTTGACTGAAAGTGTAAATAAACAAAATACATTCTGACAAAATATACAAAAATGAAATACACATTTACACAGATATATTACACTTATAAATGTATCAGTACTTAACAATGTGTATTTGATAATTTATTTAACAATACTAAGTTAAAAACAAGTTTAATAATTGCCAGTGACCCCATGGGTTTGTCATGTATAAGATTTTTACAAAACTAACACTTATCTTGATAATTTGTGCGGTTTATAATTAATCCCTCAACTACCTATTAAAAGTTACGTGATTAGCTCCCTAATGCCACACGTAGGTGTCCTTTATGTGATGTTTTTTTGTTGGGGGGGAGATGAAAAGGAATAAATAAGTAAATCCTTCGCAAACAGGTTATGTTATTGCATTCCAAAGCCTTTGGAATAATTTTATGAATAGTGGTGCCATTGACAAGATAGTACTTCGGAAAGACGTATATATACGTCCGGGACAATTAACCCCCTGGCTGAATAAGACGTTTATATACACCGGTGGAACTTAAGAGGACAAAGTCGTATTGCAGTTTTAGAGTCAAAGTATAGTATTATTGAATTCAATACATTGTTATTGTTTGGATAAGGATGGGTGTGATGAAAATTATGATTGAATATTTGGTCGCAAATACTGAATGTTTGAGAAGCACTGCTCCAATAAATTTCCAAACATGTGTTTAAGTTATAAATAATAAGGAAAGTGAAACATTTAAAGGATTATTTTACAACTATTCTTACTCGAAAAGATTTATGAAAAATATTTACATGCTCTATTCCAGGGTCTTAGTTATACCGCCATATCAACTGTATCAATGATACGAGGGACCCAAGGTATAGGAACCCAACACGTATAACACTTGTAACAGTTTCAAGTAAGTTTTATTAATGCAATCATTTTTATTTATTTTCCAAGAAGGGATCCCAAGAAATTTTAATACAGGACCCACTCAGGACTAGCCATGCCGGTGTTCTATTCATTCTAATTCACGTTTTTTCTTGAGTAGGCACTGTTTAATTGTTTAAAAAATGGTATTTTTCTTTAAAAATACCCCTTTTTTATTGCAATATCTTTTTTAATAATGAAACCTTTATATATTAAATTATTTTGTTTAAAATTATGTAGCATTATAACTAAATACACGAACTTAACACGAAGAAAAATATAAGAAATCCCAATTCTTTTTAAACGAAATGCAGTAATAAAGATAAATGTAGAAATTATTATAATTGTGAAATATTGTTATTCTACGGAAAGAAATAATTAAATAAAAACAGTTTGAATCAAATAAACAAAACAACAAACAAACAAAACAAAAGATCAAATAAAAAAATAAAAGTTCAACAAGATATTTTTAACAACTGAATAAAAAAAAACTACTACAAGAGTCGTATTTTTCTCCGAATGAATTATTTTCACATTTTGAATTAATTAGTATTTTGAACTCAGATTTACAAATTTTTAAAGTTTTATATTTAATTAAGAGAAGATGTACTAAGATTTTTTTTTTTTTTTTTTTTTTTTGTAATCAGATAGCAGGAAAACTGGTTTCCAGTTCGTTTTTCAGATTAGATCTACAAATAGAACTGGTACATCTTCGCGTGGGGCCCTTAGAAAACGAGTCGAGAAGCCACGTGTAAAGCAGAAGTTCGGGGCACTGTTTGGGTGTCTAAAGGAAAAAGGTGCAAGGTGAGAGCCAAGAGGGCAGAGTGCCAGGCGGACGAAAACAAGAGACAAAACTTAGGAAATGTGACCATTTCTACACCCTCTTCCCTCTTCTTTTCCTCCCATTCCCACCTCGGCCTCACCGGAAATAGATCAACCAGTGCTTTCCAACACATTCCTGTCTTGGGTCAGTCTGCATCTCATCAGACGACCTGAAAATTCATCCCATGAGTAAGGGTGGAGAAAAGCATCGTGTAAAATGGAAAGAGAACTGTCGAGCTTTTTTACAGTATCATCGGTATATTTTTAAGAGAGTATTGGTCTATCTAAAAAATCTATATTTCTACTCTTTCTCTCTCTGACAAGTAAGATGAGGGAAATTGACTAATTGTTAATATTTTTCGAAATTTGGAAAAAATCAAATCATGATGTATTTTAATCAAACTGCTAATATATTACTAAAAGAAATTTATTTTTAATGTATTCCTTCTTAGGTGAACAAAGAAAATTTTTTAATTTGGTTACTTTTTTATTAAATAATTACAATTAATATAAATATGCATATACATATGACAATATTAAGTGCCAAAATAGAAAACGATTTTTCATTTTCCTTTCTGTATAAGGCGTTGGAGTATTTTTTTAATTTGTTATTATTTATTTATTAATTAAATTTAATTATTCCAATAAAATAGTAAAGTAAAAAAGAAATCACATTCTCAGAAATTAAAACCCATGACCTTTGGATTAAGTCCAACGCGCTTTTCATTGCACTACACGGACACAACGAGTGATTTTACTTTTTATGTATGGTGCTGGACTATTATTTTTGTTTGTTACTATATATTCATTCTTTAATTTAATTAATAAATTAATATTTAAAAAAACTGTAATTACATCAAATGTCATCCACTACAAGTTTAAAGAAATGTACTTGAATTTGAATGGATGAATAGAAAGTATTTCATTAAGGATTGAAAATTTGAGCAAGAGTTATATAAAGGGTGTTTTTTTAGAGGTATAGAATTTTAAATTGCAATAAAACAACGATGTTTATTCGATTGACATGAATTTTTTTTTATTCGAAAGATAATCTTGTGGCATTACATTTTAAGTATGATCAAGCAAGGCGTAGATACGTCGAATGGGCCCAAAACGAGATTGCCGTTGTTCCCGATTTTCATAAGCGAATTTTGTTTAGCGATGAAGCGCACTTCTGGTTGAATGGCTACGTCAACAAACAAAACTGCCGCATTTGGAGTGAAGCTAATCCACAAGTGTATGTCGAAACACCGTTACATCCAGAAAAACTGAGTGTTTGGTGCGCTTTATGGGCTGGTGGAATCATTGGTCCGTACTTCTTCAAAAACGATGAAGGCCACAACGTTACAGTCAATGGGGTGATCGGTATAGAGCCATGATTACTAACTTTTTCATTCCTGAATTGAACAATCATGATGTCCAGGAGCTGTGGTGCCAACAAGACGGCGCAACGTGTCACACAGCTCGTGCCACAATCGATTTATTGAAAGACACGTTTGGTGAACGCCTCATTTAACGTTTTGGACCTGTGAATTGGATTCCAAGATCTTGTGATTTAACACCGCTAGACTATTTTCTGTGGGGCTATGTAAAGTTATTGGTCTATGCGGATAAGCCACAAACGCTTGACCATTTGGAAGACAACATTCGCTGTGTTATTGCCGATATACGGCCACTAATGTTGGAAAAAGTCATCGAAAATTGGACGTCCAGATTGGACTACATCCGAGCCAGCCGTGGCAGTCATATGCCAGAAATCATAATTAAAATGTAATGCCACAAGATTATCTTTCGAATAAAAAAAATTCATGTCAATCGAATAATACATCGTTGTTTTATTGCAATTTAAAGTTCTACACCTCTCAAAAAAACACCCTTTATATATAGGGAGAGAGCGAATAATAGTAGGAATTGAAAAAAGGATTCGGAACTTCGGGGTTCACTTTCGAGCAATCAAGCTGAGTATCTACTTTTAATGATATTTTTTCTGATAAATATTTAAAATAGGCCAAAACTGATTCACTCTTCTTTAGCAACTACAAAAGCTGATTGCAATCAGAGGTGTAGCTACCGCCCTATCAATTATACGGGCTCCCAAGATACAGGGGGCCCTACATATGTAATATTTTGACACTTTCAAGTAAATCTTACAAATGAGACCATTTTTACTTATTTCCCCAAAAAGAGCCCTCAAAGAATTGTGATGTGGATCTAGCTAGGTCTATCCCACTCAAGTCTAGCTATGTTAGCGATAGTAACTTAAAGACTAAGAAGTAAAAGTTTGTTGATTGTTAAAAATAGCTCTTCGTTCAATGAGCTCTCACACTATCGTGCTAGCTACAAATATAGCAGAACTGAAAGCAATGATTCCTGATATAAAACTGTATGCATAAAATAAATAATCTTAGATAATAAATTTTGATAATATGTATTATATATAAATTTTCTAAAAAGGATTATTGTGCCGGTATCTCAAATATATTAATCCATGAAACAAACATTTTGAGCTATTTTTTGTGCGGAAGGACTCACATCAATTTATTTCTAGCTTTAACTTATTTTCTTACATCAGTGCTTCTCAGACTTTCAGTGTTTGGGACCCTATTTTCAATTGTAATTTTCATGGCATCCCCTCCCTACAATAATGATGTATTGAGTTCAATGATTATGTACTTTGACTCTAAAGCTACGATACGACTTTAATAGTAAACTGTACGAATTATCAAAGTAAGTTTTAAATTTTGCATATAATTTTGAATATGGTAATTTCATGGGGTAACTAGTAATTATTAAACTTGTTTTTAACTAAGTACTAAAGAATTAATGATCAAATATACTGTGCAGAACTGACACATTTATAATTATATTATATCACATTGTAACATGTAATTTTTATTATCTCAGAATGCATTTCATTTTGATTACTTTCAGTAAATTAATAATTATTTTAAATATTTTACTTTTGACTTTTCGATGCGCCTGTGCCCCCTAATAGGATTATCCCACCCCCTAGGGGGGAGCCCATAGTTTAGAAACGCGACCTTAAATGCTTAGTATAAAAATTAAGTAAAAGAATATCAAACAAAAAAATTGGGAGGTTTTAACCAAAAAGAAAACATTCATTGCCATTAAAATTAATTAAATAAAAACGTATTATATAAAAACCATTAAAAATATTTTTGCACATCAAGGAGTGCGTGCATATCACACAGAAAGTGCGGAAGAAAAAGGAATTTATAATTAACTACAAGTCTGTATTTTATTTCGATGAAAGCTTAAATAACATCCATTGTTCTTCATTTCGAATGAAAGGGTTTCAAAACGGGTATATTATTCGTATTTACCAAGATATTTATTCAAGCACAAACGAAACGAAACGGGTTTCTAAACTTGTTCAATGTGAACAAAATAAAGAAACAAAAAATTAAAACAAAACAAAGAAGGTGAGGACTCATCAAATCGAATATACACCTCGAAAAATTCTTACGATTATTGTTTAAAAAAAAAAAGAAGAGGTACATCTAGTCTAACGACTGACTTCCGCGGTTTCAGGTAGTCCGAGCGAAGATGCGATATTAGCCAAACATTACCTGTCTCCCACCCCATAAAAAAACACTTGTTTTTATATTCATCCCACCAACCTTTAAGTGTACAGTATACGGTCATTGGACATTAGCTACGCTTTAGTGTGTTTGTACTCGAAGAACATTCATTTTCTTTTTCTTTTTTACTTTACCTTTCCTTCCTTGGTCGTTTTCACGTGTGAAATAGGAATGAATTTTTATTATTACTTTTTTCCCCTTCGCTTTTTTTCTCTCTTTTTTTGGGGTACTTTATGTGCGCCAAAGGAGTAAAAAGTGAGCGAACGTTGTAATCCATTCGTCTTGGAAGATAGACTGTGCTAAGTGCGCTTCATTATTTCGGCTACGAGCTCGACCGGACAGCCGACCAATGGACCATCGATAGTCAATCCCTGGCCTTGAAGATGCCGTGGGAGGGGAAGTGACAAATAATAAACAGTCAGATAGAAGAGGAAAATAAAAATTGCTTTTAAGGTCACTCGCTTTTTGAAGATGTGAACTCGCAGGTGAATAATTAGTTATTGATACGGTTGCTTTATAAAAAAATACTACTGGGAGAATCTGCAAGGACCTTTGATTATCATTAAGATATCTGACTGCGTTCGGAACTGTGATTTTGAAAAAGCGTATAAATGAATAATTCTTGATATTAAGTGTCACTTGAATTAGAATATATGTATAAAACTGTTTTAAGAATATACATTAATGCAATAAAATTTATTTAAATACAAACTTAGCAAAAAAGGGGGGAAATTACTTTTAAGCATTTTTTTTGTATTAAGGAAAACATTTTGATTTTTCCGATCCTGGACTAGGATTTTTGAAAAATCACATTATTTTCAGAATTACTATCAATTGAAATAATTATCATTGTTTTTCTGTTAAAATTTCTATACTCTGATGTATTAAAATATGAATAAATACCCTCCTAAATTATTTGTTTACAAATCCTAGTTAAATTCCTATAGAGAAGCCCTAGCTATTTATAGGCAAATTATTATTATTATTATAAAAGTATTTTTCACAAAAGAGAGGAAAATTTTTTTAAAGCACGTTATTCTTTCCTCATTTTTTGCCAAAAAATTTGCAGTTAAATAAATTTTTTTACTGTAATATTATTCTAAAACAATTTTATATGTACATTCTAATTCAATTGACACTAAATATCAAAAAATTATTTTTTTATATGCTTTTTTTCTCGAAATCATCGTTTCAAACGTAGTAAAATTCCTTAAGAAACTCAGGAAATAACTCAAAAGTAAAAGAGCAAATCCAATCGAATAGTTTTAGTTCGTTCGTAACTGTGTCTTTTAATAGGGAACAAAGATTTGGTTGTGTGTTAATTTGTTAATAATTAATTTAAGATTTATTTGACTTTTTGTTTTATAGGTGAATCTTTGGATATTGCTGCGGTTGCATTGCAGAAATATCTGCAGAGTCCGTACGGTCTTGTGATTAATCATAATTAAAAAGAAGGTCTCAAAAGGATTCAAGAACAATTTCAATTAAAAAATTTTATTTTGCTTTGTAACTGCTATTTAATTTGCGATGAAGATTTGATAGTCAGTTTAATAATAATTATCTTGAGACTTGATTTCTTTTGCTTTCAATTTACATTTTTTTAAATGTTGATACTGTTATACTCTGTAAAATACTTGCTGAACCTATATGTACCAATGATATATAAGGGACTAAAAAAACTCATAAACTCATAAATTTCACTCAAACAGTTTTAATTTGTTTAGAACTATTATATTTTATTCAAGATACCAGCTTCCCAAAAAAGCTGGTTATTTTTAAATATGTACGAATCCTTTATAATTTATCTATATTTTATAACTCAAAAATGTTAAAAATAGTTAATGACATGCTAACTACAGCCATTTAATCCATGTTTGTTCAAAAAAAAAATTTGTTTTACATCTTTTATTTATATTTGCCAAATATGTGTCAAAATAATTTTATCAACAATACTTATTTCTAGTAATTTAAAAAGATTTTAAATGTAAGAAAATAAAACACAGTCGGACCTCTATTTAACGAAGTCGCTAAATCCAGAAAAAAGTTCGTTACATGGAAAATTCGTTATACAGAGGTTCATTTTTTAATATACTTCATAAACCCATATAAAACAAATTTTAAATTCATAAACACTATGTATTAAGAAAAGTAGTTAATCACATCTTTTTGTAAATTAATACATATTTAATTTGTATATTTTACCCATTATATATATATTTATAAAAGAAATATGTATTATATATCAAAAACAAGAAATAATAGATAAAGAACATAACAAGAAATAGCGTAATAAAAATATAAAAGCTGAACATGAAGAACAAAATTATAGAGAAATAAAAAAAAACTACAAAAAAGAAGAACCTAGTGAGTCAGAAAGCAATTTCGGACTTAGGACCGAATAAGTGGGGTTAAACTAGTTTGAAGGTTTGCTCTCGAAACTAGTTTGCTCTCGATATATATATATATATATATATATATATATATATATATATATATATATATATATCGAGGAATATACTGTATTTTCAACATTAAGAAAATAATTTGATATTAAATTTAATGAAGGAACATTTTTTAATTTAAAGCATACAAGCAATTTTAAACATATACATTATTTTATAACTAGAAATTCTTAACATACAAATTACAATTGAAGAACCATTTAAACACCCAGAATTCTATTGCTCTTGATTAGTTAGGCATCTAATAAAACCAGTTCAAGATTTATGACCACCATAAAATGTGTTAAAAGAGAGAATAACTTTAAATGTCCAGAAATATTTCAAAAATAGGGAGTGTAAAAAATTGTATCACGAAAGAAAAAGTTTGTTATATAGAAAATGCATTACACTGTTGAGAATTTATTTTACGAAAAAATCCGTGAAAAGTTCTTGGTACCAGAAAAAAGTTCACTAAATAGAAAAATTCGCAATATAGAGGTTTGTAATATAGAGGTTCGACTGTAGTTAATTTTGATAAAACAATAAGTAATTCATTTGTTTCATTATTTTCTTAATTTTTGAAATATATTCTGAATATTATATTTAAAAGATTAGATTCTTCTAGAATATAATTTGCTCTGATTATATAATTTTAAACCAAAATTTTCAATTTATTTTTCAGAATATTTTTAACTTTATTTCTTAAATGTTGAAAAAAATTTACCAGGACTCTTTCTCAGTCACTATGAAATCATTTGAAGAATTTCTTGAAAATTTAAATGTTGTTTTTAAAGTTATTTAATGAGATACAATTTATATATATTGTCATTATTAAAATTTGGAGGTCAGGAGAGTGAGGATTATTTTTAATAAATTTGTTGAATTTGATTTTGGAATGTATTGTTATTAATTTATTTTCTTACATTTTGAAAACCACTAATGATTTTTTATTTATTTTCATACATATTTTCATGGATACGCCATGAATATTAATTAAAATGTTTGATCAAAGAAAGAAAACTATTCTAAGAAACTAAATATTAAAACATTAATTTAAAAAATATGTACATAAATTTAATATTTTATCGTTAATTTTTTAATTAAATTTATTACAATTAATTATTAAGTATAAGCTATAAATACATTGTAATAATGATTAATTAGTATATTGAACCGAAATTTTAAGGGGGTAGCATTTGGAAATTTTTGAATTAAATGAATATTGTCTAAAAACATTATAATCAATATAATTTTGCCTTACTGAAGGTAAGGAAATATTAAAAGAACTTGCTTTCTTGTAAAAACTGTTTTAATAACCACATGAGCAAGTTCAAAATAAACATAAATAACTTTGAAATGCATTAGAATATATAAAAATACATGGTTCTTAAATATTACAAAAAACAATATAATGTAACTGCCTGAACAATTTTTTGATGAGAGAAAATTACTTGGGGAAATTAAGCGTTTTTAGATTAATAAATAATATTATATATTAAAAGATACGCTTAATTAAGCATTTATACGGGGTTTGTTTAAATATGCCCATTTTAATTGATGAAATTTCTAATAATGATGTAATTGATTGGTATCAGTGGCGCACTCAGGAATTTTTCAGGGGTAGGGTCCAGGGTTGAAAGTCCACCATTCTCGTATCATGTTTCAATACGATGTGCCCAACATGTTCTTTTGATTTTGACAATTTTTGTCAAAAACCGTAAAAAATTGATGATTAGAAAAATAATTAGCATTAATTAATAAAATTAATTATTAAAAACAAATATCTAATTAAATTTTATATGTTATATACATAGGATTATGATCAATCGAACAAAAAATCAAGGGCTATTGGGGGTCTGGACCCGACCCCCCTCCTTGTGTGCGCTACTGATTGGCGCAGTTATTATTATTATTATTTTTTTTTAAAAAAGCGCATATTCCAAAGATAATAATAAAACTTTTTCGTCCAAAACTTGTTTGTTGTAACACAAATAAGTTAAACATCCATAAAATTACTTTTGAAAACATTGAGTACCTCAACATTTGCAAATAAAATACAAATATCCTTAAAGAACCATAATGTTAAAAAAAATCACATAAGATAAAAACATTTACTTCAAGGCTATCAGTAGGCTTGGAAAAAAAAGTGTTTGAATTTTTTTATTGCCTTGTCTTCCTAAAGACATCATTCAAATATTCTATATGACTAAATTACGTAAATAGTCCTTAAGTCTGTCAATGGACCTTAAAGTGGACTTCTCACCGTTGCCACTCAACCATCCGGATTAGTGAACAAATCTTTTTTGCCACTTAGGTATATGGCAACACCAATCAGTTAGCGTGAGATGTAAAAGAAAAGCTGATGGAACTTGAATACTCCTATATTATTACACTGGTGAATAGTAGAGTGGAGTGTGTGTGTGTGTGTGTGTGTGTGTGTGTTGTACGCATTAACACACTGTGCAAATAAAAGGATCACGGTCATGGTCTAATGCTTAGGGCACATGCTAGAAGCTAGAGGGATCAACATTTAGGTACAGAAGGAATTTTTATGATCCGTTTTATTTTTGTTGTTCTCATTGTACCATGAACAGATTATTCATGACAACATCAAATATTAGAGAAACAATGCGATTTTCTTTATTGTTATTAAACGAAAAAAGGCCTAATGTTATATCAATAGACAACTGAGGAATTTGGAAACATTTCCTTTTATTAAGAAATATGAGTCACTTAAGGGAAATTCACGATTTTTTTTTAATATTCTTGAGAACATTTTTTTAATAATTTTTGTAGTATATTCTTACATTTTTTATGTGTGTGAAATTATTTTTAAAAATTTCCAACTCACTCCTCTTATGTATTTACGGTATCCGACTACCCTAAAATCCTGATTTTTTTAAAAAAAACTGACAGTTTCTTATTTATTTTTTATTTTATACTAAATCATAATAGCTTTGTAAAAATACCAAATTTTTTATTTTCCATTCTCTAAAACAAAAACCACAAATGTTTCAGTAAAAGCAGATGCCATACTTTTACATAAGATGTCAAACTTTAAAATGCGGTTTAATCGAAATGTTTTTTTTTCAAAAAGCTCAAACGGGGACAGGGATTGCTCAAAAAGGTTTTCAAACAATTTGCTGAAATTTTTTGTGAATGTTCTGTATAACAGTAAAAGTGTTTTAACCTTCAGATTTATTAATAAATTTTTCATTACAAAATTTACAGTTCTTTATGTGATTATAATCAGCTTTTTTTAAGCAATTTCATATAATCACTAAGATAAAGTGCTCTAGTTTTTGTAAAAATTAAAATATCTCTGATTCTGAAGGTCATTTCAAAAAAAGAATAGCAAAGTAATACATCAAAATTAAAAAATTGAGAATTTGTTCAATTACTATTTGTACTGAGTGGGCCCCGTTTATGTAATTTTTTGTCAATTTTTATTCATTTTCCCCCATTTTAGTAGTAATAATTTATTTTTCTCTTTTTAATTTTAGTCTTTTTTTCTTAAAATATACTAAATAAATCTAAAAACCTCAAACAAATCTCCATATCACCGGGTTTTTTTTAAATAAATTGTCGCAAGTATCTTAAGCAAGAAATACGTTTGTATTTATGCTTACTGATTTTTGTACTGATTCAATGCTGATTTTAAACACGAATATATATGGTGCAACCACTTTTTGGATATATCTCTGCGAAAACCTTGACTATTATTTGTTAATTGATAACATTAAGTATTTTAAGTTACATCTAATTTTTGAGTAAAATTTTAAGAAAAATTACGCAACATATCTTTTAACACAAGTATGATAATTTTTATATTTTTCTTCCTGCGTAATTTAAATAATCTCATGGAGGGCTTTCAATTTTAATAATTGCATAATTTTATGATAATTTGCATTTTTCAATACTCACTTTCATACAAAACAATATGCCTAAGTAAAGTTTTATATACACTGAACTTGGTGTTTATAGAAATAAACTTAGACTTGAATCGGTTTCTGAGGCCATGAAAACTTAGCCAAACAGATTCTATTGTTTATTTCAAATTTCAGATCATTAATCACGTTTTCCATGTTATATTATTTCAAAACTCCCTCGAGTTTTTCAGACCATATGTCCATCCACATTTCCAGCATTACACTACAACAGTGGTGTCCAACCCGCGGCACGGGGACCGCATGTTGCCCACCTTGAATAATTTTGCGGCCCGCTAGATTCCTTACAACTTTACAAAATTCGACTATTTTATACAATATGTTTTGTTTTTAAAGATTTTTTTTTATAAAAAACAAATCCCATAAATGTTATTATTTTATCACGTTGCTTCTGTTACTGCGAATCTCTTTTTTTTTTCTAAATTGAAATTTATCAAACATAAATCTTTCTCAAACCTAACGCACAAAAACTTGCAGCATTAATTACGATGCGCAAATACACATGCATTGAGATCGACTTGTAAAAACTAAATGAAAGACTTGAGAAACAGATATCTTACTAATTAAATAATTTAAAGATTTTTTTTATCATTGCATTATTATTATTATACTATCTATGTATCTATACATGAAAACAATAATAATATATCAGTCTGCTTTAAATTTTCAATCCAACAAATATTCGTAATGGATCCAAATCTAATATAAAAATATATATTTTTATATGCGGTTCGCGGGATTATAGAGCTCTTCAGAAGTAGCCCGCGAGGTCATTTGGGTTGGCCTACCCTGCACTACAAGATACAATTCTTTTAACCGAAGTGGGAGTCAGTGACGGAACATTACATTTCCACCATCTCCAGTTTGGTCCTGAAAAATGTCCCCTTCATTCTCCTCAATATAAATCCGAATTCCATCATGTCCGCAGGAGCGACGGGGTGGCATGCAGCGGCGAAAAGTAGTGACCCCCGACACTTTGTCCACTCTCCCTCCGCCCCCGCACTCCACAAAAGAAAGAACTCATATAGCTCGAAATGAATGTCGGGCGCGAGACGCTTTGAACGACTAAATTGTTATGCACGAACCACTGCGTGGCGGTAATTTATTCTTCCATTCTGCCTTCCCTCCCCATCTAAATCTTGTTCGGTATTCTTTTGTGTCCAAACTGAGTTTGTATGCCTCCATCATTGATGCTTGCCGCTGCACAGACGGAATTTTTACTTTTAAAATTTACTTTTCGATACCCCACAAACTTCGGGGGGTGGGTGCTATGCAAACTATCACAGTAAAATAAATAATGAATTTTGTTTATTTGCTTATGTTTGTTATGGAAAAGAAAAGGGGGAAAAATGGCGATTCAGTATAAAGTATCCGACTACGTTCGGAACCGTGATTTTTAAAAAAAGTGAATAAATGAATAATTTTCATCATATTTAGTGTCACTTAGATTAGAATAAGTGTATAAAATTGTTTTAAGGACATTATGACAAAAATTTTTTTTATTTAAATACAATATTTTGGCAAAAAATTAACTTGGAATAAACTTTTTTCAAAAAATTCTCCTTTTATAAGAAATGCTTCGATAATAATAATATTTTGCTTAGATAAAGTAAAGACTTCTCCAGAGAGTCTTAAGAATTAGAGTCCTTTTGAAGAATTCACGTTTTCTTCAGAGTTATCACCAATTGAAATAATTATCGGTGTTTTCTAAAAATTTCTCCCCTCTTTTGTAGTAAAACATCCATAAATCCACTTCTAAGTTATATGTTTCAAAAATTCTAGTTCGGACTCTGTACAGAGGTCTGAGCTATATACAGGCAGAATATTATAATAATAGAAGCATTTTTCATAAAAGGACACTGTTTTGAAGCTTGGTCATTCTATGTTCCTTTTTTATCAAAATATTGTACTTAATTAATTTTTTATTGTAATAATATTCTTAAAACAGTTTTATGTATACGTTTTCTAATCTAAGTGACACTAAATATTATAAATATTATCCATTTATACGCTTTTGCAAAATCACCGTTCCGAACGTATTCGCATACCTTAAAAGCAAGGAAGTCGCAGAATGGTTAACAAAGTGAAAGGAAATGATAAAAATGGGATAAAAAGTATACATTCCTATTTTTCTTTTAATATCCTGGATATAAAAAATCTATTTTTTTGTTGTGTGCGTGTCTTAAAATTGTATCATTATTTTAACATTAGGTTTGGAATATTATATATAATTAATCCTCAAAGACGATAATAAGTTATCTCCGACTGTTTTTCGAAGAAATGTAATAATCATATGTTTCACTTGCAATCTAAAAGATGATGTCCGATATTTTTATCAACCAAAGGATAATTAACAAGCACATTGTTATGAGGTACTGACCCTATTGCTCAATTGTTATCAGGTCAATGAACATACTTTTACTTCTTAAAAGTTGTTGTTGTTGTTGACTAATTCCTCCTGTCTAGCCGCAGGCTAGACCAGGTCCATGAGCCCAAGAGTCCTCAGGAAATCGTACACCAAAAGAGGACTGGAATAGATGTCCTCCCTTTCAAGTCCTGCACAAAACAAAAGATGATCTGGAGTTGCCTGTAATTTCTTTTGCTGTTGGAGTCACTCAAAAATAGCAACTCTCTAAATGATCATTAGAGAGGTTCCCTCCAGATCAATAGTAAGACATTGAAGTCTCTTTACTTTTGATCCACACTTGAAGACCGGTGGAACAGGGTTAACAACAAAGATTTGCCGTCCATGGCTTTTTATGTTCGTCAATTTGGCATCTAAAATATTTACAGGCAATTTTAATTAAGAAAGCAATTCTTCTGTGAGTAGTGTTTACACATTTCCCACAAATGTAGCAAATATCATCGGCAGAGTGAGGGAGAGTTAAAGTAACGTGGGACACTATAAAGCAAGATCAGGACTTTTGGTGACAGACCTCATACTTTCGAACTGCAGTCAAGTGAGATGTACCATACCTGAGATGGCACCCCCTCTCCTAACTACCACACTATCAATATGATACTGAGACTCGACAGATTTAATGTACAGTGGCCTTCTCTACACGGCACCAGAACTCGAACCCATGACACTCTCCCCCTGAATTCAAGACCATAACCACCAGGCTAGGCGGTCATTTACTTACAAAATGAAAAATATAGGTTGCCACATGTTTTAATATGTCTAGTTTCAAAACTTGATTTTATTAAAATACGTACCAATATAGCATAAATTACTTAAAATGGTTCAAATAAAAAAATGATAATACAATTGAAGTACAATTTTATGCTAAAAATAGTTTATTTAGGTACATATTTGTTGTAAATGCATTTTATTCCTGAGTTATTGAAATTAGACGTAAACGTTGCTCGCCTAACGTGTACCACCTTAATTAAGTTATTACTTAATTTTTCCCATAATGTTAAAAAATATTGATAAAAGTTTAGGTATATATATATATATATATATATATATATATATATATATATATATATATATATATATATATATATAATAAAAAGCACTATATATATTTTTCACTAAACATTTTTTTTATTTACCCTTTTTTCGTTAATGTTGAAATATCTCAATATTTTCTTCAAACGTCTATCTGATCTTTTAATATAATCTTTTTTCATCACTTATACAAACATTATAATAAGCTGTATATTAAAATTTTATAAGCTTTAATCCTATTCACAACATTTTTACTCTCCTATTTATCTTTTTTTTTCTCACTTTTGTTTTGTTTTCTTTCTTTGTCTGTCCAAAGCTTTTGTCATCAACTGTTTTTGAGTCTCCCACGCTTGCTTCATTCAATTTTGTTTTTATTTCAAGCTTTGTGTTTATGATCATTTGAAGAATTTCTCAAAGGAATTTTCGTAAGTTTCTTTTTTATAGAATTCATTTTTTCTCATGCATTTATTTTATCTCTAACTTTTATGTAATAAACATGCATATTATTTGATCAGTTAAATCCTTTATATTATATCTTTACTCAAAGGAATTTTTTGTTTTCCTTTTGTGTCTATATCACCTCAATATTCCCTATTATTATTATTATTACTAATTTATCATTAAGATAAAAAGAATTGAATTTTCATGCAGGTATTTAGTTTTAGTGAAGGAAATGAAATGTTACAATTTTGTAAAGATAAATATAAAGTGTAATAAAATAATAATTTTCGTATAGGAATGCATTCTAATATAACAATGGTAGTTTATCATAGTGATTTTTTCTAAATGCATAAAAATAAAAACTTTGTGATTAAGCGATAATTTTCTATACACACTTGGGATTTCATTCGTTTTGTGAAAGTGTCATCTAATATTTTTTTGAACCATAAAATATTTTATTATGTGTTTATTAGTTTTTCTTTGTTACATTACGAAACAAAAGGGTTATGCTTTGAAATTAATATTTTTTATTAATTGTAAAATTTGTGATATTTATTAATTATAATAGAATTATCATTAAAATCAAATCAAATGAAGAATTTTGAAGAGTATCATTTAAGAGAATAAAGTATATACCACCCAGCAAAAATACCAGGAACAAAAGTAAAATATTACAGAGTGATTCAATAAGCTATGAACATATTTAATTATAACAAAGTTATTGAGAATAAATCTAATGATTAAAATACACAACGAGAGAAAATTCTATGCAAGACATTATAACTGTGTAAGTGAGTGAAATATGCATAAAAGCTTTTTATCAAATAATAATAAGACGAATTATTAATGTAATAACTGTTGATTTTGATCATTGATTTAGACAAATGAAATTTATTTTTCTTCTTTAATTTAATCTCAAGTAACCATCTCGTGAAGGATGATTTATCTTTATTTCTTCCTATGGATTTATCATCTACTAGCAGGATCAAAGTACATTGATTCTTAAAATTTTTCTTTAGTCTAATTCTTTTGTGAAACAGAGGGCCCGAATTTCATCATATGTTCTAGACAGAATAACATCACTCTTGTTTTGTGTTCAATTTCATTATTGCTTTTGTTAGACAGTTATAAAAATTTGTTCATGTTTTTCCAATTTCCATGCCGTGATTTCGAATTCGAGTTTCGAATCTGATTCGAACTCAATTTGTGAATGTTTATTCATCTGCAGTTGGCAACACCTTAAATGCAAATGAGGACGTGTTCTAAGAATACAACTGCAGATGACGAAGTGGAGTATAGTTGTTTCTGTGTTCGAGTGATATGCGTATCCACGAGATCGGTTCCGAATGATTTTTTCTGTAAATGCTTTTTAAATGGAAGTATATTCTTTTATGTTTACTACAATGGATAGTAACACGTTTTTGATCCTGAATAAACTACTTTTAAAAACCTGATTTCGTAATTAGATCTGTCACGTCTGCGAATACTCTCGCAGAGAACAGCTTTAAATTATTAAATTATAGAATGCAGTAATAGCTTCTTTTTTTAAAAAAAGGAATGCTGGAACATGTTACTCATATTGTTAGATGGAAATTTTATGTTGTCGTGAAAGATAGCATAATTGTTTATGCTTATAGTTAGTGTCATTATCATTTTGCTTTTAGCTGTAGATGTTTTTTTAATTATTGATTCTGAAACAGAAGAATAAATATGGAGTCAATCGATTTAGTATTTTAAAATGTTTTCTGCTCTAGGAAAAGGCAATTGATTTAATTTAGTGTAAAATTTTGTTTGCCAAAATGGGTGTTTCATATAGTGCCATAATCTTTATTGTGAGTGAAATGCGTCTCTTTCGGTCAATCTACCGTCGTTGTTATGTATTTAAAAACATTTAGAAATGGCTAAAACTAATCGATAACATTTAAATTTTGTTCTTCTCCATAATTAGTCCGTTGAAACATTTGCCTAAGGAGTTATCTCTCAGGTCCGGCACAAAAAATGACTCAGTGTTTTCCGCTTTTTCTCTTAAAAACCCATGAAATCAGCAAACACATTTTGTCGGAAGACACCGATAAAAGTCAAACTTCCGTCCTGAATGCATCCGGTGGACGTCAGGAAAAAGGTCACATAGAAAAATCTGCTGAATATGTGATTTTCTCTTTGCTCTTCAGGTGTATACGTCATCCGCTACTTGCTCAATCACCGGCTTTCTCTAGAACTCAGGAACTCGCCAGCAAGTTCCTTCTGTTGAGAAATGACCAATTACGTTCGAATATTCAGTATTTTTGAGGAAGTTAGCCTTTTTCTGCTGATAACTAACCTCTGTTGAAAGATTTATGAAGTTTCTGAAATTGCAGTCTAGTTTTTCCATTTCGATTTTCACACGGTTTCAAAGTGAGGCGCCGCAGTTTTCCCCCCAAAAGTTCTTTGTTCTTTTAATTTCTTTTGTTAGAGAACATTACATATTCGTTTTTATTTTAGAATCAATACTTTTTAAATAATAAAACCAAAAATTAATACTGTTGGGTCAAGGAAGTACGCGTGTAAGCATGGTTTGCATTACCATAGAGCAGGATTGAGATTTTGGAGAAACCATTCCACCACACACTTCTCGTTCTGCATTCAAGAGAAGCTTTTTACCTATTATTTAAATTGAATTATGAGTAGTTTTCCTCATTATTGAAGAACACACGAAAAATGATGATTGAATTCCTTCAATCAAGTTTTGATTAGGCAGAAATAAAGGACACGTCTCTTACTTTTTTGCATTTATATACCTCATGCTGATATAAATCTTATCTTCAAGGAACGAAGGAAAATAAAACCACGAAAATGCGCATTTTTTTCTCTCTCAACAGAATAATTCATCACGAGCAAGCGTTTTAGCTCTTGGACAAATAAAATTCTTTATCAGTTTTTTCATGTGATCATTAAAATTATTTTGGGAACTTGGATTGGAAACGTTAAGGATGTAAATAGGAGAAGATCATTAAATGAATTTAATTTCTTTTGAATGGTAGAGTGATTAAAAAACTGTATTACTTGCTGTCATTAGTTTAATAGCAAGCAATTGTGTGTGAGAAACAGTTTTATGCTTAATAAGTCTTATTTATTTATATTTTCAATAGATATGTCTTATTCTCTTTAAAAAAAATTACTATTCCCTGTAACATAAATAAAAAAATAAAATTACTACACCAATTGTCTGTTATTGTAAGAAGTCCCGGGGCTGTTTTTTGAAAAAGAATTACTTCAATATTATAACAAATCTAGCACAATGAAATATTTAATATGTTTAAGCTTCAATTGAACAAAAGAAAAAAAATTATTTTTTTTGTTTGTGGTAAGAATGGGGGAGCAGATGCGTTTGGCTATATTTAGAAGAGAGTTATCCCACTTTGTTAGAAAAATAAACCGTACACATGATACTTTTCTTCAAAATAAAAACTAGTACTGTTGCAATTCAATAAGTATAAAAACTACTAATTGATTAAAGTAAATACTTAGAACTCTGAATTTCCGTTCACTTGTTTTGTAGACATCTTAATGTTATTTCAAAACCTCCACAAACTATTCTTTATTACATTTTAACTGAAATACTTATCTTCACTTCTTTGAGAGATACTTATTTGGTAGTTATTAAAATAAGTAAATGAAAAAAATATCGCAAATTTATTTTACTGTTTTAAAATTAAACTTTCATAATGCAATGTTTAACTTCAACTGTACAAAATAAAAGTATAATATTTCTTTATTTGTGAGAAGAATGGACATATACAGATATATTTGACTTAATTGAGATAGGAGATTTCTTTTCTTTTAGGAGATAGAAAAGTAAGTCTTCTCCCCCATGACGAATTTTCGTCCACTAGTTTTGTACACATGAAACAAATGGAGATTTCAGAATCTCCACAAAATAATCTTTATTAAATTTTAATTCAAAGATTTCATTTCACTTGTTCGTGAGATATATTTATTCGGTAATTATTAAAATAAATAAGTAAGCACACACACTCTCTCTCTCTCTGCACCGAAGTATTTTACTTTTAAAAAATTAATTTTTTATAAAATAATAGACTTAAATTGAACAAAAGAAAAAGAATAGTATTTCTTATTTCTGAAAAGAATGGAAGACATAAATGTTTTTAGCAATATTCAGAGGGAAGATTCCTCACTATGTTTGAAAAATAAGCCTCACACACAGGATGTTTTTCCTCAAAATAATAACTAGTCCGACTTTAATTAATCCTTAAAAAAATCCAGTTATTAGAATAAATATAGAAAATTGAATTTCTCCGTCTGCTTGTTTGGGGGACGCCAAAATTCTATTTTCAGGATCTCCACGAATTTTATTCTTTACTAAGTTTTAAACCAAAGTTTTATCATCACTTGTTTGTGAGACATTAATCAACTATCCAAAGACAAAAATTAAATACTAAGAACTTATTTTACGTTAAAAACTAAATTATAATAAAATATTCCCTATCCTTGGACAAAGAGAGATTTTAAAAAGAGCCGTTTACTCTTCACACAGTCACCTCGAGACATTTGAGTGTCGCGCTACCGTCCTCGAAAATGTACACTTGCGCAGGCGCAATGATGCGGAGATCGTGTGCAACGCGTGTTGCTTGTGTCACACGTGAGTGCTCACGCAATGATGGAAAGTTTATGAGAGGAGCATTGTTCAATTACAACGTATTTTCCGTCCTTTTTTTATTTCTTTAATCTTAAGAACGTGTTGGCACGCGTATACATCATTTCCATGGAAGCGATGAATTAGGCTTGACAATAGATTTATCACCATTAATCTGCACCGTTTAACCTTCGCCGTATATTAGTTAACGATCCCCTATGATAGCTGAATACAAAGTGATACATTGATAGGATATAGTTTCGTATCACTGTTTTTTTTTTTTGTGTGTGTTTTTTTTTGTCGTAGCTTAAGTAATTTAAAATGAGCTGAAGTTTTGTTTCTGTTATTGCTAAAACCATTGCATTTTTAAAAAAAGTATTATCCTATTAATCCTTTTTAGTATTCTATAATATCACTCCCTTGAGATTATATAGATTTTAATTATAAAGATACGGAAGTTTTTAACTGTGACAAGCGAAACAGTAAGATATATCATCTAGATTTTATGAAATTACTGTTCGTTTTATTACACATTACACAAAAAATTAATGTTTCTAAGGGTTTAGTATGCTATGAGAGACGTCAATATTCGGACCACATCATTCAAAGTATTAAGCATAAAATTTTTCAAACATCAATATATCAAGCATTAGTATGAATCTATAACAATATTGATTTATTAGTTCCTAAATTATTTTAATACATAATCAAGTCATAACGAGTCTATCCGCGAATCTTCTACTAATCCTCTTGGGTAAAATTATTCTTTTTAACTGTGAGTTCAGTTGAAAAATTTCTCGGTGACGAAGACGATATTTAGGCAAAGGAGTGCTTCTATTTAAACGTTGGCATTAGAGTACGCGAGGAGAGTCGATGGTTGATAGTTGACGGTTGAAAGTGGAAATTAAATTGTGAATAAGATTGCGACCGGAGGTTGTATAGTTATAAGCAAGGTATTTGAAGAGAATTCAAAAGTAGGAGTCGAGAGTGCTCTAATTTCAGATTACTTTTAATTATATGTTAGTTGAGTTAAGCCTATGCGATTGCTCTGCCGGATTGCATTGAGTGCATTCCCCGTCTTTAATCTGTGTTGGTTGATTAAGTAAAAGTATTGATAAAATTCTGTTAAAGTTGGGTGATTTTTGCTCGAACCCCCAAACACTAACAACCCCAGGGTTGTTATAAAGTTCTCTACAGAGAGCCTTGTAATTAATTTTACCCCATTAATTATTACACTTATTTAATCAAAATGTAGAGCACGACTTACACGCAAGTTACTCACTCATAAATATATAAGTTAATAAAAATTCTGAATCAAGACTTAAGAGTGAATAAAAGATAAGGGATTTTTAAAAAGATATAAATTTATTCTAATAGTTTAGATTTCTAACTAGATAAATTGCTTAAGACTTAAATAATATTGAGCCGTTTCCGAAAAATAGAAGTAAGTCAGTATATCAAAAGTACGCAAACTTTCCGAGAAATAAAAAAAAAGAAGTTAAAATCGAGTTTTGAGAGAAAAATGAAGAATCATTTTTTGGAAGGCATGTTTCTATGGATTTAGTTCTTGTTTTTACAAAACTTGCACCTTTAATTGTCAACACTCGTTCTTTTTAAAAAGTAAACAGGTGAAATAATAATAATAAAAAAATATGTAGCTGGAAAAATGCAGCATAAAGTTTAAATGCAAAAACAAATAAATAAATAACTTGACTGATTGCTTCTAACAGTTTAACTTTGAAGCTACATAAAGGCTACTGGTGGAATGCCCAAAGGAACCGAGCTGTGAATTGAAAGAATTCAGAACTATAGACGTACAACAATCACCCCCGCATATTGTTTTATTGAACAAAAATCTTACTAATTACATTTTTATAGAAGTACACAAAGATAAATTTATATAACTTATACGGATCATAAAATTTTGGTTATCGCTTAAGGAAAGAGGAAGACACCTTAGTTAGTACTCTACTCTCCAAACTTCGACACGACACCTACATGAGGACTTAACGTCCGGACAGATTTAATTTGCTGCAGTCTCACTACAGGTAGGGTCTTCAGTAGCACTAGGGCTCGAGCTCATGACAAGCCGAACATGAATCCGTGACAATAACCTCTTGGATACAACTCTGCTGTATAGAATATTCAAACCCCCTTACTTAACTTGCAGTAGTCCCACTGTATGATGGGTCTTCAGTGGCATTAGGGCTCGAACTCAAGACACACCACCCACGAGTCCGTGATCATGACTACTCGGATACCACACCCGTAAAAAAATATTCAAATCATTTACTTTCGACTTATAATCCGAACTACGAATATAATTCCAAATAGAATTTTGTGCGTGTGTGTGCGTACATTTAATACCTTTGAGCAGTGGCACGCACAAGGGGGGGTCCTAGGGTCTAGAACCCCTAAAGCTCTTGATTTTTTTCGATTGGTTTTAAAACTATGTATATAGTACGCAAAATTTAATTAAGTATTTGTCAATAATAATTAATTTTATTAATTAATGCTGTTGTCTGAATGGATGAAGACCGCACCATTAAAAAAGTCTTCAATGCCCAACCAATAGGCACACGAAGAAAGGGCAGGCCAAATCTTAGACGGATTGTTGGCCTAGAAAAAGATCTCCTAGTTTTGAGAACTAAGAATTGGAAAACACTAGCAAGAAGAAGGCTGGTGTATAAAATGCTTCTTGAGGAGGCCAAGGCCCACCCTGGGCTGTCGAGGCACTGAGGAAAGAATTATTTATTCAATGATTAATTTTTTACAGCTTTTTGTTCCCGAAAATTGACAAAATCAAATGAATTCGTTGGGCGGCGTATTGGAACAAGATACGAGAATGGTGTACTTTCGACCCTAGACCCTCCCATGAAAAATTTCGGTGTGTGTCACTGCCTTTGAGTAACGAAAATTGATCTGTTAATTTCTCATTGTTTTTTTAGCTTGCTACGTGCTATTGTGTAATTTAAAACTCATTTAATAAGGCTTTTTGATATTCATTTTAAACATTCAAACAAAGAAAGAAAACACATATTGATTCATGTATCATATATTTTCCCATCCAAATTTAACAAGTGTTTTGAACTCAATAAATGGCAGGTAAGGATTTTAAAAAGTATTGGCATTCCAACATATTATAGCGTGTGGTAAACATATAAATCACACGAAAACAAACGGGATATTGGACTTCGTCTCAGTTCGCACCCCGTACGACGCCCCAATCGCTCAAAACACTGAGAATGTCGGCGAGAAACATTAAACGAGCAGAAGTAATTAATAAACCATTTGGGTATGCCAGACACGTTTTTGTTCCGCAGCATGTTCTCCGATATCGCTCAAGGTGTCAGAATCAATAAAACAGACGGTCGCCATTGAGCAGCGGCGATTTTTTAATAAAGAGAGTTATAGAACTTTCTCTCTCCTTTTAACTAAAATAAATGGGATGTTATCACATGCAACAATCATTCAATAGGCTGCCGGATCGCAGACAACCTAATTAATGTCGTCTTCAGTGTTTTATAATGAAAGCAGAGGCTAATTATTCTCTTCAAAATTGCAAATTGTGAAGCAATTGAGCTATTTATTACTAAAAGAAGATGAGGAAATGGAACAGGGGGAGAAAAAGATTTAAGTGCATTCAGGAGGAACTGTTGAAAGAAATTATTTTCAGACACTGAAAGGTAAAAAGTAAATTGGGAAAGTTACTGAATTAATTTGTTGATAAATTTTAAACAAGAACATAGCAGAATTCTTTTTTGTTTCGATTAATATCTGATAAAAGCTTTTTATATTGGAGCAATACCCTATTTTTATCGATATATATATATATATATATATATATATATATATATATATATATATATATATATATATATATCATATATCAGTGGCACATACAAGGGGGCTTCCCCGGGTCCACCCCCTTCCCCATAGCCCTTGCTTTTTATTGCTTACAATCCTATGTATATATTACATAAAATTTAATTAGGAATTTGTCATTAATAATTAATTTCATTAATTAATGCTATTTAATTACTAATTAATTAATTTTTTACTGTTCTTTGTTACCGAAAGTTGACAAAATTAAAAAAATATGTTGGGCGGCGTGTTGAAGCATGATACCAATATGGTGCGCATTCAACCCTGGAACTATCCTTCAAAAAAATTTTGTGTGCTCCACTGATATGTATATATATATATATATATATATATATATATATATATATATATATATATATATATACTATACACATTAGAGGCACACTCAGATATTTTTTCAGAAGGGGGCGAGGGTTGAAAGACCACCATTCTCGTGTGATGCCCCAATAGGCCCGAAACATTAAAAATAAAATTTTGAATAAATAATTAGCATTGATTAGTAAAATAAATTATTAGAAAAAATACAAAAAATACTTAATTAAATTTAACGTACTATATATATAAAACTATAATCAATCGATAAAAAAAATCAAGAGTGGGGGGGAGAACCTGGGGAATCACCCTCCTTTATGCGCCACTGATACTCACATACACGTAAATACATATAACTTCGCCTTCAATAATGTTAATTCAGGTGTGCCGATGACTAAAATTATATCACAAGAAAATTCTCTAAAAAGGAGTGAGAAGAAATATATCTATATTAACATATAGTATAAACAAAAGTGTTTTCTTAACCTGAGTTAATTAGTATTTTTATTTATAAATAAAGAACTTTTTTAGGCAGATGTTAAAACAAAATAAGGTTGATAATTGTTTAAATTCAATCATTATTTTAAAGCAATTTTCGTTAAAATTCCATTAAAACCTAGTTAAAAATTTTTTATTTGAGTTTAATTAATTAATATGTGAATGACATTTAAAGTAACAGCTTGGTTTAGACTAGCATTTAATATGTATATGAAATGTAAACATTTTTAATGTTTTATTGTGAAGTAAAAATAAATTATTTGCGCGAAAAAATCTTTTTAACAGTTTTTGTGATTGGCAAAGTAGCCATAATAAATGAATCAAAAGTTATAAGAAATTAATGACATTCGAAAAATTATTAATATATTTGAATTTGGTAATATTCGTCATACAGTTTAATGACATACATATTTTAAGCAATTTAGGGACGAACATTAATTTGTATGATACTTTTTTAAGGCGTATATTTTTTGTATCTCAATAATTCTACTATATATAATGTTCCGCTAAACAGTTTTATTAGATTGTCAGTTTTTGTCCTTTTGGATGTTGAAGAATGCAAAGAAGATCTTTTTAGTCAGCCATTGTGTTAATTATAAAAACAGTGATATCGAAAATTCACATAGCTTGTATGTAGAAGATATACTTTTCTAAATGAAAAATTAATTAATTCACTTTAAAAAATACCATTCATATCTGAAAAAAATTGTTCCATTATTTTTTTAAGTTATGCACTTTGTTCTTTTTCTACTCAAAAGGTATATTGAATTAAATCTGAATTTGAAAATGTTTTCTTAAAGAAAAATAATAACAAGTTCGTGCCAATATATTTTTTAAAAAATGACTACGCTTTCATTTTTGTGTAAGAACGTGAATAAAATTAACAATTTAGTGATAAGAATTTTCGTAAGAATTAAATTACCTAATGTTAACCTTTTTGCAATATTTTAACATAATTATGAAAGAAACAATGCCCATTGTGTTTTTAATTACCTCTTCTCAAATGTCTTACAGAATCCTTTTATTTAATTAAATAATACAATACAATATAGCTGAGAATTATATTTTTAAACTAATTGAAACTACAACTATTTTGAAACCAACATTTATCACATTTACTTAAAACAATTTTGTACATCTTTTCTATGTAAAGACTGATACGTATATTAATAATTTCAGTATGCAAAATATATTTCGAGGCATCGATCTTTTAAAAAATAGCTATGCCTAAAAACACCTTAAATTTGTTAATAAATCAACTGAGGTTTTCTTTACTGATACATATGCCAGAAGATAAATAAGAAAATGCTTTTGTCATTAAATCACAATCAATTCTCCAGACAGCAAGTCTTTTTCATAATAGTTTTTATAAATTTATACCCGGAATTATGAAATATCACTAGAAAAAGTACAAAATAAATATATACGATGTGTGTGTGTGTGTGCTTATTAAAAGATTCATGAAATAGGAAAAAATCAATTCGAAACGCTATCGAAAGTTTTCTTTTATAAATGATAATTTTCTAAAGAGTGTTTGCGTTGCACAGCGTATTTCTCACTGAATGTTTATTTTCTTGACCTATTAAAGCACAAAAATACTTTTTAAATATCTATATAGTTTATAATTCAGGAAATTTAGTATATTTTATTCCCCAGAGTGACTACTTTTTATCTCATAAAGAGAAAACATGTTGCTTTATAAGAAATTTGATGGTTTAATATCACACACGTTTACTAATTACATAGTGCAAAAATTTATTTTTCGTAGGCATACTTATAATACACGATACTTCTTAAGAAATAAAAAAAAATCTCCAAGAAAATTTATTCCATTATTCCCTTTCATTTATACATAAAATAAGTTTAGATTTTTTTTTTTTTGTTAAAGGGAACAAAAATGCTTATTTTCTAAATAATAATCAAAAAATCAAAACTTTTCAAATGTCCTTTTGCATTGTTTTTACTTTATAAAATCAGTATTTAAAACAATATCTTATTTTGATGACATGTGCATAACATTAATTATCAGTTTGGAGAATTCTCTTTTTTTATATTAGTATTCAATCTTAAAAGTTCAAATATTCATTGCTATAAATTAAAACATGTAATAAAGGGCATTTTATTTTGCCGTCTGTATATTCACTTCTTGATTTATAAAAAAAAAAAGAAATAGCAAACTGCTCTAAAATGAAGATAATACTAATACAATGCATTCAGAGTACCTCTGCCGAATAATGAAATAATTATTTTTATGCTAAAAATATTTCTCCAATTTTATATTAAATTCAAATTTTTCTCACAAAAATTCTCCCTCCGACAAATTTTACGATTCAGGTCACATGTCGGAAGGGGGTGTTAAAACATCTGCAGACCTACTTATACGTTCGGGGGTGAGGGAAATGTGACACATTGACTCAGAAATATTCAAGTGTTACAATATGTGTCACAAACAAGAATAAATAATGCGAGCTGTATTTGTCATTATTTTAATTTCTTTCAATTGAATACCATTAAAGTATTGTTTTTATTACTAATGGCATACACATATGATAACACAGACATGAGATGTATGTTAAAACATACACTCAAACATACAATATTGTGTGTGTGTGTGGTTGTGCATTTTACAGTGCTCCAAAATTGTATTTTTTATCAATAGACTATACATATATATATATATATATATATATATATATATATATATATATATATATATATATAGTCTAATTCTCTACAGACAATATATATATAAATTGATTTTTTTTATGTATTACTAGTAAGTTATAAGTAGCGAATTATAATGTTTTACATGTCACAATAACTTTTATTTTTAAAAAAAGGGAAAGCAAAATTTATTAATTATTAAATGTATACTAAAATATTTCACATCAAATTCACGAATTTTTAATTTTTCAAATAAAATTGAATTGAAATTTATTTTTTATTGTGTCCCATCTTCATTTATAAAAATATTTTTAATTACTTTTACGAAACGTTTTGCTTTATTTCAGTAAAAAAGAATTTTAATATCTACCTTTAAATTGTCTGGTCAGAATGTCTCGTTTTTTTTGGATTGTAAACACACGGAAGATGCGTTCTTAAATATTCGTTGAATTTATTTTAACTGAAAAGCATAATTTATGATTCAAATTTGGTTTCTTGAAATTTTAATTCCCATTTGAGATTTTAATCCTACAATGATTCAATTCATCATTTAAATAGAATTTGAATACTTGAAGGTAAAATTTATATGAAAACATTTTTTAAACATAAAAATCAGACTTTTTTAAATTTAAAAATTCAAAAAAGAAAAGTTTGCATATTCCTTTTAAAATATTCAAATAAATTTAAGGGTTTTTTACGCGTTTTATATATATTTAGGAATAATATTTACAAAATTTGTGAACAATTTTTCATGTTTCTTTTTCACTCCGAAATAATAATAATGTTAACAAAGAGTTGTTGCATTAACTTAGTTGTATTAACAGTTGCTCTTTGCGAATTTTTACGCTTACTAAATACATATGTAGAGTTTTTATTCTAAGCGTTTGTGCTTACAAAAAAAAATAGACCTTAAGTAATGTAAATAGTTACTGTTAAAATAATATAAACCAATTATATAAGAATGAACTAATCGTCAGTTTCAGGAAGCAAAATGAATCAAGTAAATGCTTTAATAAATGTAAACAAAAATAAATGACAAAAGCCTCTTAATAATACAAGAATAAATAGTAAAAGCTGTTTTTGAGTTAGACATTAATTTATAATGTTTTATATATGAAAACAAACCAGTTTATTACATTGTAAGAAGCATCATTGATTTGGTTTGTTTTGATGAAGTTTAAGATTTAAAAACCTAAAAATATATTATTCAATCTACTGAAATTGTGGAATATGAAATAAATATAGTTTAGTATATATATAATTTTCAGAAGTATACTATTATCTTATTTAGACGCAGATAGATATAAACGTTCTAAGTAGATGGATAATTATTTAAAGGAAATATTTATCATATTGTTTTACTTTTTAAGCATGTATGCCCCGTGAAACAGTTTTAATATAATATTTATATAAATAAAAAAGAATTATTTTGTTATTAATTATTTAACAACATAAATCTATAGATAGGCATATGTTTTTTGTAATTTATTCTGAATTTTTTTTAAAGAAATGCTTCGCTTGATCATAAGAGCGTTTAAAACTAATTTTTAGAACATAAAATATTAGCATTAAAATAAAAAAAAATTAAAATATATTTAAAAATTTAATTTTAATCGAAATATTTCCCTCGAAAATTCTTAAAAGATTTATTTTCTTACAAATTTTTAGTTTTCAAAATTATTTTTGAAAGTATAAGAAATAAAATATGTCCTACATAAATATTGTATATAATATAACAAAAAAAATTTATTTCAAGATAAATATTTTTCAAACAATATCATAAAATAAGCAATGTTTGTATTTTGTACTAAACTGTAAAAAGCAAATGATAATCGAAAACGAGTTTCACCGCAATTTGTACATACATCCCTATACTTTCACGTGGTCTTCGGTTTCGGAAAAAAAGTTTCCAAACTTTTTTTTATCGTAAAAAAACCCGTACAAGTGATATACATTATTTAGAGAACTCATTCAAAGTAAGCTTCGAAGCATTTAAAAGTAGGACTAAAAAGAATTTTCTCTATAAACTATAACGAAACAATAATTACATTTTTCTAAAAACAAGAGAAAAAAAAAGTAGAAAGCGAAAATTTACTTACCATTTATTAATCTCTTTCTAGGTTGAGGATTTTCCTGTTTCCTACGAGACATGGCATCGAGATGAAGTCATTTGTTGATATTTAAAATAAAAAAAAATTACGCCACGAATAAAAAAAAATGGAAATAAAAAAAAAGAAATAAGTCCCTCAATTTCGATGCCCACTTGCGTCGCTGTCTTTACATTTTTCTCCGCTATTTGTATAGAGATCGCTCTTCTCAAAACATCATGGCCGCTTGCAATGCATTATGGGAAAGACGCCGGCTCAGCGGCTAAGAGTTGCTCCAGTACGTCAGTTCTCCGATATTTTGACAATATTTTTCCAGTTTTTCGTTCATTCTGGCGCGTTTTTCAGCATTCCTGAATTGCAGCATTGGTTTTAAAATGCGTTTAGAGATGTTCTGGATCAGCTGGTTGAAAACAATGCAATATTTCTCTTAAACAATGATCTGTAGATTAGGCCTAACGGTTCGGGAGAAAATCTTGGAGTTCTTAAGCTTTGTTTACAATCTTCATGAAGCTCTGGATACTCCAATAGGTAAGGGGAACATCCCCATATTTTTGCACGTTATTTTCCGGAAGAATCGTTCTTTCACAAATCGTGATTTTGTTTGAAACTTCGTTAAAATATATTTCCGTTGACTATTAAAGGTACTTAATTTCATTATGATATTTGTTCCTCTATGTGAAGAAATCGGTTTCGATTGTCAATCAATTATATAAATATTTTTTATTGATGTGACTAGTCCTTGATGTTGTTAGGAAATTATTCACAATTTAGCTTGACTAGTTAAGCCAACAATTCAAATTTACCGTTACTTTTGACTAGTTAACAATCTAAATAATGATATTCAAATTCGAAATAAAACCGTCCCAACACGCAAACAGAAATGATTTTCCAACCAGCACTAAATCCTCAAAGTCATTTAAATATCTTTTAAACTTTCCACTTGCTTTGCGCCGTCAAATGTTTTCAAATAATCCTTTTCTCACTTCGATGATGCGATAATAATAATAACAATAATATCAAAGTAACAATATATTTCTCGAACGTAACTAGAAGTAAAAAAGAGTTTTTTCAACAGGTTCCACAGTTTATATTGAAACACCGAATGTCAACTATTACCAGATAAATTCCAGTTAAAAAAAATCCATAGTCCACAAGGATCGTCGGCACAGAAGTACGAAGAAGCGAACCACTGACCACGGAGTTCTCGTGTCTTTCTCTGCGGCGTACAGAAGCTCTCCACGCCGGTCGCCGACCGCTCGGGCAACCGTGCGTAGGCCTGTGCGGCGTATTAGGGGCTGCTCACAGACCAGCTCTGTCTGATTCCTCTCTCTCTCTCGCAAGCGCGCGCTGCTCTCTCCCCTCTCCCTCCGCCAACCACCCGCTCGCAGAGGAGTGGTCAGGAGCAGAAGACGCAGACCAAAGGTCAACCCACCGCCGCTTGATTGGCAACACCCCCCTGATGCACCCCCTCTTCTATCGCTATGTGGTAAGGAGCGATGCTGCTCCTGCTCTTACGCAATGCTCTCTGTTTCTCTCTCGCCCTCCGGTGGGGTTAGGGGGGGGTTGCTGGGGAGGTAGGGTGCTCCAACTATCGGTTGGTTCTATTTTCTGACTTTTCTGGGTCTCTTGCAGTGTAACAGTAACCTCCGTTGAGTCGTCACGCCGTCTGGATGGTTCTTAAAGAACTATTTGTCCAGACGGAGTGATGTCGATTCATTATGTAGCAAAAGATGAGGAGAGAGCCTAATTTCCATAAGATAACATACATTATTTTGTTAAAAAAAATTTTTGCATTGTTTTTATTTATTAGCACTTCCTTTTCTTATAAAATATTAATAACCGAAATTTTATCTTTTTCGTCGTCTTATCATTCGATCCCAGATTTTCGTTAAAAAAATGTATTTAAATGATAGAATTTTCTTTTTAAAAAAAAATTACGCTTACCAGATATTAATTGATCAAGGGTGTGGAGTCCATCTTTACTCTCAGGTAATGAGATTTGGGTATGTAGTAATCGAAACAGAATGATAAAATTGCTTTTTAATTAAAAATCGTTAGAAATCATTAGCAGTTAGTGAATAATTAGTGTTAAATTCAAACTTACATAAAAAATATAATTAATTATTGATGCTACTATAATTATCCTATATTAAGCATCTTATTTTACTGTATAATAGTTTCAACATATTTTTTAATCGAAAAATTTCTTCTTATTTTGAAAAAAAATATGCAAAACAGCTCTTTCCTATAAAGAATGTATATTTTCTCCCAACTTATTATTTACGCGCATGCATTTTTAAATAAAAATGAGAACTATTTTGATTGAAAAAATACGAATTCTCTCTGTTTTAAATATCTTTAACATCGAGAAAAAGGGTAAATTACCCAGGTAAATTATAAAAAGATTTCATAAATCTTAATGATTTGTTGCACAACATTATTTTTGTCTCATTTTGCAAGTCTTTAATTGTTGAAGATAAACCTTTGTTCTATTATTTTCCGAAAAATGATCCATGTAAATTAACTTTTCTCCCAGATATTTGATAGATAGCGTTACATAAGTTTTTGAATTACATGCTTTTTCTTGATTATTTAAGAAAGCAAGCTTCTTTTCATTGTTCTTACACACAGTATGGATCTTCTTCCAATAGGTAATAGTTATTAGTATTAATAATTAACTTTCTTTCTCATTCAATTTTTTTATTCTCAGGACAAGTTGAGTTGATACAGAATATTGTGACTTTACTTCCGTTCTTTAGTTTTTTCTCCGTACCATTTTAGAAACCATATTTCGGAATTTAAAACAGATTTTCGATCAAATTACGAGGTAGTATTAAAATAAATGATTTCCTCCAGATTTTGTGCAGGTGATCTTTCATAATGTTTTAGGAAGAAATCAACGGTAAACAATGATAGCAATCAGTTAAGAAAAGTAGTCAATTTGAATGAGTGAATCAGCAAAACGATGTTTAAAATAAAATTCCATAATAGTTTTGTTTTATCTTATATTGCAAGTATATTTTCTTCCTAAAAATTTTTAGAGCTTAAACGGGCACTGTGAATTTTAAACTGCAGCAGGTAAATAAAAATCATTTATTATCATTATCAGTTCTTTGTTTATATTTATTTTTTCCCAATGAATAGGGATTATACACTTATGGCTATTCGTTTTTGGTTTAATCATTTCTTCCTTTTTTTCGGCTATTTCTTTTCAATGTTAATGGAATTAACGAACTAAAATACCCTTTTTTTTCGAAATAAACATAGAATTATTTCAACTGTTTTTATTTTCAATTCCTACTACTACTAGTTCACACTCTCCCTATATCTGTGTACATACATCTTGTTCAAACTTTCAATCATTAACAAAATACCTTTTATTCCTCCACTCAAGCTCAAATACATTTGTTAAACTTGTAGTGAATGACGTTTAATGTTAATGCAGTTTTTTCAAATATTAATTCATTAACTCCATTTAATTAATGAATAAATTGTAACAAAAAACAAAAATGTCCAGCATCGTTTTTTTAAAGGAAAATCACTTGATGTGTCCCTGTAGCGCAATGGATAAGACGTTGGATTTCTAATCCAAAGGTCGTGCGTTCAATTAATACCTGGGATGGCCTAATTTCTGACAATGTGATTTATTTTTACCATAGTATTTTACTGTAATTTAATAAATAAATTAATAGTAACAAACAAAAATAATTGTCCAACACCATAAGTAAAAAGGAAAATCTCATGTTGTGTCCGCATGTGGCCCACCTTGAAAAGTTTTGCGGCCCATGAATTTCATGACAATTTTACAAAATACGACTATTTTGTGTAATACGTGTGGTTTTAGTGTTTTTTTAACAAATAAATCCCGCAACTGTTTTTATTTTTTCAAGTTGTTTCTGTCACTGTGAATATCCCCCCCTCCCCGAGGAGGAAATTTATCAAACATAAATCGTGCTCAAAATTAATGGGCCTGCAGCATCAATAACGTTGTGCATACACACGTATTGAGATCGACTTGCAAAAACTAAGTGAAAGAGTTGAGAAACAAATAGCTCAGTAATTAAATAAATTAAACCTTATTTGATCATTGAAGTAATATCAGTATAATTATATTATCTATGTTTGTATACATGAAACACAGTGAAAACAATAATAATATGGCAATCTGTTTTATATCCCCTCTCCAATAAATGTTTGTTATGGGTCCAAATCTAATACAAAGGTACATATTTAATATGTGGCTCACGAAGTGGCGCACACAAGGGTAGGGGGTCTGTACCCCCTATCCCAAAAGCCTTTGATTTTTTTTCCGATTGATTATAATCATATGTATATACTATATAAAATTTAATTAAGGATTTGTTATTAATAATTAATTTTTTAATTAATTCTAATTATTTATTAAAGAATTATTTTTCTACTGCTTTCTTCCCTTGAAAATCAACAAAATCAAAAGAATATGTTGGGGGAGGGGGGCGTATTGGAGCATAATACGCGAATCATGGACTACTAACCCTGGATCCCCCCCTCCTCTTAAAAATTCCCGTGTGCGCTATTGGGCTCACGGGATTATAATATTTTCATGAAGTGGCCCGCTATATCATTTGAGTTAGACACCCCTGTTATACAACATCTCGGTCATATAGGTAAGTTCTGATAATAATTTTAATGCTTTTAATAATATTTATAATATTTTTTCCTCCATATATAATTGTAATCCACTTTAATGTTCAGTATAATCATATGGTCGTGTGGGACACTTAAAGTGCATGAATAAACTATTGATTTGAAATAAGTGTATAACTTAAAAGACAACAATATTTATTTCACTTTGCTTTCCTTTCTACTGACCGTCATTCTATTCATGTATTAAGTTAAAAGTTTTGAAGGTAAATTATTTTTGTGTAATTTATGCATTTATATTCACCATACAATGTCATCTCTAAATTACATCAATCATTTTAGTTATATATTTGATATAATATTAAAAAAATAGGAGAGGAAACAGAAAATCCATGCAGAAATTTATTTACTTCATTTTTTCAAGTACATTCAATTATTATTCTCAGTGGCACACACAGGAATTTTTCAAGGGGGTGGAGGTCCAGGGTCGAAAGCCCATCCCTCTCGTATCATAACCCAATACGCCGCCAAATATATTCTTTTTACCTTATCGACTGTCGGGAACAAAAAACAGGAAAAAAATAAACTATTTAATAAATAACCCGCATTAATTAACAAAATTAATTATTAATAACAAATTCGAAATTAAATTTTACGTACTATATATATAGGACTATAATTAACCAAACGAAAAAAAACCCCAAGGGCTATGGATTGGGTCCGGAGCCCTTTGTGTGCGTCACCGATTCTTCTACATAATTTAAAACAGGGACAAGTTTTTAAGCTATGTTTCTGGTTCATGTAAATAAAAACTAAATAATGTATAACGTAGAAAAATAAAACGTATGTTATATAAAATTGCAAATTCATCTTATAACTATAAAAATTTACATTTATATGGATTCACATTAGAATGCATTGTTACTTAATAGTCCATGAACTTCGAATGGTTTTAAGAATGTTTGTTAGTTCAGGAAGAAGAATGTTAATTATATTTAAATGGAGATAGATTGAGTAAAATTATACATATTTTTTCTAATCGCCTAAAATAGACGTGGAAAAAAGAATTGGTAGATTTGTTCTAATTTATTATGCATTTGGATGTCTTTTTTTCCCTTTATCGTAATTAAAGTAGCTGAAAAATGGAAATGTTTACAATTTTGTCTACGTTTTTAATTTTGTCTATGTACAAATATTACATATGCATAAAAGGACTTTTTAAATTAGGCCTCTGCAGTGTAAACGTTGTTAATAAAAAGATTTTTGTACTCCAAATATTGCTCTAATAAGTATACAAAATGGTAATGGTTCAAACTAAAGCGTTACTGCAAATAATGCTACCATATTACACGAAAGCGGAAAAGAAAATTTAGTGATACACTTTAACAAAATTGAATCTTTTTGCTATTTATCAAATGAAGCAGATTATTAAAATATGAACAACTTTATTAAATATAACATTTGAATTCGATTTTTTTTTTCAGATAAGTTATATGAAGTAAATTTTCCTACATTCTGCCGTCAGGATACAATAGTAAATATGTGTTTTATTCCAATAATATTAAAATATGCACAGTTTCTTTCAAATTTAAATACTTAATGTAAATTGCTGTGATCTTACACACAAGTATACTCAATTCCTTTTTAGGTATAAAGGATGTAATAAGAATCTCAATTGGTATAACAATGGTTTTGGTTCAATTTTCTCTAGCAAATGAAATATATATTAATATTTAAATTTTTATTAACAATCTCTATGATTATAACTTTTTTCTTCTTTTTTACCATTTGACTTTGGAAATTGTTTGAATAATATATTCTAAATTTATTTTTTCCTATAAAAAAGATTCATTTATAAATAATTAAGCAAATCAAAGTTATGGGGTTTTAACTTAAATTTGAGAATTTGTTATTTAAATTTTACCTATGTCTGAGAAACCCATGGTGCACAATAATATTCATTTCGACAAAATTTTCCCTTGTAATAAAAATTCATTATTTGTGTCAGTTGTTAATATCTGATTTTGTACCCTTTCTGACTGATAAAAATATTAATGTATTTCTCTGTACTTCAATTTGATATAAAAAGCATTTTATTGCACTTTTTTAAAAAAATTTTTACATTCAATTGGAAATTAGCAAGTTAAATATATTCAGGGTTTTTTTACTGGCAAAAGCATTTTTTTTTATGTTAACGAATTTATTCATTTTTTCTATTTAATAATATAAACGAATTAGAAATTTCTAAATTAATCAGAAAGTTGTATGACTTCTAAACACAATATATTGCTATTAAGATTTATTTAACTTTTCAACATTAAAATGTGCTGTTTATAAAGGGAAATTTTGATGTGGAATTTTCAATGGAATAATACAGAAATGAACAATGTATTGAATTATTTATGAGCAATTTTGAAATTGCACGAATAAAGGTAATAGTTAAGTATGTTTATGAGAAACTTTCATTGGGATAAATTTTTAAACATATTTACGTAACAAATATTAGAATTTTTTCATAAAAACTTACATACTTTGTGAAAATTTTGCCTTTTTCTTTATATATAATAGAAAATAAATACAGTTCTAAATAACTAAACACATAAGACATCACATACATACTTTCCAAAATTTTATTTTTATTTCTTGGGGAAAATGTCAATCTATGCATGTACTTTGTTTCCATAGATTATTTGCATGTTAGTAGTATTCGCCTTTTGAAGTAATAAGCTAAAAACTAAATAATTTCTTTCAATAATTATCTTTAGAAATAAGACAGTAATAAAAAGCATTCAAAAATGTTAATAATGACACTATCTGTTGGGAGTAAACGTAACATAGTTTATTTAAACTACCATCTCTCACATTGGTTATGCATTATACTTTGGAAATCATTACAGGTAAAATCAGAAAGGTGGGCGCAGAAAAAGTTTTGCTCGATGTTCAGATAACTCATATCTTACACCTCTGTCTATCTTGATGTTTTCTTTTAAATGCTTTATGTAAGCAATTCTGCAGAGATAGAAAACATCAAGGTTATTGAAAATCTGTTGCTATCCACAACCGCAACTGGACAGAAGGGGATGGGAAGAAGTCTATGTCGCTTCCTTCCGCACGTTGATGGGAACTTCCATCCACGAAAAGCTTCCTCGAAGTGAAGCAGGAAGAGCAACCACACTATCCCTTCAAGTTCCGTGTACTCCTCGGATTCAGGTGAAATAGGGCTCCTCTGCATGGCATCGAAGAAATGTAGACAACGCCTGCTTTCGGGTGATCGTTGTATAAAACATCACCAAGACACTGATGACCAAAATGTAGATCAAGGTTGCCTTGTGGTTTGCCATGATCTGTCGAGAGCTTTCACTGGTTTTCTTCTTAAGAGCCTATACATACATAAAATATTATATAACAGTTATATTATGTTAGTTTTAATACATTTAATGTTAGTGTTCTATTGTTATGATTGTTATCCATAGTTTTAATGATAGTTCTTTTTTACTTTTATTTATTTTCCTTTTAGCCCAGTAATACATGCAAATTTCTGGTGAATATTGGCTGGCCTGAAAACAATGTTTAAACCTCAATCTTAGCTCCTATGGCTAAGGTTATTCTACTACTACAGTGGTTAACTTGTTTTTACTTTACTTCATTACATTTTTAGTCATTTATTTCATATTATATATATATATATTAGTCAAAATCCTCTACCAGAGAGATGAATATACAAAGCTGAAAGAAACTGAAATTGCAAGATAAGCAGACATTGAAGGACATATGAGAAATTAAAAATATGATAGAATTTGAAATATAAAGAGAGTTTATAGTATATACACACACATATATGTAACCCAAAATGATACAGACAAATAGTTGTAACACTAAGTATACGTGGGTGCGTTCGCGTTTGTGTTTTAAAAGTAGCTCACACTTTATTGTCTGGTATGTTATTTGTTTAAATTTAAATCTTTACTCTTTTATTTTCATTTATATTTTTGTTTCTGTTTTCTTTTACCTTCAACTACCTTTCTTTACCTTCTTATCATTTTTTCTTTTACCTTCTTTACCTTTTTCCTTTTACCTTCTTTTCTGTACATTTTCTGCTCATTCATATTGAGTGAAGTGGAGAAGGCTGACACTTTAAAACACATTTATCCCTGCTTTTCAGTCCTTAGCCTGAGCAAGTTATTTGTATGATGGTCTCAACACTGATTAAGATAAGGTTTTTCACTTCTGGATTACTCATTTTTACGGGGCTGTAATTTTTCTTAATTTTATTAGAATTTCCCAGATCAATTATAGTAGCTTAGTTTCTAGCAGAATAAAGCTATTATATTTAACACACACATACATATGTTTGGAAACCCTTTCCAGACTAATACTATTAAACTTATCAAAATGTTGTTGTTGGTAAAGGGTGGCCCATACAGATTTGACTAAGTATCTATTTTAATTCCATTAAAATAACTATATTTTTGATTTTAATTTTCCTTCAATAAAAATAAAGACATAGAAATATGGAATTATTGTACCAGTACAAGTAAACATCACATTTTTGCAGAAATCAATAACAAATTTGAGATAGTATAAATTGAAAATCTCTTTTTTAAAGCAACAGGTAGATTGCATGGCTGAAAGTAATAAACATTTACTTTTAAACTAAACTAAAATACAAGCTTATTTTTCTTTGTGTACATTCATTTTTTTATGATATTACTTCAAAAAAATTTTTCCCGATTTCTTTTCAATACAAATAAAAAGATGAATTTGCTGAAAGATGAATAAAGCTGTAATTCTAGATAAAAATCAATTTTGAGTCTTGAAATAAAATCTTGCAAATACTTAATTTTACATTTTAAATTCAACAACTCTCGACTCTGGAATCTTGTGAAAGAAGAAGGCAAGGTAAAAAAAAATAGCTGCAATTTGCGGAATAAAAAAGCTTCAACTGCTTACTGTGGAAAGAGTGAGATTGCTATGATGAAAAATACTGACCTTTATGACAAAATTATTAAAATAACCATCTTTATATCTTTAAATTACAGTTAAAAAATTTTAGTAAATAACATTTCTTTATATAAAGCAGTTATCAAATCTTATATATTTTCAATTTATTGCAGCAATGCAGTTTGTCTTTTTTTGTTAATTACATTTTTTAAAATTTACATATTTTAAAATCTATCACTTGAAAAGGGTATTAGATGCTGAAACTTATAAAGATATTTAACCTAATAGAAGAATATTAACTCTGGATTTGTTAAGTTTTTTTCTTTCTTTGGGCATTAGAAAGTTTTTTTGTTCTTTAAAAATATTTTCTAAGAATTCCTCGATTTTTTTTTATCTAATCCAATATGACTGTTTTTAATCTAACCTATTTTAAAGAAATAATATTCATTTTATCTTAAATTGTTTTTTTTTTCAATATATCAAAAAATTATTTACTTTGGAGATTTTTTAAAAGCTCTTTCTATAAAAATTCCTCGAATTTTTTATCTAATCCCATGGTAATTTATTTTTGTGACATTCGATCTAATATCGACAAAAATAAAATTCATTTTATCTTAAATTGCTTTTTTTTCGACTTTATGTCAAAGAAAATTTATTTGCCTTAGGGAAATTTTTTTAAAAAAACTTTTCAGTAAAATCTTTTTTGAATCAAAATTATCTTTTAAATAAGTTCAGATAACACATGTTATCTGTTACAATTCCATCAACAAAGTTAACTTCCATAAATATAAAGATTTAAATTATATTTATCAAAGTATGAATGTTACTTTTCCGAAAATTAAACAGCAAGAAAAGACCAAATTTGCCCTTAAGTCTTCTCAAAACATCCTCAGATATTTATATGGACAAGTTACACACATATTTTGATTTTTTCACATCTAATTTTTTACTAAAAATTCAGAGTTTTCTCAAATACCTGTTTCTTTATACATCATTCCGCTCAACGAAGATGAAAAAACCGACAAAGATTTATTTTGGAGTTTCATTTCGTGTCAATATTTCGTTTTAATACGAGCACAAGTTTCAATCTTTTCCGCAGCAAAATCTTTGAAAGACTTCAAAAGCTTCAAAAGCGCCTTCGCCCTAGTTTCACCCAACACTTTAATGAAACTCTCATTCAGATGATGATTTGGACTGTCGATAATACTACAATACGAAACTCTTTCTGGGGAAAGATCTTCAAACTAATGAGAGCAGAAAATGTGAAATCTGCAAAAGTTTGGAAGCGAACAAGAAGTCAACTCGGGGGTTTAATTTTTGCTTCGAGTTGCCACAAGGCGCCAACTTTATTTTGATGCCCGTATAACGCACGCTTCATTAAAATTACTGCTAATTAGCCTTACCTTTCAGTAAACTTTAAGATAAGTCTTCTTCAAGTTCGAGTTACATTACAGGATAATAATGCAAATAGTTTCCAAACTTGAGAGAACAGGTAGAAATATTTTTAGAACAACTTGAAATTCTGGGTGAAACTCGAGGAAAAAAAATGTGTTATTAGCGACATATTATTTTTGTTGAAAAAAATTGAAATAATCCTCATTTTGATTCTGATACATTAGTTACATCATTGTAAAATTTTCAATGTCATTAACATTATTTCTAGACTAATAGAAACGCGTGTATGCATGGGTTTCTAAACTTATTCTTCAAATCTCACAAAATTCTTCATTCGATTAATTATATCATATATATAGCATATGTATTTTAAAACCATACATGCACATTAGGATGTATCGACTTTTTTTTTCTGAATTTCAAAACCTAATTATGCAGGAAAGATGTTCTATGGCAGGGATGTCGAACCAAAGACACGCGTAACATTGATGGCACGAGACACAATATTTTGGGCACTCCACCGATCAAAACGGTTTGCATTTTAGTTCAAAGTAATAAGGTTCACAATGAAGTATTACGATCAAACGCGAGGGATTGGTTACATTGCGTCCGGGAGCACACTCGATTGTTATTGTCTTACCTGAGTTATACCTCGTGCACTACAATTGCTAATGATGCGAGGTTTGTTTACGCATAGCATAATAAATTTCATTGACACAACTGTATTTTAAAGTTTATTTTTGTTATATTTACGATTTTTAACCGTTATTTAACATGGCTAGTTCAGCGAAGAAACAACAAGTGTACGATAGTAAGTGTAACAGAGAATTTCAAGCTTGGTGGACCGCGAAACATGACATGATTAGCAAAGGTGACAAAGCGGCAGTGGCGCACACAAGGGGGGTCCTGGGGTCCGGACCCCCCAAAGCCCTTGATTTTTTTTCCGATTGATTATAATTCTAAGAACATAGTACGTAAAATTTAATTAAGTATTTGTTATTAATGATTAATTTTATTAATTAATGCTAATTATTTAATCAATAATTAGTTTTTTACTGTGTTTTGTTCCCGAAAATCGACAAAATGAAAAGAAGCATGATACAAGAATGGTGAACTTTCGACCCCGTACCCCCCCTTGAAAATTCCTGTGTGCGCCACTGCAAAGCGGTGTGTGTTTTTTGTTCTGGAACAACTGTATGTAGAACATAGTCTGTAAAACGAGTTCTCCAGACGCATTTAATTGCTTGGAGAATCTGGCTCTTGCTATTTTAACCATATTTGTATCTACCTAAATCTGCGAGTCATTATTTTCAGAGATGAATAACATTAAAGACACACTTATAAACCATTTGGCAGATGATTCCAATTCAGCATATATTCTGCTAAAAGTATATCCTATAATCCTAATATAAGCTATTTGTCATCTAATCTGCAGCAACAGAAGTCACACTATTTTTCCTTTAATTTGAATTACATGTTTAACTAAAACGTTTGCTGCCATACAGTGTAAAATTTATTTTGTCGTAGTAACTAGCTAGTTTTGATTTGTTAGTATTTAGTTTTATTATTTTCCCAGTTATCACGAATAAAAACTATTTGTCAGAACATCTGTACCTCATTAAACATTTCCTAAGAAGAAATGGTACGTTGGTCCAGGAAACTTCGCCACCCCTGTTCTATGGAATATAGATGAACGGAAAAATAAAATATAATAGGATTTTTATGTTAAATCTTGCCACAAAGAGAATGAAGTTCAGGTATTTGAGCATTTTTATGATAAAAAGTCAATGTAATTTTTGTTAAAGTAAAACAGGCCTTTTAGTATTTTTTAAACATTTATTACACATAAAATATTACATTATAAAACATACCGTTGAAATTACAGCACATAATAAACATAATAAAGTGGAAGACGTAAAAGAATAATGATGCGGCGGAGCACGGAAGAGAAAGAGAGAGCGACTTAGTTATATAATGTTGCAATGTGCATTGTACTACTTCCTTCTCAGTACTTATTTATCAATTATCCTCACTTTTGATTATTTATTTTGCAGAAAAATAATTATTTTGAGTCCAAAATCATCCCACCAAAATTAAGACGCTTTCTTTCTTTTTTTTGGAAATCTCAACTTTTTTGAGGCAATATTAAGGTTTGGAATTATTTTTCAAACTTATTTTTCACCTAATCTTTATACCATAAAACATCTTTTCCGAACAGGAAGGCTCCGATAAATAATAATTTTTTCTCACCAGCTAACCGCAATCGACCCACCATAATGTACATCGTTCAACTGAGATTGAGTTATGTTAGCATGCAAACATTTTCTAAACGTGTAAATAAACCTGAAATGAAATTATATTCCATTCTTACAATGCTGTTACATAATATTCTAAGTTCATCACATTTCTTACAACTATTTTTTCAGAATAAATTATCAATTCTAAAACAAATATTAAATAACCAAATATTATCTAATTTTTGGAAGAAAACTTGGCTGTGTAATAAGTGCAAAATATATATTGGGAAATCGAGAGAGCAGAGAAGGAAAGTAGTGAGTGAGAGAGACAGCAAAAAGAGATGAGTAAGAGTAGAAAAAGAGAGAGAACAGAGAGGAAAGAAAATGGCAGAAAGAGAGAAAGAACAGGAAACGATGATAGAGGTAGCAGAGAGAAAGAACATAAAGAAAGAGAGCAGAGAGAGAGAGAGAGAGAGAGTATCATAAATGGGCTTCCAATTACTAATTTATGTGTCAGTTTGCATTAATCAATATTTAAGTAGAAATAATTTTTTTTCACTTATTGGTATAAAATGTAAATATAAATGGTATTATTATGCATACTTACAAGATGATGATACTTTAAAAAGCTTTAAGGGAAGAAATAATTAATTTTTATCAGAAAACTAATGATATAGGTTCTAAATATTTCTTTTAATAAATAATATTTAGTTTTTTCAGAAGCATAAAGTTTGTGATTTTTCTTAAAGATGTCACAAGTATATAATTTTTTTCTTGTTTTCAATTTTTATATTTCTTATTACGCGATGAACATTTTTATCCTGTTGAATATTTAAATAAGCTTGCAGTAACTTATTTTTATACATATACATAATTTTTCCAGTTCTTTATTTATTACCTAAGAAACAAGTTATTACTAATTATCTTTATTCATACAAGATCTTCCGATGTTGTTTTTGCCCTTCATTAGATCACCGATACACTTTTCGTTACTAGAATGTTACACAGTTCCGTGCAACTGATGTATTTAGAATAATAATGAGTCGAATTGTTTTCTGAACACACCCACGTTGCAATAACGAACAAAATGACCTTGAACTCCGTGACCTGCGTTACCACCTTCGAAGTGTAAATGAAGAACCCACTCGGATCATCCATTGAAAAAATGCAAATGGAAGACTTAGGCAATACGAGCGAACTTGCTGTTTTGCTTTTGGAATAATAGTTTAAATGTAGTGGCGTACACAAGGGGGAGGGGGCAGTCCAGATTCCCCCCATAACCCTTGAATTTTTATTTGATTGATTATAATCTTATGTACGTAAAACTTAATTAAGTATTTGAAAAAAAAATGAATTTTATTATATAATGAATGTAATTATTTTTTCAATAATTAATTTTTTACTGTTTTGTGTTCCCGAAAATTGATAAAATCAGAAAAATACATTAGGCAGCGTATTGGAGCATGATTCGAGAATGGGGGACTTTTGACCTAAATCTTCCCCTCCCCCTCCTGAAAAATTCTTGTGTACGAGGCTGTTTGTATGTAATATATGAAATATTTGAATCGCTAGAATTTTAGCAGAACATACTTTTAGATTTATGACTTAAGAGGTACCTCTCCATAAGTGGTTCATTTCCTCCTTTAATTTTTGGGAATATTAATGTGAATCTTTAGGCGTCTATATCTGAAAATTTAATTTTATTTCTGGTTAATATTTGACAACAGTCTTTATCATAATTCTTCAGAGAAAGAAAAACTATATTTATAGGTGTAAATAATGAAATTGTAACCAAGACTAAAGTATTAATAAATTTCGGAATAATTTTGCTTAATTTCTATCAGTACTTGTAAGAATTTTCAAAATCGTTCAGCTGGTAAATAAATATCTAAATTTAAATGTATATATCTAAGCAACTCTGAACAAGAAATACGATAAAGCAGAAATAAACAATGAAAACGGGGGAGGGGGATGAGAATCGACAGCATTTATGTCATGAATAGGATCATTTAACTGTGTTTCAATAGAAGTTTCGATCAAATAATTTAGGCTGTGCTTACATTTTTTTGTTTAATTTTAATAGTTGTTTTAATATTTATATGCTGTTTGTGTGTGTATGTCCTGTTTGCATATTTTATTATAAAATTGTGTTAAGGTCAGGGGCGTAGCTACCGCCGTATCAATGATAAGGGGTGCCGAATCTACAGGGGCTCCAACATATACGAGGAAAAAATTCTGAATATATTTGAGATCCCCCAAAAGGATGTGCAAGAAATTTTGATTTGGGCCCACTCAAGTCAAGCTATGCCACTGGCTAAGATTCAAATATAGACTCTTAATTTTAAGATACTGGAGAAAATCATCTCCAGCCACACATGGCAGTTTCTAACAAGTAAAAATCCAACGGGCCTTACTATATATAATTTCGGTGGTAGTTATTCATTCCTTATTTGCATCATAATACTTATGTATTTTATGGGGACGTTTTATATTACGTAGCTGTGACACTAATGCCATTATTTTATATACAACCAGTTATTTTAACTTTTACATCACAGTGAAAAAGCTCCCCAATCCTTCCCACCCTCTTTTTTTTTGAAAAAGTAATTTTTGACAGAAAATTTTCATTTAATGTTAATGCCACCTTGTTCTGATAAAGTAGTACTGAATCAAAGGTTTCTAAAAAATGATTAATCGTTAAAACAAAACAATAAAAGATTCCAAAATGGTCACTTCAGCATACCCGACATTAAAAAACAACAACCATGCACATAGTAATAGAGAATAAACTTCAATTTCTTGTTCATTCTAAAAGAAATATTTTAAGTTAGCGATACCAAGTGAGACAGTGTTATATTAAAGATGTTTCAGGAGCTCTTTTCTTATCAACTACTAAAATATTTGTCGTTATTGAAGGGACAAATGGTGCATCAATTCAGTTAAATAAATAGGAGTTCATCGGTGAACACTGTGGCACATTATCAACGATTACATTAAATAAGAAATAAAAAAATGGGCTGCATATTAGCAACTAAAATTTTGCAGATACGGGAAGTCCCTAAAGGTGAGAGCCTTTTCAGTGGTGGCACCATCTAGTGGCGGCTCTCTCTACCAAATTTCGATGCTTGAATTAATTTAATTCAAAATCTCTTCGGATGCTAAATATGTCCGAGAGTACCAGATCAAAAATGATACTCAAGGGATCTTTTAGATGACATAGTCATATCACATGCGAGCTTATGAATATTAGCATCCAGAAAATCTATCGACTCCAGCATGGGTTGAACCCGGAATCTTTTGCTTACAAAGAGGGCATGCTATATTTAAGCCACCGGAATCGACAATTTTAAAAATTAAGTTATGATATTTTAAGCAAAACGTTTGTTACATGATGTTGTGTTCGTTATAGGGAACGATTTGACTTACTTACTTCAAAACATACTACAAAAAAAACCAATGATTTTTTTTACATTTAGAACTGTTTTTGGTACATAAGAAAATTAAATGATTGTATTCATCGTATAGTTCTGAAATGTCGAACATTTTGTTTTAAGTACTTGAAAATCGCATATGATACATTATAAGATAGTAGAACTATAGAAAGTCTTAACGAGAATGAAGAAATTATTTAGGATCACTAAAACAATTCCTGGTAGTTGGGTTGAAAATGATAGCAGCCAAATCACTAAAACTGCCGAAAAAAATTAGAAATTTTTCCTTTCAGATAAAACTGAAAAATGATTATTTAAACTGAAAAAAATATTTTCTTTTGACGTATGTGAAAGGATACGATCTGAATACACTGCATTTTTCCGAATATATATAGGAACTGGATTCGTCATTAATATTACATTTTCACTTCGATATTATATAGAAAGCGGGATATTTATTATAATTTATACTTCTTACTGAAGAGTTCCATTTCCAATATGTTTAATATTTTAAATCCTATATTGCAGTGCTAAATGGAATCATTTTTATATGCTGAAGCGAAAAGCTAAGTATTTATTGAACTTTTTTAATTTAATGACAGTCTTATAAATATATATATACTTTTACAACGCCGTATAAAAATCGAAACATTTTCCTTCTGAATAATTGTTTCGAGTATTGTAAGGCTGCCTGATATTAGACTAAGATAGCCTTAAGATATTGCATAAAAAGGATGGAACGAAATATACATGTTGATACTTTGTACTTAATGGATTCTCAAATGAATATTTATTTTTCTAAAAGGGAGGGGGGGTTCTAGTATTCCCTTCTCTAGCAGAATAGTCTAATAGTTAATATGTGGTTATATTCCAGTTGTGTATATGTGTGCATTACTCTGTTTATATGAAGTAATAACTGAAATTTTATAAAAAGTAACATATTTCTTACCTCTTTTGTTTTTACTGGTTGGTAATATATATATATATGTATGCATGTGTGTGTGTATGTCAGGGCCCCACATAGGAAATTTCAAGTTGGGGGGGGGAGTCCAGGATCAAAAGTCTACCATTCTCGAATCATACACCCAACGAAACATATTCTTTCGATTTTGTCGATTGTAGGGAACAAAAATCAGTGAAAAATTAATTTTTGAATAAATAATTAGCACTAATTAATAAAATTAATTATCAATAAAAATAATTAAAATTTACATACTATATTTATAGGATTATAATCATTCGAAAAAAATCAAGTGCTAGAGGGGGAGGGGACTCTTGTGTGCGCCATTGGTGTGTGTGTATGTGTATATGTATGGGTGCGTATAAGTATATGTGTGTATATGAATGTGTGTGTGGTGATGGACTTCTGTTTAACGAAGCCGCTAAATCCGGGGGAAAAATCATTATGTGGAAAATTCGTTAAATAGAGATTCATCCTCCATTATTTTTTTGTTCTTGGTTCCAGGAAAATTTCGAAAAAAAGAGGAATTCACAAAATAGAGGCTGGTATAAAATGGAGGTCCAGCTGTGTATACACAGAAATATATTCCAACATCAATTTCAGAAGCAATATTTATATTTATTGTTCTTAGAGTGAAGAAATTAATGTATGTGCAAAATTATTTAAAGAGAGTTCGAAAATTAACAATTATTTTCATTATTATTACTCGCATTAAAACATCATTAGAAAAATTGTGTCATAATGTACCATGTGTGACGTGGCATGGAAAAAAATGGTAGGAAATTCAGTAATTTCCTTATTATATTTGTAAATAGGAAGATTATGAAATAAGTTGTTTATAATTACGCATTCATTTTCGTTATCAAAATGGAAAATGGTGGTGTTAGATAATAAAAACTAAGTAAGAATGCTAAAATATGGATGAGGCATTAGTATTGTACGAAGGCGGGATTGATAAAATCGAATTTTCTTCCTTTTTTCTCCCTAAAATTTGTTGAGCTTCCAAACAAAAAAAAATTGATTAATTTCTGTGTAGTTAAATGTAAAAGAATATAAAAATGTACTTATAAATACAATCAAATCAATAAAGAAGGGTACAAAAAACCCAAGACGAATATTTATTAATAATTTTTGATTAATCGCGTATTTTAAAGCATTTGACATTGAGGATATGGGGAAATAAACTATTTCTAAATTTTGAATTTCGAAAACAGTTATGGCTTACATCATAACTAATTAATGAAGGTATTGTTTTAGAACTAGAGATTTGCGCAACAAATAAGTTAATTTAATGAATGTTCACTCAGCAATGAATGTCTTACATAAGTCTCTATTTGAATTCATTGTTCACTAAATATTACATAAAAGACAACTTGGGCATAAAATTTACAGTTTAAAATGCAATTACATTCAGGATCTTGAAGCTACACTTGTAAGGAAAGGATATATTTGATTAAAGAATTTTAAATGCAAAACCATCTTATCTTATACTCAACAAAAAGAAGTTTATTTAACATAAAAAAAAAACTAAATTAAGAGTTTGTTAACATAGATTCTAATAATCATACAAAGGAGCTCGAATTCTATTATATACTGTCATTTGTGTCTGCGTGAATCAAATCAAATATAATTGATAAAATATTTTACAAATGGTAGAGGACCAGAAATATAACTTTTAGCGAAAAGCGTGAGCTTACTAATAATGATTAAATTATGTTTGGAATAATAGTAATATCAAAACAGGTTTTATTTTGCGATGCGCTTTTATTTGATTTAAAATAAGTATGAATTACTAAACATTTGAACTTATACAATTTTTTTGAAAAAAACATAACTTTCAAATCCTGAAAGGCAATATTTTAATATTCAATATTTCCTAGTAAAAAAGAGAGAGAGAGATTTGCTGTGTTATTTTATCTCCAGTTTTTAAGAAAAATGAAAAAAGAAAGGAAAAAATAAGGCAAAATTAACATAGAATACAATTTTTTTTCTTCTTTTTGTTATGTAAGGAGATTATTTTTACTCAATTTTATAATTAGAGTATTATTTGAAAGCTAGTAAAATGGTTTTTAATGACTTAATTGCAAGCTGAATCTTATTATTTGCATTTTCTCAGTAAGCATATATTTCTTTTACGATAAATCCTTAAAATTTTTAATTAAAAAATTTCAACATTTTACATTAGTAATAAGAGTGAGGGATGCAAATTCTTAATGCGTACAAAGACTTTTTAAACATCCTAACAATTTAAATGTTTCATTTTTGTCTCAATTTATTTTTTAAGATGTTAGTACTTGAAATGAAATATTTTATTGTAAAATAATTTATTCTTTTAAATCAAAAACCAATAATGAACTTAAAACATAAATATTTTTGTTTATAATGAAAATAATAGTATAAACTAATTATTATTTCAAAACAATTAGTGTCGACTTTATAAAAGATTTTGATAAGAAAAGTCATATTTAATTTGTTTCACTTTGTATGAAAGAAATTTAAGGCTTTTAAATCACCATTAAATTTTCTTTCAGCTTCTATCCTAGAAGCTCTACCAATTTGAAAACATATGTCATCAATTCATTTTTGGATGTATGTGCTGTAGAAAGTATTCATTAACTTGAGTTAAGGCTTTATTTTTAGCTAGAAATGAGAAATATATCATCCAGTAAAAATAACATTTTTTTTACTGACAAAATATATAGTTTTTATGTATGATGATTTTTATTTTCGAAATATATGAGGTATTGAAATTGCTTATTCAGATCAGGATTAATACATAAATAGTTTGAAGTCTTGGAATTTTTCTTTTAAAAAAACATCACTACTTAATTAAGAAGTGTACTTTTAAAATTCTCAAAATAGATGGGGGCATTTTCAAAAGTTTTGATTTTTGCACTAAAGTAAGAATAATGCACTAGATTATAACAAGGGAACTATTAAAATAAATGTAAATTATCTGCTATGAATTTAAGTAATATTTATGAGTCTGAGCATTCTGTATATCTAGCACTAAAAGAAAAGTTACAGTACATACGGGAGGTGAAATATGTTTTAAAAAATTTTCTGAACTAAAGAGGAAGTTCAACTCTGATTTTAAAATCCTGTTGAGTTTCATTCTATGTGATTATTATTTCGAAATACAAATTCCCATATTTAAAAGAACGTGTTATACATGAATCTTTCTTGTTCCATTTAGTTTAAAATTTTAGTTATATCTATATATATATTATATTTAGTTTATTCCATTTAACATATCTATATTATACTTATATGCTATAAATTGGAAAATTTAACAATAAGCAAAGTAAAACTGAATTATGATGTCTAGTGAAAAGTAAAGGGAAATACGTTTCACGTGAAAACATTTAAGACGAAACATTGGTTAACACGAAATAATATACAACGGTCCCGATAAACTACTATACATTTTTATGCATTTTTTTTCTCTTGACATGAAACGAAAATTGCTTAAGTATCCGACTACGCTTGGAACCGTGATTTTGCAAAAGCGTATAAATGGATAATATTTATGGTATTTAGTGTCACATAGATTAGAATACGTGTATAAAATTGTTCTGAGAGTATTATTATAATAAAAATAATTTAAATTCAATATTTTGACAAAAAATAAACATAGAATGGCCTATTTTCAAAGCATTCTCCTTTTACGAAAAATGCTTCTATAATAATAATAATAATATTTTGCCTGTATTATTGAAATATATGACTTAGAAGTGTATTTATCCATATTTTAGTACAACAGAGGGGAGAAGAACGCTTTAAAGATAGGTTAATCTAAGTTCATTTTTTGCCAAAATATTGCATTTAAATAATTTTTTTGTCATAATGTCTTTAAAACTATTTTATACATGAATTCTAATCTAAGTGACACTAAATATCATAAAAATTATCCATTTATGCGCTTTTATAAAATCACGGTTCCGAACGTAGTCGGATACCTTAACACGAAAAGATTTCCTTTCTGGGAATGAATAAAATACGGAAAACACCAGCCACTCAGGCTATATTTAAAAGGAGTGTGAAATGAAAGAGAGGACGCTTCCCACCTTTCGTAGAAAGGAGGCTAACTTGGCTTTGAAATACCTTCGGAATAGTTGTGACACTAGCCCGTTTTGTTTATCTTTAAGCTACTTCCACCCTCCATCCCTACACACGCTACACAAAAACATCTCATCCCTCAACAGTCGGCTTTGGAATTCGGTGACGTGTGCATCGAAGTGTGAGTAAAAATCAGTGAGTTCGGCTTGCATTATTTTTTAAATCTTAGAAGAATTTTTTGCAAATACGACGGCAAAAAGTTTAGGGGGAAAGCAAGCTTCTATTTTGTTTAAAATGAAGAAGAAGCTTCTTAAAGATGTTGATGAAAAACAGGACGAACATAAAAATCTGTAAGGATTTTGGTTTTGATAGCTCTACATTATCAGCAATAATTAAAAAATAAAGTGCAAATTACTAAGATGTTCGAACATATCACTGTAAATAAAATGTACTCTAATAAACTAAATTTTGTTGAATATATGTTTTTTCCCCTGTAATATCCCTTAAAGCGAAATTCTTTTAACACGAAAAAACATTTCAGTCCCTTCAGTTTCGTGTTGAACGATTTTCACAATTCTTAAAACTAGCGTTTAATGAAATACATAGTACAATATTTCTCAATTGCAATTTAAAATTCTACGATAATACATTATATGAATTATCAACCAAAAAAAAATGTCTTACAGTAGACCTAGGCAACTATGGTTTCGTCATAGTATTTCACATAAAAATGTACCGTGTACGTTATATTCTTAAAATGACTTAGAATTACAAAAAAAAAAATAATAAATAAAATTTTGTTTCATAATTCCATACATTTAAGTTTCATTGTTAGCATTTACAGTATTTCTTTAACATCACCGCAGACTCAAAAAATAAAATATTTTAAAATAGAATAAAAATTATATTTTAGGGTTCTTTATGTACCATTTTATACCTCATTCATTACTATCGGTTATCAGTTTGAAAAAAAAATATTTGCAGTCTCAGAGATTTATTAGAAGGAATACTTAGATGGGAAGTGGATAGCAATATAAAGAATTTAAGTGGAAATGCAATTAGCAATACTGAAATATGTACCTCACTACCACTATCCGATTATCAACATTACTAATACATGAGATGTTGAGAGAGTTTTTGTTTACTTCATAATTAATATTAAAATAAGTCTTAAGATAACTTTTTTCATAATTATTTTAATGTTTAATGACAACTAGTAATAAATATCAATCACAATAAAATTATTTTTTCCTCTGGTATCATAATAATTATAATGCGAGTTATAATTATTATAACAATTATTTTAAAGGATTTTTTTTGTAAGTTTTTATTTCATGACACAAAATATAAAACTTTCAACAAGCATGTATGCATGTATTTTCCGTATAGTAAAATTCACATTTAGAAAATATAATGCTTGCCTATGAGAGATACATTTAATAATTAGAAACACACAATTTGGAATATTTCCAGTTTTGTATTGGCACAAACAAAAACATAGATAACTATAATAATTTTACTTAAGCTATACATGACCTGTTGTTTTCATTTTTGTTAATTGAACCTTTCTTTTGTGTAACATCTTGAATGCAATCTTATTACATTTTTTAAGAAAGCAAACTTCGATTGGCAACATCAAACGTTTAAACGAATATATATTTCGAGATATCTTTATAGAAACGTAACAAGAATTTTTTTATTTATATTTTCATTTTTATTTTTCATTGAAAAGATCTTTAATAAGTATCACCATTATTTCTATTTTTTTAGAACACAACCAAAATAGCACAGTAAAACCTGTTTTCTGCATTTGATAGGGACCGCATAAAAAAAATCGCAAAAAAAATGAGCATTTCATAAATACTTACACATAACAAACAATTTTGTCGACATACTACAAAAAACTTTTTTATGCGGTGGAGAGGGACCACATAAAAAAAGTCGCACTTAAAAAATATGTCAATTATTGACGAAATTTATGAGAAAGTACTTTCAAACAAAATAAATAGTTAAATTCCACATGGAAACATTTTTAAAACATTTAATTTATCATTGTATACACAGAGACATTTCCAAAATGCTCATAAGCAATTCACTGCTACTCTTCGTAATCCAGAGTGTGCATCTTCCTCTGATGAATTTGTTCAAAATCGCTTTCGTCACTTGATGATACGATTTCAATTGATTTATTTTTTGGCACCTTAAAGTAAATGATAAGTTTTTGTGTCGACGGTCAGTTGGTCATTTGCTTGTGAACGTCACGATAATCAGATATGCATGATCAAAGCTCTTTTTGGAATTTTAAACTCCTTTCGGAATATTATCTATTTTAAGATAATGCATTTCCAATTTTTTGGAAAGCCCAGCATATATTGTTTATATATTTTGGATCCCAGAATATATTGTATACATTGTCATGGAATCCGGTTCTTCACGAGTTCGAGCCCAGTATCACTAAAGAACCGCCGTGTAGGGCAGCGATGCACGCTAAATCTATTGAGAGCTGAAACGTCCTCCCGTTAGTGTGGTGTAGTAGTTAGGACAGGGGGTGCCAGCGCAGGTGTCGCTTGGCCATGGTTCAAAATTACGTGGTCCGTCGCCAAAAGCCCTCGTGTAGCTGAACAGGGCGACGTTAATATTCACTCCCCCCGGTTCTTCATGTCCGTTTTCATAACCTTTCAAATCATTGACAGTGTTACTGTCATTGAAAGTTTCGTCTTTAATCAAGTGCGTGTTGCTAGTGCGTTGAGAAAAAGCAATGGAACGTGGATTGTCGAGAGACTGCTTATAACCGATGAACAAAACGTCTTGAAATGCATGCATGTGCATTGGTAGAAAACATTACAGGGGCGGCAAAACCTTTGAAATTCATATACCACATAAAAAAAAATCCTACAAAAAAATAAAATCGCACAAAACAAATCGCACAAAAACAAAATCACATAAAAAAGGACCACACAAAATCAGGTTCTACTTTATATGAAATATCAGCTTAAAATTTGATTTAATATCTTGATTTAAGGATAGTTATATAATAATTATTTCATGAAAGCTTCCTATTCATTCAATGTTCTATTCTCCTAAAGAATTTATTGAATTACTAAGCCTTCCTTAGATGAATAAAATGCATTGCATTTGTAAACTCTGTATGTGAATGAAAATTTTTGCATTCACACATCTCACACAATTTTATGTTTTCGATATGACCAATTTTAATCAATAGGTTGATTGTGTTCAATTGTACAATCATTTGAAATATTTAAAGTTTTTTGCTATGTAAGGTTTCATTCTAGTGTTAACGTTAAGGTTTTATTATGGAATTGATTTAGTTTTTATTTCTTTTGTGTGGTTTCTCATTTGATTGGCTTTCGCATGTAGTCAAATATCAGGAAAATTTTTGAACAGTAGATATTTTGCTTAGGTTTCAGCAATATTAAGCTATGGTTTTTATCTAAAAATAATTTCTATTGTATAAACCCTTAAAGAGAGAGAGAGAGAGAAACAATTCTTTTTCCCTGCTATTTTTTTTCCTACCTTACGATGTAGATCAATTTTTAGTACTTGATTTACATAAAGTAATTTGATCAGAATTTGTCATTATTATTCAAAATTATTTGTTTAGCTTTAGTGATGTCTTCTAATACATTATGTATTGCAATACAAAATTTTTTAATTGTAATTTCGAGCAACAATATGAGTATTTGATAAAAAAAATGGACAACCAAAGAAGTTGTCATGTCGTGGATTTAAAAAAGCAAGTATAGTTTAGAGCAGGTGTCGGCAACCTTTTTGCTGTGGTGTGCCAAAACAATCTACCAATAGGATTCAGCGTGCCACACATTAAGACATTTTTGAAACCATTCGATTCTCACAATTATGCATGCAGAATTAGAGAATAGTGGTCAATACTATTTACAGTTTTATCATATATTAATTTTGTATCATTTAAAGATATTTCTTAACATAAAAATAAACAGCACAAACTATAACTATTTCTTCAACAACAAAAAATTAATATTGAACATATATTACGTATATTTAAACATATTTACGAATCAAGAAGTAGACAACATAAAATATAAGTATTTTCCTTCTTTTATTGATCTGTTTAATATTAAATAATTATAAATAAAACTTTTAGTGCGAACTTTGTTCTTGCCCCGTTCTGCTAGCGTATCGCAAAATCAAAGGTATAATTTGTGACTTTCAATTTAACACGATTCTAAGCATTCAGGTTTTAAAACAATTTCTTTGATTACTTAAATATTTTTCGTATGAGAAAAGATTTTTTACTTAGATATGTAGAACGTAAAGCGGAAAGCAGAGTACATGTAATTTTCTCTCATCCAACAATTAAATCTCTCCAGCAATGACATTCAATAATTTAAAAAATAGCAGTAAATTTGACTTTAGAGTTATCTTTCAGATTTTTTCATAATCCTGTGCATGTCCATAATTCTGAGGATGTTTGTCAAATAAGATTCATTACAAATTAATCAATTTCCTTCCACTAAAAAATTGAAAAATTTGTAAAGTAGTGCAAAGTGCCACTGAGAATTGTACAACGTGCCAAAGGTTGCCGACCCCTGGTTTTGAGTTTCAGTATAAGTAAAGACGGGGGAAACAGTGTCAAATAGCAAATAGAAGAAATATTTCATACATATAAAAAAGAGTGACTCATATTTCTTGAAAGCTCCACCCCTAAATAAGTCAGAAGACAACGATGATAATGATGAAAATTAACTTACCTTCAATAATTAAGTATTGTAATATATTATACCAAAAAAATGAAGCAATTTTAGGGTACTTATAATTTATTTAGACTCTTATCAATAGATTCTTAGACTCTTTGACTTTGTTTTTAATTTCAACAAAACTCCTAAAAATTCTAATATTTTTATACATTTTAATTCAACACTTTATCTATACGTATAGTGAAAACTGTTCCGTTTGGCAATAATTTCAGTGGTTGTCATACAACATAGTAATAAATACTTTTTTTGCAAAGAAAAGCAAAACTTTAACGTGCTTTTTTCAGTAACAAAAATTATTATTTACACCAATTTTTGTTCTCCCTAAAAGTATAATGTCTATGAAAACATTCGATCCTCTTTAGAAAGTCTCAAAGCCTTAGTTTATTTGATGGTTTTCATTTATTAAAATTACGAATTGTTTTAATTGCATTGCATATAGACATGATAATGCAATGAAATCAACTATGGATTTTCTACAACAGGTTTGATTATTTCCAGTATGATTTTTTATCAGACAGGTCGTAGCCCTATTTTATAAAATTGAATGACTGGTTAAAAATAAAAGATACAGTTTTTTCGGTGAATAAGCATTTATTTTCCTTTTTAATCATTTGAATACAGTTTTCTGTTAAAGTTTATTAGATTTTATGCTTAAAAATATTTTTACAAACACTTTTACAAACATTTTTACAATCAAGTTGGTTACAAAGGTTTCATTGAAGTTCTCAAATGCACATTACAGTAGTCAATATTTGAAAACTTTAAGAGCGAATTAAAAGTATATGGAAGTGCTTGTTCTTTGCGTAAAAGGTGATTGCATCATGAAATTAACTTTCGTGGTTTATAAGTCTCTTACATCAGAAAGATCATTGCATAATTTGTCATATTCGATTCAAAAAGAAGCAAATAAATAATAAGGTAAAATATTGCACAGTTCTGAGTTCTAAGCAACAATTTCGTAACCGAGTGCTTTTGTTCTTTTTCTTTATATTTTAGACTTACTGCGTCATAGATCATTAGATGATTCAAAATGAAAAGGGCACTTGAGAAAGTCGATGACAGATGCCTGTTATATATTCTTAGCATTCGGTTGCTGCTCTGTTCTGCATTTTAACAACCTACAATTGAAAAGGATTAGGTTTTTTTTAGCTTATTCATTGATGTGATTCATGCATAAAATTCATTTGTCAAAGTATTCACAAACAAATATAATACAGAATTTCTCATTTATTGTATATTTTAATACAGTAAATGTACATTACCTCTTATTGGAACTGATTGTTATAAAACATAACAAAACATCAGGTACACAAAGGCAGAAAAATTTTGATGGTTGTCCAATTTCAATTTATGATAACTTAAAGGATATAACAATAATGTAAATTTTGATTATGTTCTTACAATTATTAATTTAAAAAATGTAAATTAATTAAATGCAAAAAAATTACTTTATAAATTAATAATTAAAACATACAAAATTTTAAAGAATTTTGCCTATACCATTACTAGAGGTGAATATTAAGATATTACTTAAATAAAATTGCTTTTTTGCGAAAATTTTGAATAATTTTATGAAAAAGGGGCAGGGGAAAGAAATTTACTAAGAAAAATGTGTATGCAAGTTTATGGTTCGTTTTACAGTTAGTGATATAGTGATATATTTTTCCATTGCACTTGAGGAAATATCCACTATAAGTTAATAATTCGAATGAATAGATCTTGCTGGAATACTTGATAGGGAATAATAAGTAAAATATAAAACTTTTGAGAGGAGCATGCTACTACTACTACAGGGTGCATTATTTTTCTCAAAAGATTTATATTGCTTGATTTTTTTTTAAAAAAAATATTATTGAATTTCTAAACTTAACACATTTATGATTTTTTTCATATAATTGTGGGATAAACTTTAAGGGAAAAAAGTTATTTTGTATTCAATATCATAGATAACACACACAATACCTGAATAGGAAGAAAAAATGCACTCTGTAGTTGGGATGCATATGGAATATATAATTTAAGAACAGAAACGTACAATACAAACAGGAGAATATAGACATTTATTACAAATGATGATCCCAGCATGTAACAGAAGGGCTGCGCTGCTTTCTATTCGAGACGAGAATCCATTACAAGAGAAAAAGTCCGACTTCTTTTCCCGAAGAAAATACATCTAAGCCTTTCTCGGGATTCGAACTCGAACCCACTCGATTACAGGGTGTCGTCCTCGTCACTTGATCATGGCTCAAAATTACGTGGTCCGTCGCCAAAAGCCCTGGAGTAGCTGAACAATGCAACGTTAATATTCACTCACTTACTCATTCAAATAGCTATTGTTGAATAGTTGTAACGCAAATATTGTGGCTCTAAATGCAAGAGTTGAGTCACAGATTAAAGATCTGTTCTATCAAGTTAACTAGTACCGATTTAATGAAGGATGACGGTGAGTTAATCAGAAGCAAGCTTTGAAATATTCATATTATTGCATTAAAAGTCAGTCGATGGAAATTTTGATATCTTCCTCGTTCTCTAACCATAGTCTGAAATGACAGACTGTTACGAATCAGCTCTTATGTGGCTCTGCTGCAGGGATTCCAAACGGAGTCCAGGTGAATTCCATTGAACTGTGGAGTCTGAAGAGAATCTACAAAGCAGAGGTGGCAAACCTTTACGGATAAACGTGCCATTTTTTTCTTCGGAAATGTTTAATGAGGTATAGATTATTGGGAACAATTTTGATTTGTGATTATTTGGAAAATAATAGAACTAAATACTAACAAAAAACTAAAAACTCTGTACTTCTGTAAAAAATACATTTTACACTGCATAGTAGTAAATGTTTTAGTTACACGGGCAGTTCAAATCAAAGGAACATTAGTGTGACTTCTGTTGCTGCAGATTAGATGACAAATAGCTTTTATCAGGATTGTAAGATGTTACTTTTAGCAGAATACATACTGAATTGGAATCATCTGCCAAATGGTTTATAAGTGAGTCTTTAATGTTATTCTTCTCTGAAAATAATGACTCGTAGGCATAGGTAGATGCAAATATGGTTAAAATAGCTTGAGTCAGATTCTTCAAACAATTAAATGGCGTCTGGAGAATCCGTTTTACAGATTATATTTTCTACATAACAATTGTTCCAGAATATAAAACACACAATGTTTTGTCACCTTTACTAATCATGCCATGTTTCACAGTCCACCAAATTTGAAATTTTCCATTACACTTACTATCTTGCACTTATTATTGTTTCTGCTGAACTAACCATGTTCAATTACGGTTAAAAATCATAGCTATAACACAAATAAACTTTAAAATACAGTTGTATCAACGAAATTTACTATACTATACGCAAGAAAACCTCGCATTATTAGCAATTGTAAGTCCATGAGGCATAATTCAGGTGAGACAATAACAAACGAGTGTGCTCCCGGCCGCAACGCGACCAATCACTCGCGTTTGATCGTAATACTTCATTGTGAACTTTATTACTTTGAACTAAAATGCAAACCGTTTTGATCGGTGGAGTGCCCAAAATATTGTACCTCCTGCCATCAATGACACGCGAATGGTACGCGTGCCATTGGTTCGCCATCCCTAATCTATAGTATTCTAAGAATCTATTATAGGTCATTGGCATTTTGTTTTTTTTTTTAAAATTTTATCTAAGCACTGTAATAATTAGATAATAATAATTTTAATAGAATAGATATATAATGTAGATTTTCATAAGGAGAAGCTGAATTTCACAGCACATTAAATAAAGCAGAAATCTAATAAACCATTTTATGCAATTATCGGTTCTAATACTTAATTAAATCGTTAGCTGTACGATTTTTTGGGGCAATATAAGTATTACGATTATAATGTGCATTGTATAATATAGAGAAAAACTTAAGATATTCTATGAACAGCTTTATTTTTCAAAAAAGGGTTGATGCCCTTTTTGTGCAGAGTGATAAAAGTTGACAAACAAAATCAATTTAAGAAACACTTTGTTGTAGAATTTACGCTCGTGCTTCTCAAACTTTTAATATATTTCCGACCCAATTTTTAATCATAAATGCCATCGTGTTCCCCATCATGCAATAAAAATGCATTGAATGCAATAATAATATACTTTAACGCTAAAACTACAATATGATCTTAATTACGAACCGTACAAATTATTAGTACGAGTATTAAATTTTGTATTGTTACTTTTAAGTAATAAAAATATGTAATAGAATACTATGGTACACTTTTTATGGTTCAGAATATACTTAAATAAGCTTCCTTTCAGTAAATTAATAACTTTTTTAATTAATATTTTATTTCTGACTTTTCGATATGCTCGTGTCACTCGCGAAAGATTTTCACACCCCGTAGTTTGAGAAAGGCTGATTTACGTAATGCTTTTCGATTTGCCATTGACGAAATTTAACTTATGAACAACAAATAATTTATTTAATTTTTGATATTTCTTAAAATTAACTACCTCTTAAGCAATCGATAACAATAACGATTTTCTAAGTAAAACTTTCCTTCTTTCTTTCTTAAGTGCTTTTTCTTCCCCTTTACAAAAATAAACTTTTTTTTTAATACAACAGTTTAATTAGATACAAATTGATTCTAGTCACGATTCCTTTTAGTGTTTTACGCATTAAACTGTTTTCGTTTTTGAAAAGTGTTTTGTATCGATATTCTTTTTCGAACAATACATTTAGAGGAATGATGATAAGCAGGTGATTATTTATTTCTACATAATTTAAATCTTGTTGTTTTATCTTTTCAATAACATACAAATTCTCGAAAATATTTAAACAAAGCATTTTGAAGGAGATATTTTTTTTTGAATCTGTAAGTTATTTTTCTGGCGCAAAAACGGGAATTATTAAGATTCGTTTGGATCACATTCAAACTTATTCATTGCAATATTAAAATATATTCCTCATATATAAAAGAAAAAGAAAAAGATATAGTTAATTAAAAATAAAAAATTCTTTACTAATTTTCTTAATATTTTTTGTTTCATATTTTGTAATAATTTCAAACTCTTAATTTAATAAATTTCTACTCCTTAATAAATCTTAATTTCCCAATTAGCTTTTCATTAATTTCTATACTGTTTGATAGATTGTTACAATACTTTTTGAGATTTTTAGTTTTGCTCTTTTTTTAATGCACAGTACGATTACAAAGACTAATCATATTGTTTAAATATGGAAACTGTACTCGAATTTTTTTTTAAAAAAAATTAGCAGTACGAAGTCTTGCATTGCATCAGATCTAGAATACACCAAATTTGTCTAGAATAATTTGCTTTCGAATTATACAGTATGACGCCATTAATGCTCGGAAATCGGGATCCTAATTTCAAGTTACTAAACCTTAGACCAGGGGTTCTCAAACTTTCATTACTGGCGACCCAATTTTCAATCATAATTTTTATCGCGCCCCCCTAAAAATAATAATGTATTGAAGGCAATAATAATGAACTTTGGCACTAAAGTTACAATACGATCATAATTATAAACCGTACAGATTAACAAGATAAGTATTAAATTTTGTATATGTTACTTTTAAGCAATATATATTTTCATTTTTTTTAACTTTTTAGTTCGATTCACTATAAAAGCGCGTTTTTTGTTTGTTTTAAAACTATAATTTATTTTATAATTATTTTTACTATACTCGATAAAAATCACAATTCCAGTGAATAATTTAATTAAGAGAAAATATACTTACCTACTTACAAGAACTTTTCAATTTTTCTTTGAAAATTTGACACAAAATCCAATAAAACTAAGAAAAATGTTACAAATGTGCGTGTCCTTAATAAAAGACGTAAATCACAGACACTTTTCGCTAACACAGGAACGTTATTTTCCACAGCAAAACTGTCATATTTTGTTCACTTTTTTGTAGTTTTCTGTAGTTTGATGATCTACAAATAGCATTTTGAACTTTTTCTTCCTTGTGTCTTTTTGACAAGGTGAAGTGCTACATTATGGCTCCATAGTTTTCTTCATAGAGATCTTTAGGCAGCATTTGAAATTTTCAAATCAACTCAGACGTTTAATGTCTAACGCTTTTCTGGTATTTACTTTCGCTATATCTTGATTAATATGCATTATTTCAGTACGTTCTTCAATAGCTTGACCAGTTTCAACTTCTTTCAATAGGAATCACAGATGCCCATTTTTTTTATATTCTGCTCATTTACATTTATAAACCATAATAAGTCGCACAAAACTGCAATCAAAACCACAAAATTGTTCATGGGGAAAGTGTAGCGTGTGTTCTAAGCAATAATTTTGTAAAACATTTTTCATTATGCATTATATGTTTCAAATTACTCAAAAATAAATCTTGACCAAATAATTCTTCAAAGTACTCAAAATGCTTATCTATATATCATAAAACTCTTTCACATGGAAAAAAACGAAACAGAAATATATTATTTACAACTTCCCTAATAAAACGACGGAGATAATCATACCAGTAAGTTTGAAGTTCAGCTAAAGTAATATTTTAGGTTAAAAGAGACGTAATAAAAAAATCTCTCATCGTGGGATTACAGCAAAGCAAACAAAATATTTTTTAATTTGGTTATAGGATCAAAGATGGCTAATGAGCGTTTGAAGTGGAATCTTTTATTTTTGATGATCATCAGATGATAAAAATAAATTATATCAGTGAAAATGTGTATTTTTTATTATGTCAGAAAGCATTTTGTTTTACTTCATTCCAAAAAATTATTATTTAATCCTTTTATTTTCAATATGCTCGCGCCCCCCTCGCAGGGTTACCGCGCCCCCTGGGGGGCGCGCCCCACAGTTTGAGAAACACTGCTTTAGACTGAGTGGATCACGGTTTCCTATACTAATGTAGAGGGACAATGGAAATTCCAATAGTTTCATGAATATTATACGTAATGTCAGTTTGTAGTGATGTTGATAAATCTCTCTCTCTCTCTCTCTCTATATATATATATGTGTATATATACTTATATATACATATACATGTATATATATACATATATATGTATATATATACTTATATATACTCATATATATGTATATATATACTTATATATACTCATATATATGTATATATATACTTATATATACATACATATGTATATATATACATATACATACATATACATATATATATCAGTGGCGCACACAAGGGGGATCCTGGGGTCCGGACCACCCCCAAAACCCTTGATTTTTTTTCCAATTGATTATAATTCTAAGTATATAGTACGTAAAATTCAATTAATTACTTGCTATTAATGATTAATTTTATTAATTAATGCTACTTATTCATTCAGAAACTAGTTTTTTACTGTTTTTTGTTCCCGAAAATCGACAAAATCAAAAGGAGATGATGCAAGAATGGTGAACTTTCGACCCCGGACCCCCCTTGATTCCTGTGTGCGCCACTGATATATATATATATATATATATATATATATATATATATATATATATATATATATATATATATATATATATATATATATATATATATATATATATATGTATACAGTCAGACTTCAATTTAACGAATTTATCGAGACCGATGATTTTGTTCATTAAATCGAGGTTATTCGTGATACCGGGGTAAAAATAATATATATATATATATATATATATATATATATATATATATATATATATATAATTTTATTGCACTTATCCTTTAGAATTTCCTTAATAAGCAATTACACAAAAAAATTTCCATAGTTAGAAATTACACACTTTTTAATAAACTGCTAAATGTACTATTAGTGAAATACTATTCTCTTTTTAATTGGAAATTTTAAATTTTTAACTAATAGCTCTGTTTGACAATCTTTTTAATTCCTGACTCGAAAAAATTCTTTTTTTAAACGTCATTCAGAGAAGCAAATATTGCGTCATTTGCATTCTGCTGTATGAGGTATATTTCACAATTTCCAAAATGCAAAGCATTAGAAAATGTAATAGTTTGGACAAGAGCTTCTGCATCAGAATCGCTGTTCATCGGCTCCGAGAAATCAACAGTTTCCTGAACTTCAGTTACACAGATGAGCATTCCTTCATGAAACGTAACATAATGGTTAAAATCTTAAAATATCCCTTTCATTGCGGAGGGGGATCAGGTAGAAAATAATTTCCTGTCCTATTCAAAACTCACGCGATAGGTTGCACTCATGACTCATATGCACCTATTAAATCTAATAATGGTCTGCACTATTTCCCATTGAAAATTGCTGCTTGTTAGAGAAGTCTTTTTTTCTGCTTCGGGCAAGAAGGATGTCATTAAAAAAATACATTTTTTTAAAACAAATAAAAAAAAATTTTCAGCTGTTGATATTATTCATTAACTTGAGGTTTGTTATTCGTTAAACAAAGATTTTTGCCTTCATTTTAATCGGTAAAAGAGAAAAAATTCGTTAAATCGCGAAATTCGTTAAATAGGGGTTCCTTAACCCTTTATCTACCGATGGTACTTATAAGTACCACTCACATTAAAACTACATGGAATAACCATTTTTACGAATCTGCTGACAATACTTAGCAGGAATATTTTTTGAAATCCACTTTTCCAAGATATATGGCAGCATGGTTTCTATGATGAGTATTTTAGCGGGGAAGGCGAATAGTTTCATAGCAGAAATTGCGTTTTTAGCGGATTGCGAAGATTGTCCTTTTTGTCCTGAAAAATAATTAATGTCAAAATTTAAGTATCTTTTTTTTTGTATGTTAATGAAGACCTTAGAAAACGATTTGACTATTTATTTTAAGTGAACAGTGTATGTAATTAATTTTAAAGTTGAATAACTTTAATGAATTCATTAACTCTAACGGGTTAAATTTCCCACTGTTGAGTATTTTGTTTATATATATATCAATTAAATTTTTCAATGTAGTGATTCAAAAAAATATATTGCATGAAAAAAAAAACTGCAGGAAATGACAATGTGGTAGATAAAGGGTTAAATCGGGGTCCGACTGTATTTAAAACAGAAAATTTTTTTTATCTGCTATTAACAGGAGAAATCATGACTTCATCCTGATAAAAGGTTAATCTAAATATTAAATATAAGATGAATGAATAGTAAATATAAGAATTATGATGTCACAATGTCTAGAAATGATATCACAAGCTACAACTTGTCAAAATTGTTCATCAAGATAACCGTGAAAAAACATCGTGTGACTGAACTGCGTAGTAATGGGGTTTGACTGTAATAAAACTAACTTTTTTTCACTTTTAGTTTTTCACATAATTGTACAGGATTTTTTTTTTCGGAAGCATTGAAACAGTATTTTGTATATAAAGAATACACATTTTTTAGAATTCTTTTAAATATGATATTCTTAAAGCTACAGAGATAATGAAATCGTTAAAACAGATTCCTTGTACTGAACTTGAATTTTCTTCAGCCTTTGTGAGTGATATAGTAAAGACATTTGAAAGATTTACAACTCACAAGAAAAGTTATGAAAAATTAGATGACTATAATTATTAATACAGTAAAACCTGTTTTTTTGCGGTAGACAGGGATCGCATAAAACAAATCGTGCACAGAAAAAAATCGAAAATTCCATAAATACTTACATATAACAAATAATTTTGTTGACATACTACAAGATAACTTTTTTATGGGGGGGGAGAGGGACCGCATAAGAAGTCGCACTTAAAAAATGTAGCAACTATTTACAAAATTTTTGAGAAAGTACTTCTCCGAACGAAATAAATTATTAAATTTCACATGGAAGCATTTTAAAAACATTTAATTTTTCATTGTACACATCGAGAAATGTTCAAAATGTTCATGCACAAGTCACTGCTACTCATCATAATCCAAAGCGCTCATCTTTCTGTGATGGATTTGTTCAAAATCGCTTTCGTCACTTGATGATACGATTTCAATTGATTTATTTTTTGACACCATAAAATAAGTGATAAGTTTTTGTGACGACGATAGTCTGGTCAGTTGCTTGTGAACGTCATGATAACCAGATATGCATGATCGAAACTCTTTTTGAAATTTCAAACTCCTTTCGGAATTGGTATCTGTTTTAAGAAAATACTTTTCCTATTTTTTGGAAAGCTGGATCCCAGCATGTATTTTATCCGCTCTCAAAAAATCCGGTACTTCATGTCCATCTTTATATAATCTATCAAATTATTGATAATGTCACTGTCATTGAAAGTTTCGTCTTCAATCAAGCGCAGGCTGCTAGCGCGTTGACAGGAAACAATGGAACGTGCATTGTCGAGAGACTGTTTATAACCAATGAACAGAGCGTCTTTAAGTTTATGTATGTACATTGATAGAAAACATTACAGGGGCGCCAAAACCGTTGAAATTCATATACCGCATAAAAAAAGATCGCACAAAAATAAAATCGTATTAAAAAGAACCGCACAAAAGTAGGCTCTACTGTATTATGTTATTATCATTAGCGATTTAATAATAATTAAGAAAAACTGCCTCACAAAAATTGTCCTCTTATTCTTTCTTAAATTTAAAGTTTATATTTCAGTTGGATATACACTCTTGAAAAAAAAGTAAACAGAACAGGAAATTATAACAGAAATTTATAGAAGATTCGTATTTTTGTTGAATAAAGAATAGGTTTTTACTAACAACACACACATCAGTTTAGGAAGTAGTACACTAAATCATTAACCCGGGAACGGTCGCACCCCCACTCTTACAAAATTTTGTTCTGGGAAAATATTTGTTCTATGAACTATATAAGATAAAATATATTTGTCACATCTCTCTCTTTTTTTTGGAAGTGGCAAACGCTTTTTACACTCTTAAGTCACATGAGGTGACTGAGTTCCTCGCACAACCACTTTTGTTCTAAAATATTTTCTATGAACAGATAAAATTTTTCCCCTGTGAACAACTTAGTGGGTTGTCTTGCTATGTTGTGCGATTCATTACGGTTTATAAATGTGAATGAGCATAATATTAAAAAAAAAGAAGAAGAAAAGAAATAGGAATCTGCTACCTCTATTGGATGAAGTTGAAACTGATCAAGGAAGGAAAGAACCCGATGAAATAATGGATATTAATCAAGATAGTGAAAGTAAATTTGAGAAAAGCAATGAACATGGAACAATTGAAAGGAGGATTTTCAAATTCTATCTAATGAACTTCATAGATATGAAACCCCAAGTGTACCACAAGACACACTACGCCTTGTCAAAAAGACCAAAGAAAGAAAAAATTCAACATGTTATTTGTCGATCATCTAAGGATCATCTAAAACTACAATAATTTGAAGAAAATAGGATAAATTTGCCTGCAAATATATTCCTGTACTGTTAGCGAAAAGTATGTGCGATTTGTGTGTCCTTTTTTAAAGTCACGCGCATTTGAAATGTTTTAGTTCAGTTTGAATGAAACTTTTCTCAAATTATCAAAGAAAAATTGATGTACTGATTGCGCTACTAACTACAATTAACTCTACCACTCTCTGATAACAAATAACAACTTTATTTTCAACTTCTAATTACGCACACCATATATATCACTAACAATGTATGTCACACCTTATTCATCACTAACTATGTATCTCACACCTTATACACTACTTAACTCTCACAACTCATAACACTTCAGAAATACTCTAATCTCAAACTCTCTCTAGCCTCCTTCCTCTCTTTCTGTCTCACGTCATACACACAACTCCCAGCCTTCCCGCGGTTACACTTACACAACGCCACTATTAAAACAGCGCCATCTATAACCTTAGTTATAGAAAGTATACTTCTCTATAACCTTAGTTATAGAAGTATACTTTCTCTTAGTTAAATTATTCCCTGGAATTAAGATTTTTATAGTGTACAATAAAAATAATTATAAAAAAAAAGGATTGGGGTGACACAAGGTCACCCCGCGCGACCATTAACGTTAGTATCGAGTGCGTGACTTCTAACTGGTTAAATTCACCTACTCTTTTAAGTATTTCACACGTCAAAATATACTCTAAGTTTATTAATTTAAGGGAGTTGGTTCCTGCTTTTGCATTTATACTGTTCTTAAGCATTGTTGAATTGTATGCTTGCAAGTAAGCATTGTTGAATTGCACGAGGCTCATTGCAAAAGCATAATTCCATATCTTTTTTCGTAAAAACTAGTAATGTCTTTATGTTTTCTACGATATAAGTTTATCATTAGCCAAATATTCTATTTCTGAAGCCTTTTATAATATTATCAATTTCTTTATTCTTACTTAACCACTCATCGCACACTGGAAGTCATATGATGTCATATGAAGTCTGAGTTGTCATATGATGCTACGTATGTTCTTTTGATGAAATGTGGTAAATATATAAGTTTCACTTTCAAAACCACAAGGTAGCATGTATTCTTCATCAACTGAAGAATAGTTAACACGTGACACTGAGGTATAGGAAGCCCATAAGTGAGAGGTACTGATTTTATTGCACAATTGATATTGGGATGCTGAACATGTTTTTATTTTTTTAAAGTAATTCCTTTTTAAATTAATATTTTGGAGTCACATAAAAAAATTAAAGCCTCAAATGATCTCCAGGTTTACACCATATCATTGGCAAGGTGAAGGATACCGAAATTCATTTGCTTTGGATCTACTTTTGAAGCCGGGTGGAATAGCATAAGCCAGTGCTTCTCATACTTTCAATACTTGCGACCCAATTTTCAACCATAATTTTCATCTCGCTCCCCCCTCCATACAATAACCATACAATAACAATGTATTGAATGCAGCAATAATGTACTTTGCATAAAGCTACAATGCGATTTTGATCATAAACCGTACAAATCATCAAGATAAGTATTAAATTTTGTATATAATTTTGTGTATGACAAACTCATGAGAGTCAGTAGCAATTATTAAACTTGTTTTTAACTTAGTATTGAGATATTAGCTATAAAATACATTGTGCAGTACTGATATATTTATAACTATATTATATCAGTGTAAATGTGCAT